>JARHVA010000916.1:1522500-1550000 GCA_037957365.1 Torreya grandis | reverse complement strand
AAGGGTCAGGAAAGGAGAGACTTGAAGAAAGACTAGAGAAGGGGCATCATCTTCTACCCATATTGAAGAGCTAGAGTCACCTATTGAGTTCATTGACATTATTACATTAGATCCTTGGGAAACATTGGAAAATGCCTTGGAGGCATTGGCTAGTGCTTACAAATCATATGAGGAAGAGATGCAAGAAGATGAGCCTCAAACTCAAGATGAAGAAATAGAAAAGGAAAAGGGGAAAGGGATAGCTTTGGACTTAGTCCTAGTGGTTCCCCTATAAAAGAGAAAGATTGAGATAGCTTTGGTTCCTATAGGAACCAAGAGGACCTAATCAACCCTCACTTACCCTTTGAGTGAGGTTAATTTATTTAGTGATGAGAACCCTATTCATGAACCAACCATTCCAAAGTGTTTCATATATGGAAAGCTATAAAATATCCCAAATCTACACCATCAATGGACAATTACAAAGTTTGTTAACATCCATTTTCATGAGGAACTCAAACCATAGATTGTGGAGCCATATAAGGAAGAGAAGGAAAGACAAGTGGCTTCTCTTGGATCTTTAAGTGGTTAATAAATTAAGACCCAAAAGCCTCCAAATATTGCACACTCTTCATTTGGTGTCAAATTTGACCCAACCACAGCTAGCTTGTATAGAGTTTTTGAAAAAAGAGACATGATTACAGGGGAGGAATTCACTTTTTATAAAGTGTAACCCTTCATTATATTGACTCAAGTGGAGGGTCAGAAACTAGGTGAGCACCTTATTTTTGAAGAGGATATACTTGAAGTTACCTAGGCTCAATGTGCCCAATTACAAATGGGCATCAAGGGCATGGAATAACAAATATAAAACCTATAGAGGCAAAAGGAGAATTTAGAGAAACAAGTTCCTTTGTCTATTCCTAATGCAATGATTGAAATGTTTAAGGGATCATTTCATGACATGTTTAAATTTTTGAAGTTAGTGCACTAAACCAATAGGGTGTAACAACCAAGGGCTTAATCACCCAATGGCAAAGTTCTAAGGATAATATCAAGGATCTAATTAGTATCTTAATAGGGGATAAAATCCATGGTTTCAAGACCATCAACATTTCTCATCTCAACTCAATCTTGGGGTTGATTATTGATAAAATCAATAGTTTGATTACATGGTGTTCTTAGAGAAACCCATCAAGGATGATAAAGAGTTGTTGGATAGAGTTAAATGAATCTTGGGGACCATGATTACCAAGCCTACAAAGATCAGATCCATGGGAATCATTTTAGATGATAAGTTCAAACACATGACCACTTTGGTTATATAGGAGGTGAGGAGAAAGAGCTAAGGTAGATCTAGCAGTGACAACAACAGGATCATGGATATGATACTAACTATAGAAGAAAAGATAGCTGAGGTGAGGAGTATTAAGGAGGCTTTAGAGAGAAATAAAAAATATCCTGAGGACCTAGTTGAGCAAGAGGATGAGCTCCTCCTTGAGCCAACTATCAATTTGAAGTTAGTTGATGAACAACATCAAAAGGAAATGAGGATACTTTAGCAAGATCAAGGGAATTCATCAACACACGGTCCACTAGTTAATTAGGAGTATTCCCTTTGGTGGAAGCATTATAAATTTTGAAAATGGAATATTCTTTTGTAAAGGCATGTGTTTTTTTTTGCATATTTCTTAAAGGTCAGTCTATTAGAAAGTCTAGTGTATTTTAGAAACTTTGTAGAAAGGACAACTATTCTTTACATTTTGTACACTTGTAAGTTAATGCAACTAACATACATGATTCCTTTAAGTTAATGGAGAATTTTCATTTGCAAAGAGGAGGGATTTTTTAAGCTAAAAAAACTAGTGTAAACTTTGAAGTAATTAATAAAATTAGAGAATTCTAAGAAGATTATCTCAAATTGTTTGTGTGAATTATTATTTAGCTTCTCTCTTAATTGCTTGTTCTAGATCTCAAATTTGAATGGTTTTAAAGAATTCTAGAAGTGTATCTTTAATACAGGGTTGCTAATTTATGCAAACACTAGATTATTTGAATGTTCTTGGGTTTACTTCATTTTATTTTCCCTACATAAGGATGTGCATATACTATTTCACTACAGTAGTAAATCTTTAAAGTAAAGCTAGTTCTTGTTTTTTTTCATACTATCCTTAGATACTTGCCTAGTATGTGGTAAGATTTGAGCGTATGCTATTTCATGTTATACATTGGTTAAATCTATGTTCAATCAAAATTTAAACCTTGTCATGATGTTTGAGGTAGAGATCAACAACATATTTTCTTTCTTCCCTATCATTCCCTTTTCCTCCTTTTCTAACTAGATCAATATAGATTAATATCATTGTAAATATTCATTTTAAAACAATATTAGATTATAATTTGATCATAATTCATTGATATTAGTATGTATTAGTGATTTTTTTCAAATATTGTTGAGATGACCAAGGTGGCTCCCAACCACCAAGTTTTATAAATATTGTGGAATAATTTGCTTGCTTTGCCACTATTTCATCATAAGTAATCAAATTACCACAACCTACTAATCATGCTATGAATAATTTGAGTTCTAAAATGAGAAGTGTTATTTAAACACTAAGATCACCTATGATGCACTTAGAGGCATCAACAAAACTTAGGAGAAATTATAGCATTGGGAGCTTCCTTGGTTTTTTGATTTTTTAGACTCTATTCTTTTCTAGAGATTTTAACTTCTCATTTTGAGTTATAATGAATACAAAATGTGAATGACTATCCATATCCGCCACTCTTTCATAATATTCATACACATGGGGTTCATATTAAAAATATTCTATAGTGAAGTCACCATTGGGCTCCTAAATTTTAGGATCAAAGGTGCCCAAAACACCTTCTTCACGTGATTATTTAATGGTACATAGTTGTAAAATTTTGGACATTTATGGCTAGTTAGAACCATAATGATTTTTAGTGACATGAAATATACATGAATAGTTAAAAAAAGGGAATGATTTAATAGTGAGTTGAGGAGTTTTAGGAGGGGATTTATGATGAACATTTACATAATATGGGACAAATGGTCTTCTAGGCATATCTTAATATGGAGTAGTCTAAGCTTGGGGAATCTATTTATTTAAGGTTAAGATATCATTTTAAAATATATGAACCAGAGGGTCTACTTAATTTTTTAATTTTCTCTTGAAAGAGTCATTTTAAGTTTCCCAACCATGATCATATCATCTTCAAGTTATATGGATCTAATTTTTCATTCTTTCAAAGTTAGTGGGTGGTTTATTCAAAGGAAGAAACTTATTATAGGTACTTATGCATTAAAAAATAAGCACTTTTGATTTTATATTGTAGGCATGGTAGCTACTATAATTTTGTGCACCAATGTGTTGAATCAAGAAATTAACTCCCTCATGGGCTCATGAGATTATTTCTTCATCTGAGATAGTTACACTAATAGATAATGTTCATATTTAACATGTATGAACCTTTATTCGAATTTAGTTATCATTATTTTCCAATTTGGAATGGAAGCAACTAGGAGATGATGAAACCATTTTGACACTCTTTTGTCCAAAGTTTCCATTAATAACCTGAATTATACATCCACATGTTTCACACTGAGAATACCCTAGGAATAAAATATAGCCTTTATATTCTCATTATGATCTTGTCTACAATTACTGCTAAACTTGGGAAAATTCTTCCTTGAACCTTTTGATAGTTCATGAAGTTGAGCACCTAAGGTGAATGGACCAATAAAAATATCACATGGTAAAACCAAAGATATATTTTAAAACTTTGTTTCCCTTTGAACCAATATCGTTGGTAATGATAATTTTTTTCTAATAGGTTGTACCCTTCTTAGTCACTCAAGAGAGAGTCTAAAAATAGACTATTCCTGCAAGTCAAAGAATGGATTGTAAGTAACTTTATTTTTACTGGACCTTGTGTACATTTTATTAGCTAGGATGCTAAGGTATTTAAGGATATATCCATATTATTATTACTACTATTCTTCCAAAAATGAGTGTGATAATCCTCTAAAAAAAATTTACATTTTTTTCTTCATCTAATATGGTTGTAGCTCTTTGAAAGTGAGAGTTACTCACTCTTATATCTTAAGTGAATTATCATAGATCACAAGAGATATCTACTTGCATAGTTTATGTCCAATCAAAGTTTAATTGGTAACTAAAATTTGATTTTCAAGGATAGTCATGCAAATGATTACATTGATAGTTGTGGGTAGCATGGAAAGTACAAAACGTGCCCCACAATGGGTGCCAAAAAATGTTGATGAAATATTTGGTACTTGAGATAAATAGGAAATTTCACAATAATGAAGGAGACAAAGTCTCTCCTCTATTTGGAGGGGAGGTTCTATTTAATAAAATAGGAAAATCTTAACTAAAACTATTTACAATATCTACAGGTTGAATGGAGTATTAGGTTTTATTAATTTCAACCAAAATGAAAAAGTAAAAAAAAGGAAGACAAAGGTTCATGTAGAGATGAGAAAATGCATATTTCATCAAGTACACAACAAGAAATTTTTTATGAAAATTAGTATGCTTTATTGAGATTAATTCTGGTATTTATTGAATTGAGAGATATGCATTACCATAGGATAAATACACATCCACACCAAAAAAATAAGACACAAAATTTTGGAAATTCCTTGTGTTCTTAGTTTGAAGAAAAATAGAAAGTTTATTTCTCCTTCCTTTCAAGTAAAATTATAATGGAGATAAAAAAACCTTGTATAATTTCCATTTATCCTATTTAAAGAGATAGGAGGGAAGGGGTTGACCCTTTACATTACATGTGAACTTTGGTATTCCTATTTTTTTAAATTCTATTTTCACTAATTTTATGATTTATATAAAAGTAAAAGTATAGATTTCATGAAATAGAAAACTAATAAAAATAGAAAAGAAACTTGTATTATCCTAAGGAGCCTTTCTTGAAAAGGGAACCATATTGGTTTGATCAACTAGAACATTGGCCTTCTCCTTTTCCTTAGCTATCTTAAATAATTTAAACTTATTAACTACTTCAGAGATTGAGTTTCCCTTAGGAACCACTACATGCCTTCAATGTATTAGCCACTTATTAGTCCCCATAGAATTCATGATCTCCTAAACTCATTCAATTGGTTATTCATTTACTCAAATAGAACATGGATTTCACTAAGCAAGTCATCAAAACTATATTGAATGGATTTTATTTGAGCAATTCCTCCTTGATCAACTTTTTGAATTTATCTTTTATCTCAGTTACTAAATTATGTTTGAATCCATCATCTCTAAGAAAATCACACTATAAACTTAACAGATTGGAAGAGATTTCAAATTTTGTTTCTTTTCTAAACTAACGACTTCTCCTATAACTATGTTCAAGATTTCACACTTCTAAAGAATGCATTCCAACCATTTACAATAGTAATTTTATTTGTTATTTTCAAAGACTCTATATTTAACCAACCTATTTGTGTCAGTATCAATAATTTTAAAAACATCCTCTTACATACCTTCTAATTTCTCCAATTATTTATATGGTTGTTGATCTGTTAGTTAATTTGGATCACCTCTAAATCAAATTTATCATATAACTTGATCACTTCTTCAACATGTTTCATTACATCAAAGACTTGATCACTTCTTCAACATATTTCATTACATCAAAGGGAAACTACTCAACCCAAGCCTCAAGGGTATTATCATATATATTATATATATGGTTGTTATGGCCTCTTTGTTGATGCTTGAAACTTGGGTAGGAGCATCTAATCAAGGAGTAGTTGGTTCTTCTACTAGATTCATGAGATAATTGACATAACCTACCAATTTTTGAATTTGATCCTTCATTGATCTTATTTAAGATCATCCTCTTTGTAGTATCTCAAATATTTTGAACATCACTTTCTTGAGTTTCTTCTCCCAATGATACTCCTTTTAGAGTATAACTGCTAGCGATCATATCCTATTCATTATTTTATACATTAGGCTCTATAATATCCATGGATTAGGCCCCTAATGGGTCAAGACCAACCTTGAAATATTTATAGCCATTTTTGGAGGACGAGTATCAAGTAAGTTAGCTACCAAATCAAAATTAGGTAGGTATAGCTTGACCACCTTTTTCCTTTTGCTCAACATTGGGATATATCCACTGAAATGACATTTGATTAAAAGTTATCATTTGGGAACTTGAAGGTGGTCATGTGGCCCACCTTGGTGGTGTTTTATATGGAGGAAAAGTCACCAATGGGGAATTAGTGGGATAAGAGGAATTAAAATCCAAGATTTAAACTTTGCTCATAGTTTCAACTTGAGTTGTTCCTTGAGTAAAAACTAGAAATTATTGAGTGGTGTTGTCTATCGATAAGGATGAATCTCCAAGAGGATAATATGATTGTTACTACCTCACTAAAATTTTTTCTTCTAATTTTACACCAATGACTAATCCTTATCCACAATTCATTCTTGGTGACTTGGTATGTTGAGGAACTTCATCATCTCCACCACCTCTTAGACCCACTAATGGGAGAGTTATTGAAATAGTGTTGGATTTTCTTGATACTTTGATGGATAGAATAGGGGATGGATTTTTTGGAAAAAAATAATTCATTCTCTTGGTACCTCATACTCCAAAACATTCTTATATATTGGTTTCAAACCATTACATGGATCGGTCTAACACAAATTTAGTTCTGACTTTTAGGTCTGCTATTTCATTAACAAACCAATTTATCACTACCAATGGTGTAGCTATTATTATCTCTATATAATTAGGGTCCGTTAGTTCTATTTTATTATTATTAATGTCATTAAGCATCAAGTGTATGTTCAATATTTGATATGATCAAGTTTCATATAGATCTAGTCATGCCTCACAACTTCATACTTGTTAAAAAAATCAACAAAATAGTCTTCAAGATGTGATTCATAGTAATATGTGGAACCAATTATGTGATAATTATGTAAAAAATAATTACTATCAGAAGAAGCTCAACTATTTTATGGGTGAATTATGAATTTTACATTTAAAGACTCAATATCTTGAGCATCTATGGCATTCTTACATATGAGGTGACCTAAAGAAATGGGAAAGGATAACCACCAACACATGATTTTGTCTGCATCATTTGTGTATTGTTACCAATTACCTATATAATTCAATCAAAATTATTTTATTTTTTACCAATCTAGGTAATTATAGTGTAATTGATTCAAACCCCACTACTTTGATGTAGGTGAAATTTTAAAACTAGATGAAGTTGCTTCCATATTGTGAAATCAACTAAGTTACTTCCCTTATGAACCTTCTTCCCCAATCTTCATCCAAGGCCTACACTATTCTCATTGTGAAAGCATCATTGACCCTCATAAAATGTTTGTTGATTTCCTATAAGTCAGCTAGGAATCAAATACCTTAATGGTAAAGTTAGCATTGGAAATTTGGGTGAGCCCAAGATATACTCTTTGAGAGGCCATACTAGGTATGAAGTCATGTAGAAATGATTGAATACCTCTAGTTTGGTTATTTGTTCATGTAGGACATTGTTGATCAACTCCCCCACTCTATGTATTATTTTACATTACATATGATGTTTATGATCATGAACATCTAGAGATAAAACTCCATTATGGTTTCATTATCAACTAACCTATTCATAAGGGTTATCATATTATAAATTTATTCTTTTAAGCATGACTTGAATATTTTTTGGGGCAGCTTAGAAATGTTCTTTCACTTGTTCTTTAGCCACTCTTCATTAATAACATGAAGGTGCTTATCTAGGTTTTTACCTTAGTATCACTATGTAACTATCATGTTTTTTATGGCATAGGTGTCATGTACCAAAATCCTCATATTCATTCCCATGGCTATACCATCCAATTTGGTCATCAATTTATCACCAAATAATTTTATCTATCTTATTTCTAGGTTATATTATTGGGCACATGTGAACACTAGGTATACACATTATAATTAAATGGGAAAGTAAAATCCTTCAACTAAACCAATTTAATAAAGGTGAGTTATCATGTTAATGGGGTTGATTGATTTGATCTTTTTATGAAATTATTCCAGATCTACATGCCCAATTTGAGAGTCTCTAACTTTTGGATACTCACTTTCCAACACCAACATAGGCTCAAAACACATATATTTATACTTCATCTTTATTATTGGTGTAATATGAAGTGATGATTTTGTAAGGACTTGTATTTTTATTTGTAGATCAAGTGGAATGAATTGTTGATGTGGTTGAAATGATAAGGTTGTAGTGGTCATGAAAAATCTTTCTATCAATTTAGTAGGAAAAACTTATTAGAATCCTACTATAGTCATAGAGCATAAAAAATCCCTTTAGCTAAAAACTTATGAAAATAGTGAGAAATCCTACTAACATCTACACCACTGATAAGTATTCATAAAACTAATTATTTTTATTGTATCTATGTAAAAATCCTCTTTTAGGGGAGAAATTGGCAGTGAATAGATTTTTTGGCAGTGCTTCATGGATTTTAGTCATTAGGATGAATGAAATGAAAACACATAATGTGTTTTTATAGGTATATGGGATTACTTGGCATGACTTGGATGTTAGGTTTCCCCATGTCTATGCATAGTATTCATAGCCAAGTGAATGTGTTTGTTTGTCCTTATGACCATGGTGGACATGAAGTCACTATTCACTAAACTACAAAATCATGAATTCATGTCCACTGTGGCTAAGGGTTGGGTAAACCTGACCATGTGGCCATGATCTATGTGATTGAATGGTCAATGGGTGACACCATTTTATATTGTGTAGCCCAAAGGTTAGTAAAATTCAACCTCATGGTTGGGCTTGACATGAAAACATGTTGAAGTGTAACCTAGTAAAGTTTTTAATATTTGATGTTTTTCAAATTTTAAAACATTTCATAAAATGGGTCAACATTTTATTGCTACCATATTCAAGGCAAAATTTAGTTGATCAATTTTCATAACAATACTTATGCACATGAAATCATGAAATACACATCAAAACTATTCAATATGAATTAAATGATACACACACAAATAATCCAAAATGAAACTAAACTAACAAATGAGGAATAAACTATAAGATCTATGTGAATGGGATTTGACTCATTTATACTAGAGTATAACTTCTCTCCTTTGATACAAATTTAATTCAAACTAACTCTTTTTCATTAATTACTTCTACAATAATACAAAGATTACTAAATCCAATGGAAAGTACAACTCTTCTCTTCTTATTACTATATTCTATTCTAATTATTTTAATATACTACCTATCTATTTATTTATTACATCCTACAACTCTACTCCTTATATAGGAAAGGTAATTGCTTATTTAAAAACTCCTAAGATCTAGGATTTACAAATGTAAATATGGATGTTAGAATAATATCAATCAATAAGCCATTATGTTGCAAAAATAAATTCATATGTTGTAATCATAGAATAAATAGGATAGAGGAGAAAGGAATTTAGTTGGAGTTGTCTATCTATCCCTAAATTCACATGATCATGTCTACTTCTTAAATCATGAAAGGAATATTAAACTCCAAATCGCTAACTAGTTGTCACAGTTGTTACATGATGTCAACTATATATATTATAGGTTAGCTCTAGTTGATATGGGTTAGATACATAATTGTTATGGGTTAGATACCCATTTTCTATGGGTTACAAAACAAATGTTACAATATGACTATATCTTTAATGGTTTCATTTATTTTGCAAACTTGAAAGCATATTAGGCATTCTACATTTCAGCATTAGTAAATCCATATGAAAAAATCATTGAATCATACTCCTTTATTTATAGATCATAGTTTTAATACTACAACAATAAATATATACAACATAGGAGAACTATATACTCATTAATCATGGATGAGAGATAATAATGGATAATTAAAGGGGATTCTAATAAAAATGTTATGTTAGATGAGTGTTATTTATTGCACTCATTGGATTGTTTGAATCATTTTTAAAAATTAGGAAATTTAATAAAGATGGAAATAAAGACAAATGATAGAATAAGATTTGAAATTTGGGATAAAATAAGTAGAAATGAAATAAAAACAAAGAAGTTGTGTAAAAAGGAAAAATGCAAGTAACTAACTAATTATATATGTAATGGGAGTCATGTATGCATAACTCATATCATGATATGAAGGAGTGACTTATTTTGAGTATAAAATGCCTATTGTAGATGCTTTTACATCTGAATAAGAACCATATGATGTCATATAACCATATGAATCACTACTCATATACCCATGTAAAGACGTACCCTCATGTGTAATAGGATAAGATGTAACAATATGTACATGTGGTGAATCATTATAAATAACATGTGGTGTCATAGGATATGAATACCTATTTTTAGGTGTACCTATCTTCTTAAGATATTGTTCTATGCACTTTGGAATCAACTAATTATGTTCATGTGTAACCATATCATGCTCATAAGTAAATGGAGAAACTAGTTATGTAATATGATCATGTGTAAATATATCATGCTCAAAAAATTATAGACAAAATAATTCTCTAATATTATCTTGAATAATTATGTAGATTATTTAATTTTCATATTGCTCACTATATGTGCCCTCAATCTGTTATGTAGGAGGAGTAAATACCACTAGTTCCAAAGGATATCCATTTGGATTCTTAGAATTTTGACCACTTGATTACCATGAATATATTTGAGACATTTATGCATTGTAGAAAGTACTAATATACTATTTTATATCCAAGGGAATCCTAATAAAATATCAAAGACCCATGTTCTTGGTAGAACTAAGAATGGGGTGGGCACTATGAAATGTACCACTTATAAAGGTAGCATATTTGCCTAATATTAGCATGTGTATGACCATCAAATACTTTTAGAATTTTATAAGTATCATGTAAATATTGATCTATATAACCAAGAGAGTAGAGGAGTGTAATGGTTCACACATTTTTGCTTAATCCATTCTATATCTTAACATTATGTATGGATTGCTTGTCAACATATGCTTGATAAAGTGTGCATGTTTATATGAATCATCATTAAAAACTTCACTATCATCAAATGTAATCATAGGACATGATTCATTTTTACTTGTAAATATATCAATGATGATATCAAGTGGATTCCCATATATATAAGTATGAGGAAGAGCATTATATGCATAATATACTTCATAATTATCCTTGCTATTTTTTTTTTATGATTTAGAAAATGATCTTTGTACGTTTTGAGCTTTGAATTGTTATTTTATTGTGGTTTAACCTCTTCAATAGGTGTATCAATATCAATCATGTTCTCATCAATAATATCTTGATTCTTCTATTTGAGATTTAAACATGTATTTGTGTACTACTTAATACATCTATGGTGGTCATAATATGCATCAAAATTTATAGATTTTGGTTTAAACATATCCACTTCCATTGGTAGAGGAAGAGTGATGAGATTACATTCAAGTAGATTTTGAAACAATACACTAGGAGGTGATGGTAAAATTGAGAATTTCCTCCTTGGTGGAGCTTGTAATTTAATATTTTATGTTAGTTGTGAGATAACATTAACTGTAATATTAGTTTCATTCTTGCTTTCATTGGATTTTCTCTTATAATTTGGCTTACTTGGAGACTTAACATTTGACGTAGAAGGAACATTTTAAGTATACTTGAGCTTGTTCAAAGTAATCAATTTGACCTCACACTCTTTGACTATATGACATAACTGATCAAAATATTTGAATTTATCAAACATAATTGACTCTTGAGGTGGATTTATTAAATTTGAGTAAAAATATCTCGAAGGTCATTATCAACCATTTGATTTGTCATTTTTACTAGCATAGTCTTGTATCATAGAACATATTCACTAATTATTTCATTATAGCCTTGTTTGAGCTTTGAGATTTGAGCATATGGTAAAATTTGACCAATGTTGATAGAAAGTGTGTTAAAAACTAATTTACCAATGAATTTAAATATTTTACTAATTGAAGAGGAAGACCATAAAACCATTTTAGATCATTTTCTTTGAGACTTCTTCAAAAATTCTTTGTCAATAATTTGCCATTATTTGTATAGTATATACATGCTACATGAAATACACACAAATGTTTTTTAGGATCACCTTTACCTTCATAAATAAGATGCTTAGGAGTAATAAAACCAACTAATAATGGATAAGATGCTATTTTGAGTGTCAAATGATTATGTAAAAAGGAACATGAGTCCATAGAGGGGATATCATGGGAAAGAGTTTGTTCATTTCGAGATAGCTTGGATTGTAAGGAAAGAAATGTATGCTCAAGAGTAGTATTTATAAAGGATATTTAATGGGTATAAGTAGAATGAGTAGACATAGGCATGGATATGTGTTTTAAACCAAGTGATGTTCCCAAACTAAGGAATGATTATATGGAAGCAACTTGAGGTGTATAAATAGGAATGAATGTAGTGGTGGAAAAGGAAATATTAAGAGTGGGACATTTAACAACCTGAAAAGGAAAATATTATTATAAAGAGGTGGCCAATTTATCTAGAAACTCAGCTTTTGATGCTAGAAGTAGACTAGTGATACTATTTACATCTTGGGGGTTATCTTATAAACCTTGATGTAATTTAGTTAATTATTTCACTTGATTATGTTCTACTCCATTAAAGCTCTTATGGATCAATGTGTGTTTCATGTTCATAACTCTCTTCATTATTTTCACTATCAAATTCAATGTGGATTTTAACTTAATTAGACAAATGAATTTGAGTAATAATATTTATTTTGAGGAAAAAAAACATGAATTTTCATTGCATAAGAAACTAAAGGAAGCTACACATATGAAAAAGGAATGGCACTTAATCTAGTACTATGTATCATAGGTATAAAATATGAATAAATGAAAGATAATGGTTATGAATATAATATAAGAAAAAAAAAAGGTATATAGAGTGATCTCGGAAAGGGTTTGAATGATTATGTGGGATCTCAAATATATTTACTTTTTCGTAGAGTGGTGTTGGTCTAATGTTTTAAATAATTAACTATAGAGGAAAATTCATGCCTATATCTCACTATCTCTTCTCTAAGGGTATGACAAGAGTAACTTCCCTGGATGACAAACTCCTATAAAATTTAGTATAAATAAAATATATAAAGAGGATTCCTATGGTATAAAAAAGGGACCCTAGGCATTTAAGATATACCATGAGGCACATGGAAACTGAAATCTATGTTTAGTGCTCTACAATGGCTTCAATATTATGGCAACAACCCTCACACCATGGTGTCTATAAAGCATATCACCACTTACCCCATAATGATATTCATTAAGTAGTTTTGAAACTCCCATAACATAATTTCTAAAAACAAGCAAAAATTAGATAGAAAAAATTAAAAAAAAATTTAGTATAGATATCAAGAAATGTCAACCCAAGGTTTAAAGAAAGGGCATCGGTATTAGATGTTATCCAATATGACAAGATAATGTATTTAGTGTCAGATTAAATCTAAGGTTGAATAACATTAAATCATGGCATTATATTTATATCTAAAGTTTAAATCTTGTCTTTTAGTATTAGGAATTTAAAGAAATTTGTATGAAATTCTAGGACAAAAATCAAGTAGTGTTCAAATCAAATTACAAGTTCACCATAATATTTATATGTTTATTTTTAAGGTAACAGTAAAATAATAAAAATAAATGAACTATTTAAATGTAATTTAGGCTAAAAAATATACAAAACCTAAATGTATAATATAATAATTTACAAAATTTGAAAGGATCTATAAATAGTAAATTGACCAATAGATATGTCAACTAGCTCAAACTAATATTATGTTAATTTTGCAAGTTAATTATTGATGAAAATTGGTTTAAAATACATGTGAAATATGTTATAGCCAAAAATAAAATATCAAATTATGTTAGGATAAGGACATGATAAGAGGATAGGTGTGCATTGTCTTTGTTTGTGGACTATATTCATGTCATGGTTGATTGTGTGATTGAATTTTCTATGTGTGCACTTGTGGATATATTTAAGGGTTTACTAATTAACTGTGTGTCTTGGTTTGTCATGTAAAAGACTCATAGAATAAAAACCATAGGTCCTATATAATAAACCAAATGGAACTAAAATACAAATGGGGGAATCAAGAAAGGGGAATAGCTGAGGTATCCTTAAAAAACCCTGCATAATCTAAGTGTTATTTACCACAAGGGCCCTAGACTGATGTAGTTCTCCCTCCTAAGGTGAGTGTGTGAATCTAGATATTAATATATGAATGAAACTAGATAGTTACTTTTACTACTTGAAAATGAGTTGCCTTGACCTAACATAAAACGATTTAGACTTAGCCTATGACTATTAAAATAAATAAAAATTAGAATTGGAAAGAACACTACTCTTTTACTCAATGTGTAGTAGACTTTCCAAGTGATTGTTAGTTGTGTTTGGAGAGGCCTTGATGTGATTATATATAATAATCTTTGAAATATTTATGTTAACTGACCTTGCTAAAAAATGAGAAGGTAATACAAAAAGTGTTAATTTTTAAAAGTTACCATTGGAGCATGGGGATAAGGCTGCACTAGTGGACAAGGTTGCATCATGGCCATATTATCCTAGTGAAATCCTATCCTAAAAGGAGATAGACTATGGGAATATAGATGACATGAGTTTTTAATTATAATAGGGATGCATGAATGATGTTTTATATGTTTTTAATATAATTATTAGAATAGTGAAGGATCATGTAGAGATTTCAAGTTAATGGAATGGTAAATTGGCCAAGTAGGGTAAATATGTCAAGATTAAACATTGTCAAGCACTTAATGATAACATTTGAGTGTCTATAGTGGATTATAAGATTTCCTTTTTTAACATTCATGATATAAAAAATTTAAGTTCAACTTGTAATTTTTTAAATAATAATATAATTTTTTATTGTTAATTAAATTATGAAGTTTTCATATTTATAGATAATAGTGTTTTTAGTTGGTACAGTTTATTATTTTAACATTAAAAACTTTGTGTGAATTAAATTTTTTTCCTAAGGTTTCCATTTTACCTAGGGACTTCATTATTTTTTGCATAAGGTTATTGTTGGGATTTTTGCCTAGGTTTTCTATTTGGGTTTTTTTTATACTTGGTTTCTATTGAGGTTTATGATTTTAATAATTTTAGGATGGGTATTTAATAGTTTTTTTATTAGAATTTTTTAAATGGTTTCTTTCATAATTTCTAGGGTTTTTAATTTCTTGTTAATGTTTCTATGTTTATTCATTTTATGTAAATAAAAAAAATCAATTTCATAAATTAATTAAAAAAAATAAATACCTTTATCCTTCAATTTTTTATGGGCTCCACATATTACTATTCTTATTCTAGTTGTATTTTTTCTCTCACATCCTATATTCTACACCACATGCCAAACAATTAGAAACTCATTGAGCTAGCATATCATGTTAATGAATATCACACTCACTTGAGGAATAGAGAAATTATAAAATAATAATTAGGTTTGTTGTGTAAAGATGTCACTCACTTAATGCCTTAATATTTAATACAATGTGAGTGAAAACAAATATTTGGATTATTTTGAGAACATTTATACAACACAATTCAACCTAGTATTGGAAATAAATGTTTCTAAACATAATAAAATAATCATGAAACATTTATAAACTAATACAAAAATCATTGAATCAATAGATTACACAAATAAAAAATCATTTCATAAAGCTTGTATTTATTTCCATTAAAGTTCACGATATAGAATATAAGTTCATAAAATTTCACTTAGTGATAGTGATTCACAATTTCAATAGCATATCAATAACAAATATTTCACTCTCTCTAACTAATGAGGTAAGGTGGTATCAAAAGAGTTCAATCATTACCTATTGGTTACATATAATTAATGTTTGACCCTTAGGGTGCATAATCACTTTTTGAAAATAGATGTCTTAAATGTTTTACATTGAATGTCTTAGTCCTAAATGACCCCTGCATCCATGCCATGATGTGCTCGATTCACTCAAAGATTTTTCTTAAAACTATTTATCTTAATGTTTCATATTGTTGACTTTCTCTTCTATCATAGCCAATGGCTCCTTATTTCACCCTTCATGGTATGTACAATCTCCTCATTTCTTATACTCATTATTATGTGCCAACCAATCCAATACCATTAGAACATCTCCATACTTGGTCAATATTATACTAAATGTTCCTTAGTTTCTTGGTCACATCACC
Organism: Torreya grandis; assembly: GCA_037957365.1. NCBI lineage: Eukaryota > Viridiplantae > Streptophyta > Pinopsida > Cupressales > Taxaceae > Torreya > Torreya grandis. The sequence goes on along the minus strand of JARHVA010000916.1, from coordinate 1,533,722 downwards.
TCACATCATCTTTGTGTAGTGTTTGCACATTTTTGTGCTTTGATGGACTTAATCACCTATGTGTTTTCTTCAAAATGTGCACATAGTTTGTACCATTCAATCTTAAAAGTGCATGCTTATATACTTATCCAAAATTAGATTCAAACATCAACACTCACAGCTTGATTGTTCATTATCATAAAATACCTCAATTTTTATTTATTCCTTTAGAAACTTGGGTCCCTCTCTCTTAATTTATTTTATAAAACTTTCCCATCTTGATAAATTCACTTGGATCACTTGGAATTTGATACTCATGCTTATAGTTAGATTCTTGAGCACATCTAGTTGTTCTTCATATTATTGTAATTTAAATTTTGTTGCCTATATCTCATGGGCTAGTCCCTCACATATTTCACATTATATTATTTTCTTGTCCATTACCTTGTGTTGAAAAAAATCAAAGATATTCTCTAACTCCCTTTGTATTTCCTCAATATGCTCTATGAGCTCATTTATTTCCTTGAGTAATAATGTTGGTTCATTTATATCCCTAGTCTAAAATACATTTGCCTTAAGTTCCTTATTATTCAATTGATCATCGAGAAACTACACATTTATTACTACCATCTATCATGTGAAATATTGAAATAATTTTTCGGCTAGGTCTACTTTAGATTTCAGTTCAATGAATTTTTTTTGATAGCTTTACATTTATTTATTGAATTCTATTTATGACATTACTTTTTTAATTTTATCTTCTTATGCATGCTTTCCCTCATTATTCTTCTATAATAGATAGTCAACCATAATATTGAGCCTCTTCATATCCTTTATTCCTTCCAAATTTACTCCATCCATAATGTCTAGATGTTCTATGACAATTCAATGGAAAATATGTAGAGCTTTCAACTCTATTATTTTCAACCTATGCTCTAATTTTGTGATATCAAGATAAACTTATTTTATTTGATTCTTATAAATTCTTACAAATATAATCTTTATAATATTTTGGGTCGATACTTTGTCATCCATTTTAACCAGAACACAACATGATTGGATTTTATGAAATTTTATGGAGTCCATGTGTATATCAGGTGTTCCTCATCCATGGAATATGGGTCACCTTTTTTCATAAAATCCAAAGGTGCTCATCTAATGGGTGTAAAAATAAATAACATGCACCCACAAGATTGGATAAAAGAGCTATGTTCACAAAATATATTCCACCACGTGAATAAGTTTTCATCATTTACATTATGATGTACTATGTATCTTATGTGTTGGGATTATAATAAGGCTACCAAAGTTTTAGAGTGTAATTGGTGTATATGTGTGTGACTCACACTACTTTATCTTTTGTATTTATTTGTGTATGTATTTGGTACTTAAAAGCATAACATTAATATTTAGAATGTGCATAAATTTCCTTTTGGATGTAGTGAAAGATTGGAATTCTAAGTGAAAACACCTTGTAAAAAATCTATATATAGTTCTATTTTATATTTTAAAATGGTTTTGATGTGATAGAGATTAATATATAGTTCTAAAATGGTTTTACCTATATGTATTTTATCATTGTTTTATTTGCAGTGAATGCTCTATTTTCTAAATTTGATAACCATCTAATTTATATTGAATGTTATACAACTAATGAGTATTGCATTTCCTTAATCTCTATGTATATTTTAGCTAATAAATAGATGGATTCAATTTGAATTGATGTCTATTAAATACCTTTGTCACTTATCACACAACTATCCATGTATTAGTATGTTTTGATGGGTTTTTTAGGAACCTATGCTAATAATGGTATGGTGAGCATGAAACCTTATATTTGAAATAAGTTGAGATGGCTACTCGAGAAAAAATATTTGGAGAGAATGGTTAGATGAAACAATCCACTAATTTTTAGAATAATAAGAAAAAAGAATTGAGAAGACTATGAAAGAAGCTATTCAAGATCATATACATGGAGAAATTTATGATGGGTTTCTTGGATTTTTAGCTATGTGGTTATCCAAATTAGAGTAATATTATTTCAGCCAAGAAGGATAAAATTTATAGTTTATAAAGAAGAAGAATTAGTCAACCTATGAAATTTAGATACTGAATGGACCCATACGATAGATCACTGGATAAAGACTACCATTAATAGTTACATCACATAATGTATTGTACAAGTATACATGGATTTTAAAGCTATAAAAGACTTGTTCATGAGTTAAATTTGAGTAATATTACTTTAATGACTATCTATTTTAATCAAGATGTTAGTTATGGAAAATGCCATGGTGTTGACCCCTACCAACATAGAGTAGTCTCTTCAGGAGTTATGTTGGTACATGTGATGTAAGAGTGAATGATGAAAATATAAGTAGAGGAACTTGACCCTGAACCCAAAATATAGAAGATGAAGATAATAAGATTGAGATGAAAATTTTGGGATTAGAAGGAGAGTTGTGACAAAAAAGGTGGAATTATTTTATTCTTTTTGGGAATTAGGTGTTTAATTCCTAAGTAATAAAGGTTTGAGTAAATGCAAATTAGTAAATAAATATGATTTAATTAGCCTAATGATTTGTTTAAATAGATAATATTTTTCCTTTTCTAAATATGGTAAGAAGTGAGAGAAATTATAACTTAGCTTATTCCAACTAATCTAGAATAAGACAAGGTCTAATACTTGAGGCACATGATTGAGAAATAGTCAAAAATACATCCCTAGACTTTGTTTTTTGATTGGATAGGAGATTCAAAAACTAGACACCCCTATGTTTGGTTCTATAGTCCTCCCCAATGTTGCTACCCTGAGGCTAAAAGTCTTTTGGGTTTTGTTTACCTACTTAGTATGACCATGCGTACCAAATTTCATATCCTAAATATTGATAGATCTCCTTATAGATATAATTATTCATGTGCCTATGTATTTTATGTAATTTGAAAAAACTTCAATAAATGGGAAAATGGGTTAGTGTGTAAAGGATATGTTGGATGCACTTCACACCCTGTGTAGGAACGCTGCCTACATACCAATACTATGAAGAGGGATCAAGATAATGTAGTTATCCCATTAAAGTGCTTGGTATAATTTGTGTATGATCAATGTAACTATAATGTAAAATTGGATGTGCTTCAGCTAGATAAGGACTGGTGCAATAACTTGAGTAGGATTTTAATAATATTGGAAGGCTATATGCAAATAATAAGGAAGAGTTCTTGAGTGTACTTATATTATTGTGTCTCTCTTGAAAATGAATGCCAACCCTTATAAATGGACATTGAATGGTATTTTATAGGGAAACTAATGATCATGGGTTAGATGATATTACATTAGGTTGATAGGGGAAAAGATAAAGATTCAAGAAAATCTTACCATTTGAGGCTAAAGTGAACTTGGACAATAGTACTAAAAATGGGACACCCCTAAGTTTTAGTGCTCTTGTCCAAATTGGGTGTTATTGTCCTAGGAAGATGAGACCTAGGGGGGTGGATCTAGGTTTGAGAGGGCTACCTAGGTCTCAAAAAGCTAAGTCTAGGAAGTTATAGGTGACTAGGAATCAGTGAAAGTCTAGCTGAAAAGGGTTGAGTGAACAAGAAAGAGGACCTATAGGTTGGGTGCTATTACCCATGCCTAAGTCATCCAATTTCTCATTTTATATGATTAAATTTCCTGCCCTTTATTCTATTCATTTAATAAATTAAAATACTAAGATAAGGGAAAAATAGAAAGCATACTTGAACTTACCTATAAGGGAAAAGATCAGGAAGTTGTGTGATGTTGGATGTGTGAAAAGAGAACACATTGTGATGTGTGAATCTATAAATAAAAACATGAAGTAGATAAATTCTTACTAGATATGTTATATCTAAAATAAGAATGTATAAAAGCTGAGAAAAGGAAGAGAGAGGAATGAATACACCTCATTGGGTACACGAAATAATACAAAATCTATTGTGATGTTGGATTATGTTGAGTATGTGTTGAATCAAGAGTAATATCATAAGCAAATCTAAGTGCTCAATTCCCCATAATGTGGCTCAATAATGTAAATGCTATCCCTTTGGATCCATCATCACCAACTAAGTAAAGTTATCTAATCATGTGTGTGTTAATCAATGTTTGGATTGTGTGTTTAGTCCCTCTAAATAGGTGGCTCAAAAATGCAAAAGGCTAGACCTTTGGCTCCATCATTTCCCCATGAAGTGAAACTATGAAGTGATATTAGTATTAAATAAATGTCATATGAGATGGCTCATGGATACCATGAATGTGATATAAATCTAACACTATGGCATCAATAGTCTAATGTGTGCTAGAAACTAGGCCACTCTTGGCCATTTTAAAAGGTGGAGATTAGGCTTGTATGAAAGTCACTCTGAAACTGATGTACTAGGCTTATATGAAATCCAACTCAAGAACTCAGGGACTCAAAAATATAAAATTGTATGAAAGTTTAACTTGAATTTGATGCCAACCACCTATAGATGGAGTAAGGTATGTAACTACTAAGAATGCTTGGAATAAACTAAACTCAAAAATAAAAGAAGATCAATGTGTCATGCACATTGCCCCCAATAATTGATGTCTAGAACATGGCTTCTAATTTGGAAGTTATGTCAACTTCCCAATCTAAATTAAAAGTGAAAACCATCATGTTGCACATGATAAACCCCTATATCTAAGAAAATTGTGCTAAAACTATTAAATCTAAAGGATCTGAAAGTGCAAAAATTGTCCTTGAACTGAACTTTAAGCCTATTTCTAGAAACCCTAAGTGTTTTTTTGCCTGGATAGGAGCACCAAACTATTTAAACCCCTATTTTTGGTGTATTTTCCATTTTTATCACTACTATCCATTTATGGCACTACTGTCTATTTTTGGTGGTGTTGTTCATTTTCAGTGGTGTTGTCCATTTTTAGCAGTACTATCCATTTTTGGTGGTACCTTCCATTTTTGATGGTGTTATCCACTAGTAGTACTATCCATTTTTAGTGGTGTTTCCATGTGTGAAAATTGGTTATTGATATGGAATTATCACTATTTTTCTACTCTATTTTAAACTAGTTTGACCTCTGGATACTAAACTGAGTGATCTAAATGCTCTTATTTTGACTATTAGGAGCTTTTGATCTCTGTGACAAAGCCCCTTTTTGTTTCCCCCTCTTCTAAGGGTAGGAATGATGAATTTTCAATGACTTTCCTCAAAAGAAAAGAATACTACAAGTGTGTTAAGTTATATAAATGTAATATATAACATTGAATATATGATAAGATATTTCAAGATATAACAATGTTTTTATTGAGAGATTGTTAGATCAATAGGGGTATGCCTAGATAGATATAACAATGTGAAAGCATATGCAAAGTACTAGATTAGAACTAGAAATGTTAGATATTAGTTTTTTAGTAAGCATGGAGGGATAGAGCATGATGTCCATCATAACATCCAAGAAACCAAGGTAAATGCATGATATAGATCATGACATTGCACACATGAGAAGTAAACAATAAATCAAGAAAGAAGCAAGAAGTAAAAATCATAAAAGGGCGGCCAAGGGGCCATACAAACAAAATACATGGACACATGTCCCTCAAACCAGAAAGCAAGCATACAAGGCATGTTCAAATTCCACATACACATACAAGTGAAATAAGAAAAGTTGGCACATGGGCCATAGGCACATAGAAGAGGACAAGCAAAGGATATTAGCAAATGTCCTAAGTCACACACATGAATAGAAGCAAAGGACATTGGAAAATTTACTAATGTTCACATAAAATAAAAGCAAGAATTAAAAAATACAATCACATAAGCTATGCTAAGCAAGGAATGAAAGCAAAAGTAAGAACTAGAAGATATAAACACATCTAAATAATCAAAGAAAATGTGAAATTATGCAAAACATGTGTAGTACAGGACTAGGTATATGCTATGAAATACACAAGTGCTAGGTACTAATGAAATGTCAATGTAATAATCTGTATAATCTAGTAAGGAATATGCATTAGTATGATAACTCAAAGTGTGTAGTGTAGGAATGACATAACCTGGATGGTGTAGTCATGTAATATATGCCCCTAATGGGTATGTATATCAATGTGTGTTTTGAATGTAGAAGTAGAAATGCCTCCTCTATGGGTAGAATGAAGCAATCAAAGAGTTTGATGTCACTATGCAAACTCAAAAGAGATCAAGTGAAGAATGGTAATGTAGATAAATTGACATATAATAGCATGCAATAAAAAATGTAAGTCCTAGCATGATAGTAGTAATGTAAGGCATTGATGATGCATACAATCAAAATATTTTTCGTATTTTTGATATATATATATATAATATTTTTGAATTTTATATTATTTTAATATTTTGAAAAATATTTGAGATATGTATAATCAAGCAAGAGAGTTTATGTACAATCAATGATAAGAAGAATTGATACTAACTGATAAGTCTCAAATGAGACCCCTTGTCATGGTGTCTTGTATCAAATAATAGAATTGTGCATGATTGAAAGGCTAAGAATATGACTTTGTATATTTGGATTCATCATCGATATCTTGAAATTCATAATACCCTATATTTTTCCACTCATTATTATCATCTTGATTTTGAACCAATGAAATTCTAGTATTGACTATTGTTGTATCTAGATATTTTCATTTGATAAATTATGTCTATGAATTATTTGCCTTAGGATATTTAATAAATCTTAAACCTTGATGACAAACATTATCATATGCTATAATATGATTAGAAATGCCTTGAGCATGCTTGCCCAACCATTGACCTTGATAATCAAACCATTGTATATATCTTTGACCAAACCCATACTACTTTGAACATTAAGCCTCATTTTGGAGAGGTATATTTGCATATTTCTCATGCTTGACCTATGCTTGTGATACTATTTGTTACTCTGATTTTGCTTGTTTATCCTTTTGTTGTTTTGAGTTCTACTTTGGTAACCACTTTTGTACTATTTCTAAATTTGACCCTTTATGAATGTTTTCCTATGTTTTTATGGATTGTTTGATTGATTTACCTTGTATAAGGTCCTCATTAACAATTATCTATTGTATATGGTTTTTCAATGCCAAATATGTATATGTGTGATGCCCATGCATTCTATGATAGGCACAATAATATCTAGATCTTCTCACTAGATGTAGAGGAGGTAATTTGATCAAGTTAAATTTAATCATTTCCCTTAGTAGCTCACTTGAGCTCTTATTTGATCTTTGAATGTTTTTTGAATCACTAGTTGTAGAGTTACTTTATTTGGATTTGTTGTTTTGATATGTAACATGTCTTGCAACAAATTGAGGAAGTGAAGGTACATATACATGACTGGCACTAGGTTACCCTTGAAGCTTTTGTATTGTAATATACTTTTCCAATGTTGTGATCTTTTCATGTCATAGTTGATTCTACATTTGTAAATCTAAAAATATCTTGCTCATGCTAGTGATTTGATTCCTTAGAGTCTCACAAGTGCAAACCTTACTGGTTTCCAATTGGACATGTAAGTATATATGCTGAAGAGGTTTTGAAAAAGATGTAGGCTGAATGTATGCATTAGGAATAATAGTAGAGGCTACCTCACCTTTTGGAGGGGTGATATCATGGACTTGGTTAGAGGGAAATTAGCTATCACCCTCTTGAGGGATAGGAGGAGAAGGGATTTCTTTCCTCTACATAATATATGACATTGAAACAAGAGTAACCAAAGAGGCATATACATCTAGGTAGAAACTATGCATATAGGCAAAAATGCATGTAAGTGGAGTTATAAATTATATATAAATATGATTATAAAGAACATTTCACATGAAATATATCAAACAAGGGAAAAAAATCATGAATTTGTGCATGTATGCATAAGAAACTATGACATGTGCTATGAAATTTCTAATGTGTTTAGCATGATAAACTTGTATATTTTTCCCTATGAGAGATAGAGAGAAAAGGTAGAGAACATGGATTTGTGCAAGAATTCATAAATATGTTTGACATGTATTATGACATTTGTAATGTGTTTAGCATGATAAGCTTGAATTTTTTTTCATATGAGAGATAGAGAATATGCAAAATAAATATTGAAATCTTGTGCAAGTTTAGCAATAAATTTTGTAATATTATCCCTTATTATGAAAATTAAGCATGAAAAGGAGAGAAAGAAACTTTTTACTAGCATATGATAGACTTCATCATTCATGTACATGATAAGGCCCATTATGGTTTCTTTGTTATTTGCAATAAATGTAAGAAAAGTTTGTAAATAACTAAGCATCATTTTTTAAAATTTGGCTATAGTGTAAGGTGATACCTCAAGAAGTAGATTAGGAGCTAGTATATGCAACTAAGAATTTTTTAGAAATATTATTTTCAAAATACTATGAACTTTTGAATTTGAAATTAATTTTTTGAGTACTAAAATGTAGAAAATGATTAGAAAATACTTAGAAAAATAACTAGGAACTAGTTGATGCAGCTAGGGTTTGAAAAGAATTTTTTTCAAAATTAGTATTATAATTTTTTAAAACATATATGAATTTTTAGAATTTAGATTTAAAAATTTAGGAAAAATATGAAAATATTTTTAAAATTAGGAATATATTTTTCTACGTGGTTTGAAAGTGTTTGTATGCAAAGAGGACCTAGTATGTGCAAACTAGGGTTTTTAGTGAATTTATTGAAATTATTTTAATTAATTTTTAGTTTTTAATTTTTAAATTAAATAAAAATTAGGAAAATATTTCAAAAAATAAAAAATAATTAGCCCTAGGGTTTTTAGGGGTTTTGTACAAAAATTTGAAGCCGGGTTCACCAAATGTTTTATTCTTTTTGAGAATTAGGTGTTTAATTCCTAAGTAATAAAGGTCAGAGTAAATGTAAATTAGTAAATAAATATACTTTAATTAGGCTACTAATTTATGTAAATATATTTTACTTTTACCTTTTCTAAATATAGTAGATAGTGAGAGAAATTAGAACTCAACTTATTCTAGCTGATCTAGACTGAGACAAGGTCTGATACTTGAGGAGCAGGATTGAGAAACAATTAGAAATAGATCCCTTAACTTCATATTCTAATTGGATAGGAGCACCAAAAACTAGACACTCCTATGTTTGTTGATATAGTCCTCCCTAATGCTATTGTAAAGAGGCTAAAATTTTTTTGGGTTTTGTTCACTTGCTTAGTATGACACTGTGAACCAAATTTTAGGTCCTAAATATTAAAATAACTCCCTCTAGAGATTATTATTCATGTGTTTGTGTCTTCTATGCAATTTTAGGAAACTTAAATAAATGGGAAAAGGGGTTAGTGTGTAAAGCATTAATTGGATGCACTTCACACCCCATGTGTGGGCACACTGCCTACATACCAATACTTCGAAGAGGGATCAAGATAATGTAATTCTCCCATTAAAGTTCTTGGTGTAATTTTTATATGATCAATGCAAATAGAATGTGAAATTGTATGTGCTTTATCTAGCTAGGGACTGGTGTAATGACTTTAGTAGGCTTCGAATAATATTTGAAAGGCTATATGCAAAGAATAAGAAAGAGTGCTTGAGTGTACTTGCTTGTATTCTTGTGTCTCTCTTGAAAATGAATGTCAACCCTTATAAATAGAAATTTAATGGCCTTTTATAGGGAAACTAATGATCATGGGTTAGATGAGCTTGTATTAAGCTGATATGGGAAAAGATAAGGATTCAATAAAATCCAACCATTTAAGGCTAAAGTGAACTTGGACAATAGTGTTAGCAACAAGACACCTCTGAGTTTTGATGCTCCTATCCAAGTTGGGTGCTATTGTCCTAAGAGGATGAGACTTGGGGGGATGGATTTGGGTCCAAGAGTGCTACCCGGGTCTCAAAAAGCTAAGTCTAAGAATATATAGATGACTAAGAATCAGTGAAAGTCTAGTTGAGAAGGGTTGAGTGAGCAAGAAAGAGGACCTATAGGTTGGGTGCTATTAGCCATGCCTAAATCATCCAATTTCACATTTTATGTGATTATAGGAATAAATAGGATAACCCAAATGTAACTATGAGTTAGAGTAGGAATAAAAATAATAATGTAGAAGAGAGGGGATCCCATAAATAGGATACATAAGTTACAAAAATTTGAGAGTTTGGAGATTACGTAAAGAAAAGAATGGAAGGGCCTGAGAAATAATAAGTCGGAGATTGGGATATAGAGGATATGGAATAGAGTGAGGAGAAAGAGGAAAGTAGATTAACATTAGATCCATTAGAGGATAAAGGTAGATCAAGTTATATGGAAGGATGTTGTTTAGACTAGGGAAATAATATTCTTTAGAGGAAGTTATGCACAATCATAAGTTCAAGATCACATATAAAATAAGTTGAAGAAATAGATCATTCATCTCATAAGTATGCATCCTCAAGTCCATTTTATCTTTAAAAAAAAAAGTAAAAAGTTTGGAAAAGGAGGGAATTGGTTTGAATAATTTACAAATAAATTTAGTAACCTTACTATACAAAAAAATAAATTGATAGACAATAAGATATTAGAATAGGTAGGGTTCTATTTCAAAGTTTTAAGACCCCTATAAAGACTAATTCATAGAATCCAGTAGTAGCATTTACCAATGTACCAAGCATGGCACTAAACACATGAATTTTTATTTCTTTAAAACCATATGATGGGTGTTCTAACTCTAAATAATATTTATTAACATTTGACATGAAATGGTAGGTTGAGTGACCATTGAAGATGTGAAGAAATACAAACTGATAGGAGCATTAACATGCCAAGCTTTGGAGTTCATTTATAAAAAGGATGCTAATTACCTAAGTATTCAAAAATTTAAGGATTAGTTAATCATAGAATTTAAGATGAATAAGTGTTTAGATTAGATCATTTATGATCTCAAATAAATTAAGTTATGAAGTAGAGAATTAGTATGGGAATATGATCATAAATTTTAGACATAATGAACAAAATTGATTTTTTCATGGAAGATAAAGATAAGCATGATTAGTTTGTAGAATGGATGTGATTAAGGATTAGATTTTCCATTATGTAGTCTCAGTTTCTAACTAAGGTCGATGCTTAAAAAACTAAACTCCAAATATAATAGATTAAGGATTATGGAGATGCTCCATCAACTAGCTCTAAAATTGTGACATAAGTAGATGATTTTCTTAGGAAGATGGATGAGCTTCATGATAGTAATAATCCCAAGTTAGGTTTATGGTGTATTG
>JARHVA010000916.1:1322500-1515000 GCA_037957365.1 Torreya grandis | reverse complement strand
TAATAAACCAAATACACCTCCTGATAGTAGGATAGATAATAAAACTCTACCCCTTAAAGGTGAGGAGAGTTAGCCAACAATAAAATCTCCCTATACCACATTAAAAGGTGGATACAACATAGTGGAGGACATGAAGAAGATCAAGGCAAACATAACATTGAATTAACTCACCTAAATCATTGAAAAATGTGAATTGATATTAAAATCATTAAATGAAAAGCCTAGCTCTAGCAAAGCTAAAGTAGCTCATGCAAATGTGGTAATTAAGAGTAAGGATGAAATTTCATCATTTTTGTTGACTATAAGGATCTTTGGTAAGAACCTTCATAATTACTTGCTTGATTCTAGTGCTTTAACTAATATTATGCCTTTAGGAATTTGTGAAAAATTGGGGTTAAACCCAGTCAAATCAGATAATGTAGCAGTGCAATTGGATAAGTCAAGAGTGAAAGTGGTATGCAAATTGTTGAATATCTACATGTAGCTCACCCATGAACCCCAAATCTAGTATTTCATTGACATATTTGAATATTATGAATTTTTACTGAGTTATGATTAGACTAAATCCCTAAATGGATATATGTCCACTAATTGTTCCCACATGTGGTTACCTTGGCATGAGATCCCCAATTAAACCAAGATTGACTAGGAGCCCAAAATGAAATATATGATCATATAGTATAGTTCCAAGAATGAAAAGGTAAATTACCAATATTCTAAATTAAGTGTTCACACTTTAGAAACCACTAATATTGCTATATATGACAAGGTGAAAGAAGAAAGTAAATGTCCTTGGACATTGCACTTTGATGGGGCACAAGCTAAGCAAGGTTATGGCATTAAAATTGTTATAAAAAATGCCAAAGGAAAACAATATTTGGCTTCTTATAGATTAAAATTTACTTGTACTAATAATTTAGTAGAATATGAAGCTCTTATTTTATGACTTCAATTTACAATCAAACATAAGGTAAAAGAACTGTTAGTCTATGGTGATTCAAAATTAGTTATCAATCAGGTTAGAAGCAAATATTAGTGTAATATTTCTTGTTTAAGAAAGTATAAATTTAGATCTTGGGATTTAATTGAGTATTTTAACTCATTTTATATTGTTTCCTGACCCAGGGAGCAAAACCAATTGGTAGATACTCTATCTTTAGCAGTAGTGAACTTGGTGCCTCCAAAGACTTTGAACTTGCAGGAGTTCACTGTGGAGATAATTTCATGCCAGTCTATACCAAAAAACATCAATCACTTCCAATTTTTTGATGATTACAAGAAAATAATTGACTTCATGTGTAGTGATAGCATATTCAAATCCCACATCATTGATGAATAAGATGAAATTTATGTAGAAGGATCAAAGGGAAAAGAAGATGGAGTAATTCAAATCAAAGAGAATTGAATACCTAAGGGAATGATCTCTTTGGAAAGAATGTTTGACCTAGATAAATAAATAACTGAGGATAAATAACCAAATTTGAGCAGAAAGGATTATAAGCAATTCAACTTGGGAAGCCTCAAGAATGAAAAAATGGTTAACATTAGTTTAGTTTGCATCAATGAAGAATTGATCAAAGTCATTTCCATTTTAACCAAGTTAAAATATGTCATTGCATTTCCATATGATGATCTTAAAATATCTAATACTAGTGTGATTACCCACACTATTCCCTTGAAAGAGGCCTTTAAACTTTTAGGTAAAAATAGAGGCTAGTAAATCCAGTGTTTGAACCTCTAATTTATAAAGAATTGAATAAATTTATAGATGAAAGGATAATATTCCCTATACATCACTCAACATGGGTTGCCAACATGATGCCATTCCAAAATAAGAATGGACAAATCAGGCTTTGTGTCGATTTTAAAACCTAAATAGATCCTTGAAGAAAGACAATTATCCCTTGCCATATTTAGATGAGGTCATTCAGTTGATGAATGGGTTTGGAATGATGTCATTCCTTGATGATTTTTCAAGAAGCTATAACCAAGTCCTAGTGAATAGGAATGATAGAATGAAAACTAGCTTCACCACCAAGTGGTGAACATTTGCATATGAATGAATGCCATTCAAATTGATAAACACAAGAACAACTTTCCAATGAGCAATGGATAATGCATTCCATGGATTAATTGGTAAGTGAATCATTATATACATGGATATTCTAATTTTTTTCTAAAAATAGAGGTGATTTTATGATGCATTTGGAACAAGTGATTGAGAAGTGCAGAAGGTATGGAATTTTTTTAAACCCCAATAAAAGCATCTTTTATGTAATTAAAGGCAAACTTCTAGGACATGTAATCACCAGGGGAGGAATGACTATTGATCCTAATAAGATAAATGTAATTTCAAAGGTAGAATTTCTTATTAACAAAAAGGAGTTAAAATCTTTCTTTGGCATGATTAATTTTGTAATAAAATTTATCTCTGGTTTTGCAGAGATTATAAGTCCAATCGATGAGATGTTTAAGAAGAATGCTAAGATAAAATAGATTACTAAAACAAATAAATAATTTTGAGACATTAAGGATGCTATTGTTCAAGCTCTTATCTTGATAAGCCTTGATTTTAGTAAAGATTTTTTATCTATATTATTTTGCTTATGATCACACTATTAGTATTATATTAACACAAAAAGATGTTGACAAAGAGCATCCCATAGCCTTTATGAGCCAATTTGAAGAAAATAGAGCTCAACTATCTGATTCTAGATAAGCAATCCTACATACTAGTAAAGGTGTTCAAGTTATTTAGGCACTATATTATGACGAACAAGATGTATGCCATAGTGCCTAACCTAGCTATTAAGTTAATGCTAGGATAGAATGAACATGGAAAACAAAGAGGGAAGTGGATGACCAAAATCCAAGAATATGACTTAAAAATAAAAAATGTTAAGTCAGTTATAAGCCAAGGCCTATCCAAATTATCATAAACACTAATCCATGCATTAATTTTTTACAGGTTGAAGTAGGTCAAGTACCTGATGGAGATTGGTACAAGGATATTGTCTAATATCTTCTATAAGGAGTGTGTCCCCCACACCTCAAAAGAGAATATAAAAGGGCCCTTAAGTTGAGATCATCTCATTTTATGAAAAAAAAGGGAGTCCTTTACAGGATGAATTATGAGGGTCTCTATTTAAGATGTGTTTCTAGAGCTAACGCCACAAAAATCATGAACACTTTCAATGACAAATTGGGAAGTGGCAACCCTTCAAGGCATACCACTACACATAATATATTGAGATTTGGATACTATTAGATAACCATATTTAAATATGCCCATGCTCATGTGTGAATTTTTCATCAATGTCAAGTATCTGATCAATGTGAGACAAAGGCAACCATGCATTTGTTACCAGTTATTAAAGCAAATCCATTTTCATAATGGGGCCTCAATTTTGTAGGAGTGATCAATCCTAAATCCTCAACAGGACATAATTTTTTACTCACCTCTATAGATTATTTCACCAAGTGGATTGAATAAGTGGCCACCAAGAATAGTATAACAATTAATGTCATCAAATTCCTAGAAGAGAATGTCATTACTCAATTTAGAATGCCCATGTCTTTGGTATGTGACAATGGCCCAGTATTTGCATTAACTAATTCATTGAATGGGCATATGACAGCCAAATAATCATCAAATCTACTTCAAACTGTTATCCTCAAGGTAATGAAGATGTAGAATCCACCAATAAACTTGATAAATTCCATCAAGAAATTTGTAGAAGGGAAACCAAGATAATGATAGTCATTACCAAAGTATGCCTTATGGGTAGATAGAACCAAATACAAACAACCACTCAAGGCATCCCCATTCTTATTAGTCTATTATAAAAAACCTAATTTTCCTATCATGCTAAAGCTATACACCTATGAGTTCATGGTTGATTACATGGAAGATGATGAAAGAGTGCAGTCCCAGATACTAAACATCATCTAAATAAAATATGATAGAGACAAAGCATTGCAAAATTTAAACAAGCATCAGGATGTTTTCAAGATATGGATCAAAAATCAAGCCAAATTTAAAGCGTTCCATTTATCAAACTTAGTCCTACTATGGGACAAGGGCCATGAAAAGAAATGACAACATGACAAGTTCACTCTTCTCTAAATTGGACCATATCAAGTGGTATCAATATTGGGAAAAAATGCATTTAGGCTCAAAGACTTGCAAGAGAATGATTTAGCCTTTCCAATCAATGGATAATACATGAAATATTATTTCTCTACCACTCTATCACAAATTTCATAAGGATAGTAAGCTTGTTTAGAGTAGTAGAGTAGTTTTCTTTATTTATTTGTTTTTTAGTTGTATTCTTTCTTAATTTCTTGCTTTGCTTTCCTATTATGTTCTCCTTGCTTTATAATTGTTGTCTATTTTTGTGTACTATAGCTTAACAATAAGTTCTCTGGACAAGAATTCATTGGCTTAATTTGTGTTAATCTAATCCTAAAAATGAGAAGGGATTGTTAGTTTAAACATTAGTCATCCAAAGTTTGGAAACCTATAGCAGTGTTTCAATTTAGAAAAGTTAGATGGGGTTAATTAGGATTTAGTTTTCTCATGAAAATACTAAGTCATTTTAAGGTTGCAATATAGTTCAAATGACTAAACATTTGCTTGAGCTAGTGTTTGAATCTATGCATGACATCATACTATCACTCAAATTCACTAAATAAGGTATCCAAAAGTGAGTTGCATCTAGGATATGTCTTAAAAAAACCTTACACATAAAATTCTAGTTCCCACCCATTCTATTCTATAGGTGCAGGTATAGGAAAAAAATGTTACACTAATGAAGTGAAATTATAAACTAATTCAGATTTCATGAATGGTGGTTTAGGTAATCTCTACTGGGGTTATGGACACTTGGCTAGAAATAAATCAAGGCCCAAAGTGGAGCCAAAGGTATATTTGTTTGGGTTATGGATGCCTGGATGGCAACAGATAAATGCCCAAGACATTCTTAAATAAGCAAAGCACAATTATACAAAATATAAAGAATGCTTAAGTTAATTCATGTTTGATTTCTTAAAGCTTGAAAGTTATCATTTTTGAACCTAATTTCAATGGATAAGGAACTTAAAATCACACACATGGTATGATTGTCTACAAGGTTTAAACTATATTTTTAGCCTATGGGTTTTCATTAGTTATGAAAAGTAATTTTGATACTGACTAAAAATCATAATGAGACAACTAGATTTTTATTCATATTTGAACATAATATCTAGATTATAAATTTTTTCAATGTTTCCCATAGAGGTCACCATTTTTTGATGATCAACTACCCCACTATTCCCAAAATGGGGACCCTCCTTTTTTCAATTCTAAAAATGCCCAAGATGTCAAGCTTGATAAATCATTTGACTGCATATGGATTTTTTTAATTTATCAATGCTTGTGATTCTACTATTCTTGGTTAATCATTCATGTTGCAATAATAATTAACACTTAGAAATATTTGAATTATTACATGTTTCTTCAAGTTTTCATTTACTAATGAATTATTGACCATCGATACTTCAAAATGTGCAGATAGGTTTTTTCCAAGGAATCATGACTCAGATCTCTAAATTGACATAATGTAGCCAACTTCAATGGATTTCATTGGACTAAGATTGTGTTCTATTTAAATCATTTGGTTGTGAAGTTATGCATTTAAACTCATTTAAATTCACTCATGATGGGTAATGACATCTTCAAAAAACTAACTTAGTTTCTCACTTGACCTTACAAGATGTCAAATTAAAGCTATGGTTTATGATGCCTTATGAGGCATCAAATTTTAGACTATGGTTTAAAATGGATAGGTTTCCACATCACCAAGATTTAATATGCCTTAGAGATTTATCACACCATGTACAAGACACTTAGAACAAACCTATACAATTCTTAAGCTATGTGGCATCATCTAGAGAGATCACAAGGAAGCTAGCCATTATAATTCAAATTTTATGGCTATGTGTCATAATCTTAACTTATAAAAGTGATCCCATTTAATCTAAACCACCATGCATCCTATTATAATATAGAATCCCACAATATGTTGTCACATGTATCAAGCATGACCAACCAAACCTGAGTAGCCTTTTGAGAGTGATGCATATTCCCTTCAAATTCATCTAAGATCAACATGTATCCACACCATGTTTCATCCATATAAAGCTCATGAGAGATTTTAAGAGAGACATATGGGTTTCCCAAAGTCATTTGATTAAGGCTCAAAGATGTGCAACTATTTGAGGCTCCTCTTGAAAGAAACACTTCGTAGAGGAACAAATAATAGCCCATAAAAGTAATGTGTGTCCCTTTTGGACCCTCATGATGATGTTATACATCATTCCCATGCAATTTCATCCCAAGATCAATTAAATACCCTCTAAAAGTTATGCATGTCCACTTTGGCCCTGTATGATGATGCCACATGTCATTCCCATGAAGCTACATTTTGAAATGCATGAGATCATCTCTAAGAGAGATACGTGTCTCCATTTGAGAAATGTGATTAATGTCAAGTTGTTGATATTTTTCCATAAGCCTTCCAAAGAAGACACATGACAAATGAAAGTTATGATTGCCCATGAGAGAGCCAACTAGTAAATAAAATTGCTAATTTCCTATAAGAGCAACATGTGGCACTCTCATGATCAATCAAAAATAAAAGGCCACTTAAGAGCTCACCATGAATTGAAAGATGCCATGTGGAATGGTAAAAATGATTCATTACATTAAACTACATTTTGAGAATCCATGAGGTAATCAAAAGGTGCCATGTGTTTATAACTGAAGCCAATTAGGCAACTTAGTCATATTTAGACCCTGCAAGTGCCTAGCTAGATTTGAGGTGGCATGCCACATGTCAAAATGTGGAAATATTTAAATTTAAAGATAAAATTAATGGTGCATCAAATTCAAATTAGAACTAAATTTGAATTCTAATGCAATTAAATTCTAAAATTAATAGTTCTAAGTGTTTTAAATACAAAGTTGATAAGCTCACCATTAATACAACATAAACCAAGATTTTCATCAACCTTGAATTAATCAGGGCAATCTTTCAAAAGGCTACTCAACTAAGTTATTGTTATTTTCATTTGAATCTATATGCATTTTCTCTGTGTGTTATTTATGTTTTCCTATTATAATAAATCTTGAGATATTCATAGATTACACCTTGACCACAATTGTTGGAGATTGAAAGTTGTAAAGAGATATAAAAATGCATTGGTTTCTACCTAGAATATTGTTGAGATGGCATAGGTAGGTCCCTTCACTCCAAGTAAGAAAATTTCTTTTAATAATGATGACTTCCTACTCCATTATGGTAATTCATTTATTTTTCAAGGACATTGACTTCATTCCCAAGGCAATAACATCAAGGGACATGCATTAAAAAAATTACTTTAATGTAGAATAAACTAGGGTAGTTGATAAGGACAAGACCATGACTCACATAATCCAATTAGCTTCGGACATCCTTGCAATCAATTATTCCATTCTCCACAAGGTTAAAGAAAAGATGGAGGTCATGCCATGTGCTGACCTAGTCTATGGTATCTTTTGAAGGTCAAGGTGTGAAGATGGACTACTAAAATAAATGTCTCAAGGGATCCCCATTTATTTCATAACAAAGTTGACCTATGAGAAATATTATGAACTCCCCTTCCCATAGATTGAATAGACCTAGACTGCTATTGACAACTGGTATGAGGTACACTCCCTTGAGAAGGTCCTGGCTACATGGGTGACTAACCTAACTAATGTTGTCTTTATGGATGACCAAGGGAACTTACACATTTATAAATTTAGGAAAGGAGTTAGGATTGGCATGGCCCTACTAAATAGAATATTTGGTAATATATATAATGGATACGTGGACATAAATAATCTCCCACTACTGTAGATCATCCTAAAAGATCAACAAATTCCCCCACTTGGTTAAATCATTAGTAATAGCCTGATATATACTATAGATGATGCTTATAAGAATGATTCCCTATTCTTCATGATGAGTTATTTGATGGATGCAATTTTTTCAACTACCCAGCTAGGTTAGAACTCATGGTCTCTTGAGTGGTGAGAATTTATACCCCAACTTTTCTCTATAATGTGCATTCACCATTTTAGGTGCAACATAAAGGTAATTATAGAAGACTTATACCTAATTATCTACAAATTAATCACTGAATGTGATATGCCAAGAGTTATCCCAAAGATTAGGTAAATGTTGAAAGACATGGGTAGATAATGGTTATACCCTAACTACATAGACATCAGATTAGAAGGCATGATGGTGGCTCCCCTTAGGCTGCCAAGATATGTGCCTATGAAGCTAGACAAGGAAGATATGGCTTATCAACTACTACATGTAGTTGATGGCATCTTAATTAATAATAAGAAAAAAATCCCCCACAAGGTGCCATATAATTTGGGGAGGACTAGGATCATAAAATGTAATGATATCAATATGGATACAAGGTATAGGGACTCATACCTACTGTCTAAAGTTGATTTCAGACCTTGGGATCCAAATAATGTCATTTACAAGCACTTGTTTAAGTTCAAAAAGGATATAGCTATGTAGTAAAAACATCAAGAAGAAGTAAATGAATGGATATACAAAGATTCTATGAATGATGAGGTGGTACTCAAAAATGTTGGGAGGAAAGGCGTTGAGATAGAAATGAGACTAGACAATGAGAAGAAGAAAGAGGATATTATAAGACCTTGATCACTACTAACTCATGGGAGCATGTTTGATATAGATTATGAGGGGAGACAAGAATAGGAGGAATAGTATAATGTTCTTCTCATTATGATTAGACCATGCATACCTCCACTACAAGCCACTTCAAGTAGTTAGGGCATGCCTCCAAGCTCTGATCAAGGAGGATCTAATGACCAACTAGACCCCTCCCAAGGGCATACATTGATTTTTATATCTACCATGGGAGTTGTTCTCTAATGTTTGGATCAACATGATCCTATTACCATTGAACTTGGTGAATTGTAACAAGGAATTGAGCTCTCAATGAAAGAAGTACAAGCACTAGTTGGTAGGAATATTGAAAAGGTTTAAAAAATAAATAAGGAGACTAAGACTACCATAAGAGGAGTAGTGCATCCTCCATTATATTCTCAAGCAACTATAGAGACTACAACCACACAATAAGCTCCCATTGTCTTCTTCCCTGATTATAACTACTTTTGATTCTAATTTTTTTTCCATTTTTGCTCCCCCTACTATTGCTTCCTCATTACCTTTAGTACCACCAATAGTTATAATCACCTCTGCCTAGTCCTCAATTGATACTAGCATGAGTCAAGATAGAATTATTTTAGATTAAATTTCCCCCACTTTATTGCTCATGCCACTACATATTACTTCTTCTTGGGAAACCATAATAAGTGCCTCACTTGTTATTAGTTCCCCTACATGTGTGAGGTCGTTGAAACCCATTTCAAATCAATTCACCTTTCAAAATCCACTCAACATTACTACAATTGCTAAGGTGAGTGTGACTTCAAAGTTATCTTCATTCATTCTTAACATGGGCCCTATAAGATCTATATTTGACACACTTGGGTAATTATAACATCCCTACTAAAGCTTTGGCATCTTCCTCAATCCAAGCACCTCTATTACAACCATGTCCCACACAAATAACACCTACATCTAACCCAAATTAGGTTAGAGACATCATACAGACAATAAGGTAAGAGAGGCCTTAGGTATTCATCTCTACCCCCCAAATTGGCATGAGATTTGATGTTTCCATAGGCATGATGAAAAGGGTGGTGAGAAGATAGGTTGAGCATCCATAGTCAAGATTATCTATGGTCCATGAGAGTGAAAATACCTCTTCACTTTGATAAGGAAGAATAATGTCAACCTTAGAGAGGTGAATGAATATGCACAGGACCTTGTCTCCATATCCCAAGCCTAGGTAGAATCCATAATAGCCTTGATGAAGGGGATGCAACAATAATTGAAAGGGTTGAAGGAACAAACACTACCCATTATGCTAGAGGGAACTATAATTCAAATAATAAATACTTTTATTAATATCTTCAAGTTGTATAAATTCATGAAGAGGGGGTAGGAAGAGGGGACCCTACAATCTAAGGTGATCATTAAAATTGACCAAAAACTTGTACTTTATTATTCCAAGTTAGCAAACTTGGCTAGAGTTATAAGAAGTAATAAGTTCCCAAACCTCAAGGTTTTTCCACTTGAAGATATCATTCGTATGTAAACCATCTTGATGAATAGGAGAAGGATATTGAAGAGTTGGTTGGATCAGGTCAAGGGTATGATTACATCCTTAGAGAAGATTGAATTCAAGATTGCCCTCCTATTGAAAGATGCCATGGTCACCAGGGTGACCAACCCTAATGGAACCTTCATTTACGACCAAGAATTCATAGCCTAAATGTATTTATTTGTATCCAAGTTCTATTAGAACATTACTTGTGAAAATATAACTACTAAGGTAATGAGAATTATGGCTTTTTCCAACTAGAGACTATAGAAAGCAGATGCCATTGAGGAAACACTAAGGCCAATACTTATAGAACATGGAAGGCTAATTCATGAAATACCTTACTTATTATAGCTTATGATCCTAGATTTTTCCCATATAGATTAAGATTATGTAGCTTGCACAAAAGTGTGGATAAAGGAAGAGGTAGAGAAGAAACAAAGGCAATAACAATAGGCTATCCAATAGACTCCTTTAGGACCTTAGAGAATTTTTCTAAGTTTTGTAAATTTGAATTAAGAATATTCCATTGTATATGTGACATTTTGGCCACTTGGATATGTTTGGGATCCTTTTGATGGGCCCATTTTGACTTATTTTAGGCATTTTTAAGCCTATAAATAGGGTGATCCCCTTCATTGTAAGGAGGAAACAGTTGTTATAACAATTAATACAAAGAGCCAAGAATTTAAAAGTTTTTCTGAAGTGTTTGATTGTGTATTTCTATAATTTCTATTCCTCATGATTTTATATGACTAATGATTTATTTTTTATTGATTTTCCAATAACATTCAATATATGCATATTTTATCTTGAGTTTAACACTAGGATGACAATTTTGCTGGTATACATGCTCTATTTTTATCTTATTTGCAACTAAATGTGTTATGAAATTTATTGTGAATGATTAATATTTGTGCAATGTATGATTCTATATATATGAATTTATTTTCCTTTGAATCTTAAACTACATTTATTTAGCTTTGAGTAATACACTAGAGTTGGTAGATGCTAGTTTTATGTGTTGTTGTCGTAGAAGCTAGAAGAACTGGTACTTTGATCATCATAAGAAAATTATCTTTTTTACCTTACCCTTCTCTCTTTTGGATCTACCCATGAATCACATTATCTTAGTTCATTCTATAAATATCCATTGTTTGTTTATATTTTGGTCAATAATTTGCAAATATTGAAATAATTTCATAAATATTAACAAGAATAAAGTGTCACTATGTAACATCTATTATCCCTACAATAGGGGCTACTTGAAAAATTCTAAGTGGTGACCATTTATATAATATTTATAATATTAATTATGTTAAAAACTCAAGCCTTGAGTCTTTCAAGACTTAAAATTGAGTGTATTACTTTCCCCTTGTTCCCTAGTGACATAGGGAGCACATTAAGTGCATCAACAGGTTGTAAAATACTATGATTTATTCCAAACAGTGGGCAAGCCTAATCAGAGAGATGAGATTACTTTGAACCCAATGCAAGTGAAATAACCTTTTGAAAGTGGGATATTGATTTTTTGGGTCATATCAATCCACTGAGTAAGTAAATTCATGAAAGGTATATCATCATTGTGGCATATTACTTTATGAAATGGGATGAAGGTGCTATGAGCCCAAATTGTAGTGTCAAGGATGCAACTAATTTTTTGTATGAAAATATAATTACAAGGTTTGGATGTCCAATAAAACTGGTCAGTGATATGGGAACACACTTCCTAAACAATACAATCAAGGCTCTCATAAAAGAATTTATGATATTGCACCATAAAAGTACTAAGCATCATCCACAAGAAAATAGACAAGCTAAAGCTTAAAATAAATTATTGAAAAATGTTAAAAAATATATGTAATGTACAACAATATGATTAGGATGATATAGCTCATGTGATTCTTTGTGCATATAAAAAATCACAAGCATTCAATAGGATTTCCCCATTTCAATTGGTATATGGACTTGAGGCACTGATTCCCATGGAATATATAGTTCATAGTCTATGCATTCATATAATAATGAGACTTAGGGACATATATTATCTATAGATATAGTTGATGGATTTATCAAAAATGGAAGAAAATTGGAAAAAATCTCAATGGACGTAGGACGATAACAATATAAGTCAAAAAGCATGGCATGATCATAACTTGTAAACAAAATAATTATATCCAAAATAAGTGGTATTACTATATGATAGTAGATTTAGAGAAGTTATGAGTGAATTGTACATTATATGGAAAGGACCTTATATCATTCATGATGTTTTATAGTAGGTAACAATTGTCCTAAAAGGTCTTCAAGTAACCATTCTATCAAGACATGTAATGGTTGTAGGCTTGAGCCTTACCGTCAATAATCTCTATCATTTATCATAAAAGATGATATAGGGTGTTGAATAGCACCATGTAATCTAGGATTTTTGATAAATGTTTTATTTTGTTTTGTTTTTAGGTTTGTGTGTTTTTATAATGCAATATTTGTATTAAAAGACATCATAATAGAGTCTGATAAATCAACATCCACATGTGTGAAGGTGAACAAATCCAACATGAATGAAAGACAAATATAAATGGTTACACATGCATCTTCAATTAAGTCCAAGAATGAGGCACTAATTCCCAAGGTACAAAAAGGGGTAATCAATGGTAATTCAAAACCATTAATGATGATACACTCGAAAGATTGAATCCTTCCCAAATTAGATCAAATGCTAGAACTAAATGATGTACTATAAAGGAAAGTGGATAGGTTAAAAGATGACACATCTCATTAACAATTATCACAGAGTAAATAAAGGGTTCAACACAAATAATTTCAAATGTCTAATCACTTGTAATTGATGACATTAAATTTTTAGGTAAAATCATGCACAACCAGCTCAACATATTCACATCAATTTGATAAATGGATTTAAATGGTAAAATATATATAACAAGGAGTGAAAAGAATAGAGAAACATTACACACTATTAAAAACAAGAGAGATCTATGATCTATGTTTAATTCAACTAATTGTGCATAGATTTCTCATCAGCACCAATACACATGAAGAAACTAGTCAATCCCATCTACAAAAATAGACATGGATTGTGCAAAATTATCAATCCCAATCATAGATGCACATAATGAATAAATGGGAATTGGTATATCACTCAAACAAACCAAAAATCATGATCCAGACCCTTTCAACTTTATTGATGTTGCATAATCCAACATCTTCAATCCAAATCAACCAAAATCAACACAAGTAGGAACCCTAACACTTCAACACTCTTTTCAAGGCTATGTTGTATAATGACTCATCAAGTTTCATACCTTTGGACAATTGTATGAGGTGATGCTCATGATACTTAAAAAATATAACAAGGACATGATTCACCTTTCATATGATGTTACCATCCTCATCAACCCTACAACCATGGTGAGGGAAACAAGACTTCTAACACAAGGTATATATCATCTACATCAAAGGCATAATTTACATTGCGTATCAGGTGATATATATGTATGAGGATTTCAATTAGCCTAAGTTTTTGGCCTTAGAACTCTTTAAAAACATTCACTAATAGAAAAACAATAATAAATGATTAAAAAAACTACTAAGAATTACATATAAATGACTAAGCTTGGTTACGTGACCATCAGTAGTTTATTGCCAGTCATTTATAACATGACCAAATTTATGACAACCATTTTTAGTCATTTATCGATTGTTTTGATTGATCAATTTAGTAGTATATTTAGTTATGAATTTATTCATTGATTATTGTTAATTGGTCATTTATTTAGTCATGGTATTCATTTATTTAGTCATTGTAATAATTAATTTCCATCAATTGGTAGTATATTTAGTCATTTTTATTCACTGATTTTCATCCATTGGTAGTATATTTAGTCATTTTAATCATTATTTTTTTGCCAACTTGTCATATATTTAGTCATATTTATTCACTTATTTCTATCAATTGGTAGTATATTTAGTCAATTTAATTATTAATTGACATCCATTAGTAGTATATTTAGTCATTTTAATTGCTTGATTTTCATTAATTGGTAGTAAATTTAGTCATTACCATCATTTAGTAGTTTATTTAATTATTTTTGTTCACTAATTTTTGTCAACTGGTATTATATTGATACATTGTTTATTAATTACATAATCATTAATTTTTTTTTGTAGAAATTTTTTTCATAATTTTAGTCATTAAGATCAAAATTACATTGCATAGATGCTAAAGAAGCATTCGAATAGGATAGAAACCATATGATGGTCCTGCATTTATAAACCATAACCATAGAAAAAAGAGATACAAATATTCATCAAGACAATAATGCACCCACACAATAGTGCCACCAAGAAACAAATAAGAGGCCAAAATTATAGCCAAGAAAAAACAACCTAGCAATGTTTAAAAAAAAAAAACCAAAAAAAACCTAGAATAAACCAAAAAATAACCCACAAGAAAAAAATAGAACAAACAACTCCCATAAGGGAAGAAAGCATACTATAAAAGCACCATGAAGTAGAGAGAACAAAAAAACAAAATAGGCCAAGTAAACCCCAAAAAGGCTAAGAACATAAAGAAATCATATGTTAGTAGAAGGTAGTATGAGTGATGAAGGTTTGCATCCTAGCTTTTTCTTCCATAATAATCCAATCACCCATATTCATTCCTAGACCCTCCTTTGAAAAACTATCAACCATATAATTCCTTTCTATAAATATGGGATGAAGTAAGGGAAAGGAACCTAAATTGAAGACCACAAACCTCATTCAAAAGGGGCTAAAGTGTGAAATTTCTTAACACAAATTCCTTCTTAAGCCATTTGATCACAAGCAAGGAATCCCCAAAAACTTGAAGATGTAATAATCCATGTTCTAGAGCCAATGTGAGAAGTAATTTAAGATCCATCAGTTTGAATAAATTATTAGTATCATGCCCTATCCTATCTTTGTATCTTAAAACATGAGAATTAGAAAAATAAAGTACACCACCAGCTTTTCCCATTACAGGGTATCCTTGAGAGGCCCCACTAAAGAAAGACCAGGCCTTCCTCCTATCAATTACTTCTTCCACAATCTACCTAGGAACTTTGGAAAACACCACATGCTTATATAATCTAGATATGTTATAACCTTGGCTAGCACATTGCAATGGAGAAATGTCTCTATCTTTAAAAATCTTAGCATTCCTCACCAACCATATACCCCAAGACACAATTAGTGGGAGAAAACCATAATTTTTACAAGCAACATTACCACACCAATTTTTTAAACCCTCCTCTATAGTGTTCCCATGCCATACATACCTCAATCCCATCATGCCTTTAATTTTCAGCCAAACCTTTTTGGAATAGTCACACTACTATTTTAGTAGTAAATTGTCATTTATTGAAGATCAATTACTAATATATGCATCTAGGATGCCAAAAAAAATTACATAGTATCAATTATAACAAAGAGAAAAAGTGGGGCATCCACCACCCATAGACCTAACAATCGATATTTCAATATAAAACCAGCTCCGTAGAGGTAGCCCAAAAACCAAAGGAGAAAATAGTATCAAGAGATAAGGTGCCAACCAGACTGCCAACAAAAACAAATAGTTTTCAAATATGATTACCAAAAATGCAATTGGGATAAACACATATAGAAAAACATGGTAAGAGAAAGCATAAAACATAAAGTGCCCTTTAAGGATGGCAGGGTCATTGCTGTGGGTCCAACACCTTGCTACAAGCGGTGCCTTTTCCATCATGACTACCATTTGAGGCAATCGAGATGTTCCCATTTGATGAACATTTATCCTTAGAATTTCCACTCTACTGATCAACTTGGTCTAATATGTATTTCATATTAGTTTGCCTTATGTGTTCAAGCACATCTTTCACATCCATAGAAGCTCCACCCTCAAACAATTTATCTAGTTTGCTAGAGAAGGTATTAATGTTTTCATCGATCTATTTCCAAACCTTTGCCTATGATCCTTAGAGAGAGACATCATGAAGGGGAGTCTAAGCCATGGGGCTAGCCAATGCATTCTCATCACCAATTTTTGGGTAGATGTTGAGGTCAAAAGGTGTGAAAGATTCCTTTGCCTCCTTAATAGTACACCCAATAGGGTATTTATCATAGAGATTCTGAGCATCACTTTTAATTGCTACCATCCACTCACCATTGCCATTATTATCTAACTTAGAAGGGGTGATCCATTCCTGCACATGATTATCTTCTTAATAAAAGTAGGAATCTTTTATATACCCCCACTCAAACTATAAGATCTGGATCTCTACCACTATCGGATGAGACATGACCTAATCTAGGTGGGGTCCTAATCTAGGGTATCCTCTAGAGTCAAGTAGAAACTTTGAAGTAACTTTGAGGAGGCCTATTCTAAAAATATTTCAAGCTGGTCCTATAGAATCTTTAGCTGAAGGAAAATATGTAAAGATAAAAAACTAAAGAATGACTTTAACTATGAATTCAATAATAACTCTTGCATTCCCTTGAAATACCTCTAGGTTCCTTTGTTTCCATAAAAACCAAAGAATTTTAGTAGAGAAAATAAGCCAAAATTTATGAAAAAAAGGATGAAATTTAATTTTAGGACAAGCATATCCAAAAGCAATATTTAAACATCCAAGATCATAACCAAAAATAAAATTCTAGGGTTTAAGACATTATTGGATGCATACAAACAAGAATAAAACACATGCTCAATTGATTCAACATCACTACAAAAGGCACAAAGAGTATTAGCAAAACCAAAATTATGAAAAGCCATAATAAAGAGCTTCAAGTGATATTAAAATCCTACCATTCATGTGACAGAGGGATCTTTTGGTATCTTTAATTTTCAAGACTTCCCAAAGGGGTTTCAATGCCTATGAAAGGAAGTTCCAGAGCTAAATTATTACACTCTCAATGTCCACTCATTTGGGGGAAGTTTTGAATATGAGGTCATTGTAGTCCATTTTGGGAGAACAAGGGACAACCTTGAAAATTGATTGGCCAACATTCCATAGGGGCTTACTGATAACCTTGCATTGCACATTAGAGTTTTTAAAAAAATAATGAAAACCCCTAACTATAACATCTTGAAAAAACTAATAGTCATGCCCAATTTTTTTCCCCACACAACATTTAACCAATTATCAAATAAATTCATAAACAAGAGTGCATTTTTATTTAAACAAACAAAAAAATCCCAACATTTTTAATCTTGGTTTCCATTTACTAAAGGTAAAGTTCCATGGAAACATTAGGAGTGATGGTCATAGTGATAGGGGGCTAGGGGTCTTACTAATTTAGCCTTCCTTGAACTTGATCTCACCATTATCTTCCCTGCTAGCCATGAACTATGCTCCTTCTAAATGTCTAGCAGCTTCCCCCAATCATAGGATATCACTGAATAGTCACTTTAAAGGTTTAGACATTTCAATTTTCACCTGATATGGTTACTTCTTGAAGTACCACCACCCTTATCCACCCCCACAACAAAACTTGATTCATTAAAAATTTCATGCTCCTCCTTCACAGACTCGTGACCATCAAATCTAAGAATTACCATATCCTTTAATTAATACAAACATGCCCTTTGCCAAATCTAAGAATTATGGGAATAGAGGCCAAGGAAAGGATGTGCATGTCAGTAGCACATAGATCCCAAGGCACTCCACACAATAATTGCCACCTCATTCTATGTATATTTGGTTGTCATGGTATTGCAGTAAGCATTTTTACATTGATCTATATGTCCTGACATCCTTTGCATACCTCTATTGATTGTTGTGGTAGTGTGGTATTAGATTTTTTATGTATTTTAGGTAGGAGTATAGGGGTATATTATGAATACAATATTTTAGATATCATTATTTTATTGAAAATATTGACCAATTTTCTAATTTTATAGTCTCTTCAATTTAGTTTTCAGTGTCAGTCAAACCTAAGAGATCATTTATTTGTTTATAATGAGGAGGCTTAGTCAAGTAGAGAGACTTTTAGCATAGGAATTAGGGCTTTAGTCATTTGGCTCAAGGCTAGTTATGATAATGAAACTAGGCAAATTTTGGAGGTTCTAACATAGAGGTTGTCATTTTTCAAAATTTTGCCTAAGTATGGAACCCTTGTACCTTGAGGATTTTGGTATTATAATTCATCATTGACCTCTTGTTCCAGTTCCAATCTTTTAAATTTATCACACTACAAGTTGATGAGGAGATTTAAGTTAGGGGTTATTTAACCAACACCTTTGCCATTGATGTCAAAGGGGGAGAATTGAATTAGTAAAACATAGCATGATCCAAAATAGCATGACAATACTAAAACTAGGGGGAGCATAACAGTAAGGGGGAGCATGATAGGGAATTCTACTTGTCTTTTCACACAAATTGTTTAATAGTATAGGTTAAATATTTTTTAATCTAATGTTTAGATATCTATATGCATTATTAAATCAAAGATGTTCATTATTATTTCCTTCACACAAGTATATTCAATGCATGTTGAGGCTAGAAGTTGTATTACAAACTAAAGCTATCCAAATATCAGAAAAATGACTATAATTTATTTCTAAAATTTAAAGAGTTATTTACTTTCATAGTTATCTTATTTCATTAATTGATACCTTTATACCTTGCTTGCTTATTTTCATATCCAGTAGTTCTAGAGAAGTTAGAAAAGTCTAGCATCTAGAAAACATATAAGACATACAAGAAAATATATTCTAACTAAACAAAATTAATTTCAACCAAAGTAAGAAAACTAAGAAGAATGATTGAACCTAACTTTAAATGCACGTCAAATCAGTAGTGAACATATCAAGTTTTGTATATAATGTACCAATAGAATAATGATGATTACATTCAAAAATATATCAATAAAAAAATAGTGAATAAGCACACCTATACTCATATCTTTATTACATTTAATAATAAATTACACCATACATATAACCAAATTTTAGGTGACAAAATAAAAATTTAAGGTGACAAAACATCATCATAATCATCTACATTACCAGTAAGATCAAAATCATGATCACTCATGTCTGCATCTACTTGATTTTCTTCCTCATCCTCATCTATGACATGCAATACATTCTCTCTTCCACTCTCTTCATTGGTAATAAAAATATCTTATTCAAACACTCCATCATCATCTTCATACACTTCTTTGAATGTTTCTTATCAATTAACATATTGCCCATCAAGCATTATATCGATAACTTTCATGAATTTTTATTTCAAATGAGACTCTATTTGAATGACATATGACCATCTTGGGCTTATTACATCATCAATTACAAATGATTGGTTAATTTAAAGAGGGGAACATACAAATCATATATCTCTAATATAAATAGAGTTTATGCCAATGATTAGGGTAAAATTTATTGATTTAGAAGTTTTATTGAGGAATGGATTGCTTTTATGAATCTACTGATGCAGGGTACCTATAGAAACTATAGGATTTCACCTAAAGGTTACCCATAGTAGCTGCCAAGCTATGGGCTTTCCACCTATAGGTTTCCCATAACATATATATGTTTTCACCTATATTTTTCTCATAGAAACTATAGACTTTCACTTATAGGAGCCTGCAACCACTACATAGAACCAACTATTGCTATGATAATAAGTAATTGGGTTTTAAGGACATATCTAGTTGTCTTAGAAAAAAATTAAATGATTGAAGAGGATCCTCCATAGTAGTTATATGAATCCCTCAAATGCATAGAAACTTGGATGTGCTTCCAAAATATGAATAAGATAAGGATAATTGAAAGGAGAAAAAGAAGCAAAATAACAAAATAGAATATATTGTCCTTTACACAGTCAGGGCTAAAAACAAGTAACTTTAAGTTACTAACCACTTGAAGGTTGATTGGGTTAGTTGTAAAGTATTTGTACCTTTTCTAATTTAGTGTCTATGTATAGAATTTAGCAAATTCAATTCTTATACACTTACTAAAGAGGGTTTTTGTGAACTTACCTAGTGAAATAATAGCTATAGAGTCTTCCTCCTTGAACTCCCTTGCCTCTAGTACATTGAGCTATGTAAATAATTGTAAAAATGGCATCAAATCCCAAGTTTATTTCTATTGAGCTTGGTTAACTCACTATTGATGTAAATTCCTGTAAAATATTTCATAATCCACACATAAATACATTCACTTAAATTTTAATAACATAGGACTATTTTCACCAAAATCCACTTGAATAATTTCTTGGATGAATCCAACATAAAATTTCTTTAGTTTCATGAATAAATTCAACACTAACAACACAATCACAATTTATCTTTCCTTTATCTTTTCTTCCACTCTTAAATGACTACCATAGGCCCACATTCCACTTAAAAACATATCTCATAAATGTGGAGATTTTGAAATATCATTTTTTTCCATTGTTATATCTTGACCTTTTTCTTTTGCATCACTAGTCGACTACATTAGCAATCCATTCTTTAAATTTAGGAAAATAATCACCTGTAATCAAATCATGGCATCTGCACTTTTTAGGTCCATTTTGCATCCAAGTTTGATTATCTTTTTCATATTTTCTACATATAATATTAATGTAAAAATAGTAATATTAATAATATAAATTTGTAAATTTGATTGAGTAAATAAATTATTGTGTAATTTTTTTTACCTATGCCACTTATCGAATAAAGATGTGTTTTGAAGAATATAGGCATGTATCACACTTATTTCTTGATGTGATATCTTTAAGTGACATCCATTGCCTTCTAATACTTCACTTGAAACTCTCTCATCTTCATCATAATCCCATACATGTTGATTGACATTTTTAAAATCTTTCATATATTCTGTGTAAAATCCCATGACCTCTTGCATTAAATATCCCTTAGATATGATGCCTTCTAGTTTTACCCTAGTACAAACACTTTTTTTCAAAACCTTCATATATCATTCTATAATATACATCCATCTCATTCTTACTGGGCCACAATGCTCTAGTTCATATTCTAGATGTATCAAAAGATGAATAGAAATGTTAAAGATTATTGGTGAAAATTCCCATTCCAATAGAAAAATGACTTCAACAACCTCCTCCCTCAAACTATCAAAGTTCAAAGGATCTAATACATGTATACTCATTCTCTTTAATATTAGGCCCAACCTTATAATTGCCAATCTTGGCCCCTTTGCCAAACTTGATATATTTACCATAATAGGTAAAATATTCTCAATTATGACATGATAGTCATGGATCTTGAGGCCTCTTAAGCTATTAATTTCAATTTGGATTTTAATACTACTACTTACATATCTAATGGGAAATCAAGTTTAAGACATCAACTGTAAGAATTGTGCACATTATTCCTTTGTCTAGACATAAGGAACACTTAGTTTTCTATATTTTTCATCATCATATTTTTCAACCCAAATATTTTGATGAATCTTTAGTTTTTGAAAGCCTTCATATGATGAAATAGTATCAAAATCACCAAGAAGAGTTTCTATAATAACATAGGCTATATTTTTCTCAGTATGCATAAAGTCAATAGTATGCCTAATGGCTATATCCTTAAAGTATGGAAACTTATAGAATATGCACAACCATTTTATACCACTTTCATTACATGGATAATATCTACTACCAAAAATCTCATCACTTTCAATTATAAATGACATTATTTTTTTCCATTCTCAACAATGTAATCACCTATTACTAGCAATGGTGCTTCATGATTCTTTTCTTGATCATTGAAACCTATTTTTGGTCTATGATATGGATGATCCATTTTAAGGTAAGCATGATGTCCACAATAAATAAACTTACGTAAACTTCTTGAGTGGCTCACAAAATCCTTAAAGTTGCAATTAGGATATCCATGGTCTCCATGAACAGTGAGACCAGACAATGTGCCATATGTAAGAAGATCATGAATTATAAATAATAAGGAAGATCTTAAAGTGAATTTGATTGAATGATCATCCCTTAAAGATTGAATTACTTCAATTCCTTTACACTATTCCATTATCCCATCATATAATAGATCTAGATAAGCATTGATTGTATCTGAAGTCACACTTTTCTTTCTAGGTATAATCAATGATAGCATTAAGAAAAATGGTTTAGTTTCTAACCATGGAGGCAAGTTATAATTGATTAAAAACATTGGCCAAGTTGACCATTTAGTAATTTTATTTGAGAATGGGTTCACCCGATTTAGAGCCAAACCCAACCTTATATTACAAAGATCTTGATAAAAATTAGGCCATCTGCTATCAAATTCCATCCACATCTTAGAATCAAGCACATGTCATTGTTTTCCATTAGTGCTCTTATTTTGGGCATGCCATTGCATAAGTTTAGCAATGTCTCTACACCTATACATTTAGAGTAATCATGGGCTTATCAAAAAGTGGTGAAGAGCCTTTTTAGTAACCACAAATAATTTCAACCCTTGTCTATACCTCGCTTCATGACATTTTGGACATTCACTCTCACTTTCAAGACTATTTCAAAATAATACACAACCATTCACAAATGTGTGGATGTTTTCATACCTTAAGTCTGGATTAGTGATTTAATTTTTACATTGATTTCATTTTGTTGGCAATGTGGATTCAAGTGGTAACAATGAACTTAATAATGCCAATAATTGATCTACACTCTCATTTGTCTAACCAAGCACCACTTGAAAATTAAGAATTTAAAGGATTGTTTTCAAACAAATTAACTTGCAATTAACATACACATGATTTAAAGCATCCTCCATCGACTTGGCCCAATAATCATTTATACCCTCATTAAACATTCTATCAACTTCAAACCCTTCATCTAATATTGTTACCTCTTCATCTATGTTCATTTCCACTTCATCTATGTTTGTTATCTCTTCATCTCTCACACTCTGTAATTCTATCATATCTTCATAATAATTGTAATCCCAAGGGCTTATACCACTATGCCCATATCTTATCATATGTCGATAAATCACATTTTTTTTCACCTTTTCACTTAGATAGTCATTACATGGGCATGGATATTTGTCTATGTCCCTCTCATTAGTTAATCTCTCATCATATGCATGGTATTAATATGTAGTCAAATTTTGACATTGATCCATCTATAATGTTATACATTCCAATATTCATTTAGTTTATTATTTCAAAAAAAAATAAAAATATGAAAAATTTAACTTATTCAGGATCTAATATATGTAAACTCATTCTCTTCAACACTCTTCAACACTTACCCAGAATTTAGAGCACTTCATAGAATTAGATTATAAACCACTCTAAAAAATTAGAATTAGAGCACTCTATATTATAAAGAGCACTCTATAACAATTCAAATTCAAGAAATATAGTTAGGCATCACTCTACAAAATTAGATGTTCTTTTTATGACTGGAAATAAACAAATGTTATTTTTATACATGTTTTAATTAGGGCCTTCCTTGTCTAGATGATAATTAAAGAAATTCTTTAGCAATGAAGCATGGAATTTATATTTTTTCTGTTGATTAACCACAAACATTTAAACATATGGCAATCTTGTCAATGTTAATAAATACACAAACATTAAAAAACAAACTAATGAATTTTTTGTTGTAACTTTGAGCATTACTTACTAGCATAAATTATTAACATGTTGAGATAAAATAACTTTTTCTAATAATTGATATACTCCCATGTATGGGAATATAGTATCAATTAAAATAGCTTAGTGACCACATCAATTTGATGAACTAGCATAATTTTCAGCTATGCCATATGAGACAATCTTCTAGGATTACATGTAATCAATAGATTAGGCTTGCACATAATGTTACCCAAGCATTGAGGTCTAGGCTAGGGACATGTGCCTATGGTTTAATGGCAAAGTGATCAAAGGAATTAAAATTTGGATGCATGTTAAAAGTTAAATTCCCATATGCTTTAAAATGTGTAGAGGAAACTAATGAAAAAATAGTCTGCTAAAATTATAATTATTTGTATGGTTCCGGTACTCAGTCACCTATGTAACTAATATAAGTTACACCAACCAATAACAAACTAATTATGATGTACATGCACTACCCATGCCATGAAGACTTAGTGAAAAGGAGCCTCATGGATTAGGTTGGTGAATTGGTTAAAAAATTAGAAATTAATACCATACCCATGCATGATAATAGGAACATAAATAGATAACTTCAAGATATGGTCACTACATTATATTGATTATACAATGAATAAAATCATCCAATTCTTTCACAATGTCAATAAATCCAAATTTTTACATGGTAATCAATGTCTTATAACAAGATAACCTCCTATTTATGTAACTCATCTCTTCAAATACATTGATTTTGTTCTCCTATCTAGATATAGTTTCCAATCAGAAAGATATAGATTTTGTGTTTAATGTAACGAGGGTGTTGAATTACCTCTAAATTCATTGTATAGGGCATCCCCAAATTCAACTTTATTATACAGGGCCTTTCTAGCTTTAATTTTTTTGTAGAAAACTCTAAATTCCTTGCTTGCCTTTTAATAAGTCTCCAAGTCCTCTCCAAACAAGATTTATCACCCATGCAAGTAGCTGCTATACTTATATGCTAAAACCCAAAAAACCTCATGTCATCAAATTGGCACACAAATCCTCTCTGGTCAACTCTGACTCCATTAATAATTAACAAACTCTCCTATTTGTAGAGGTGCATTGCACAAATAATTCCAATTGTACTTCCCAGTCCCCCATCAAATTACCTCTATCAATTCTACACTCTACTATACTCCTCACTCCTACCAATAATTTCCCAATTTGCTATTAAACCTATGCGTGCAATACAATCCACTCCCTTTAATAATTTCCCAATTCATTTTTTTTAATTTCCCACTTTAATATCATATCATCTAATTTTTATTTGTGTGACTAATTATTTAGTCATTTTTATTTGTGTGACTAATTATTTAGTTGTGTTTTTTACCTGATGATCAAATTAGTCATTTATATCTATATTGTAAAACATTAGTAGAATTTAATCATTTTTAGTTTTCATGACTAAAATTTTTAGTCATGTAGTCATTTATTTGCCAAATTTTACTAGTGATTGAGAATTTACTCACTAGAACATTTCAGGTTTTCCAAAATCAATTTTTGGTCTTGCTCCTATGTTTTATCTAGTAGAAATCACTAGAGGGCCTAATGAATCCAAATAAATACTTTTGGCCTACAAATACATTGTTGGGGGATCAAACCAACAATAGATTACACTTGTGAAAGCAATAAACGTGGAAATAAATCAGATAGATAAGTAACTGAAATGATAAATAGCACAGAACAAGATATACAAGAAAACACCCTGAAAACTTGTATTGAAACTCTTTACAATAGGAATACAATTTGAAGAAACTTCGTTCTTCCACACCTCTCTCAGATGCACACAAGATCTCTCACTAGATCTCTATTCCTCAAGAGCTCTCTCTCAAGTACACTCAAATCCAACAACCTGGATTGATGCAACTCTGTACTGTCCTTCAAACATTCACAATGTTCTACTCTTACAGTTCTACACTCTTCTACAACACTCTACAATTCTAAGCTAAGAAGATCTTCCTACATATAGAAATAGGAAACTTGAGCATGCTCTTACAACAAACAGTTAAGCCTCTTGAACAAGGGCTCTAAAAATAATATTGCTAATAATAGAGACGCAAGCCTGAGTCCACGACTCAAACTTATCATGCAAACACTCGCTGCTGTCCACGGAAATAGATTTTTGGACATGCAGGTAACCGATGTCGGTTCCTGCCTGTTCGCCTGTGACCGTCGCCGGCTGACCTTACTGCCGACGTCGACACCTCTGCAACTGCTACTAACCGATGTCGGTCGCTCCTGACCGACGCCGGCATCTATGTAGACCTGAACCTATTTAAGTATACTCCTTGGTGAAGCTTTTAGCTCCACACCCTAACAATCTCCCACTTGGAGATAAACCAGCTGCACTAACCTGTACAGCATCATCTTCTAGCTCCTCCATCTTCAACTCAATTATGAAGACCAATAGAATTTGAATGCAAGTTCAACTTCTCCTTAGTAACCGGCTTTGTTAGCATATCAGCAGGATTCTTGTCTGTATGAATTTTCTCCAGCTTCAACTCACCATCTTCCAATACCTACCGTATGAAGTGGTACCTTAGCTATATGTGCTTGGTTCTAGAATGAAAAGCTGAGTTCTTAGCCAAATGGATTGCACTCTGACTGTCACTATACAATTTGCAACTCCCATGCTCCCTTCCAAGCTCTTCCATGAACCGTGTCATCCATATCATCTCCTTGCTAGCTTCTATAGCTGCAATATACTCTGCTTCTGTAGTTGACAAGGCTACAACCTTCTGCAACTTAGATATCCAACTAACTGCTATTCCACCTACAGTAAAAACATACCCTGTGGTGCTCCTCCTGCCATCCAAATCCCCTGCCATATCTGAATCTACATAGCCATGTAGAGAAGTATCTGAACCTCCATAGCATAAATGCTTGCTGCTGGTTCCTCTCAGATATATAAGGATCCATTGAACTGCCTTCCAATGTTCCTTACCTGGATTGGCCATATACTTACTTACTACTCCCACTGCTTGGGCAATATCAGGTCTAGTACACACCATTGCATACATCAAACTCCCTACTGCGGAAGAATATGGAACCGTACTCATGTACTCTACCTCATCATGTGAATTGGGACATTGTTCTTTGCTTAACTTAAAATGTCCAGCCATAGGTGTACTTATCGGTTTTGCATCCTGCATATTAAACCTCTCCAACACCTTATCCACATAATCTTCTTGAGACAATATCAACCTGTGATTTTTCCTGTCTCTCCTAATGCTCATGCCAAGGATCTTCTTCGCTGCTCCCAAATCCTTCATGGCAAATGTTTGAGCTAACTTCTCCTTAAGCTCAGAGATATCCTGCATGTGAGACCCTGCAACCAGCATGTCATCTACATACAACAATAGAATAATATATCTACCATTATCAAATCTCTTGAAATACACACAATGGTCTAATTGACACCTACTGTAGCCATGCTCAGTCATAAACCTGTCAAATTTCAAGTACCATTGCCTTGGAGCTTGCTTGAGGCCATACAAGCTTTTCTTTAACCTGCACACAAACTTCTCCTTACCCTTGACCTTGAAACCTTCTGGCTGTTCCATATAGATTTCCTCATCTAAATCTCCATGAAGAAATGCTGTCTTAACATCTAGCTGCTCGAGATGCAAATCCTCAAAAGCAACCAAAGACAATACAACCCTTATTGAAGTCATTTTAACAACCGAAGAAAAAATTTCACCAAAGTCAATACCTGGCTTCTGTGCAAATCCTTTTACCACTAATCTGGCCTTATATCACATCTGTCCATCCTCACTTTCCTTCAACCTGTAGGTCCATCTGTTCTTTAGTGTTCTCTTACCAGCTGGCAACTCAACCAAATCCCATGTTTGGTTCTCTCTTAAGGACTCCATCTCCTCAACCATGCCACGCTCCCACTTACTCCTGGACTCCACCTATAATGCTTCTTCAAAACTCTCTGGTTCTCCACCATCAGTTAGCAATAAATAATATAAGGAAGGAGAATATCTAATTGGAGGCTTACTTACCCTTTCAGACCTCCTGGTGGGTGTCTTGGACTTGTTTTCAACAATCTGTCCACCCAAATTTTCTGACAGTGACCGACCTCGGCCACCTGTAGACCTGTCACTCACCGTCGTCGATTCTGCCTGACCGACCTCGGTGCCTAGTCTGCCGACGTCGGTCTCTGTATGACCGACATCAGTTTTTGTACTGCCGACGCCGGTTCCAACCCTGTCAACATCGGTCTCTGTGTTTTCCTGCAAGTGATTATTTCTTTTTCCCGCGAGCTCATTTTGGACCATAACTTTGTCCAATCCACTATTGCTCTACCCAGATTGATCCAGCTTCCTTATCTGATCACTGTACATCACTCTTTCATTGAAAACAACATCACGACTCCTGATTACCTTGTTAGTTCCTAGATTCCAAAATCTGAAACCAAAATCATCTGAGCCATAGCCTATAAACGTGCACCTCATAGACTTAGGATCAAGCTTCTTTCTATTTTCCTTATATATATGCACAAAGGCTTCACTACCAAAAACTTTGAGATATGAGAGATCTACCTTTTTACCTGTCCATGCCTCTTCTGGAATTCCACCATCCAGAGCTGTAGAGGGTCCTCTATTAATCAGGTACACTGCGGTGTCCACTGCTTCTGCCCAAAACTCTAGGGGCAACCCTGCATGCAATCTCATACATCTTACACGCTCCATGATAGTTCTGTTCATCCTTTCAGCAATACCATTCTACTGAGGAGTCCTTGGAACCGTTCTTTGCCTACGGATTCCTTGTGTATAATAATACAATTTGAACTTAAGACTGCAGAACTCACCGCCATTATCAGATCTCAGGCACTTTAACTTTCTGCCTGTTTCATTCTCAACCATAGCCTTCCAAAACTTAAAAGTCTCAAAAACATCAGATTTCTTTTTAATACAGTAGATCCATACCTTTCTGGTGGCATCATCTATGAATGTAACATAGTACCGTGATCCGCCAATAGAGGCTACCTGAGCTGGTCCCCACACGTCTGTGTGAACAAGCTGCAACTTCTGCCTTTTCTTAGTAGACCCGGTCTTGAGAAAACTAACCCTTTTCTATTTTCCAAATACACAATGCTCACAAAACTCTAGATCCATACTTTTCAAATCTGAAAGCATACCTTTAGACTTAAGTATTGACATCCCCTTCTCACTCATGTGGCCAAGCCTTGAGTGCCACAATTTACAATCCACACCTGAAGTAGATAAAACTAAAGGAGATTTGTTAGTAACACAATTACACAAATAGAGAGTACCTTCTCTCTTACCTCTGGCCATAACTAGTGCACCCTTGGTCACCTTCCAAGAATCTGCTGTGAGAGTTACTGTACAACCCTCATCACCTAGCTTACCTGCAGAAATCAAATTTCTCTTCAAACTATGAACATGCATCACTTCTCTCAACACCCATGTGTTGCCATTCTGCATCTTCAACTACACTTTACCTTTGCTAGTAATCTTACAAGGCTCATCATCCCCTAAGTATACTATTCCAAAATCTCCATGGATATAGTCACTGAAATACTCTCTGTTAGGGGTAGCATGGAAAGATGCACCAGAATCTAATACCCAAGATTCTATGTTATTATGCAAAGAGAAAATTAAAGCATCTTGTGCAATACCTGAAACCTTGGCTTC
Source organism: Torreya grandis (assembly GCA_037957365.1). Classification (NCBI taxonomy): domain Eukaryota; kingdom Viridiplantae; phylum Streptophyta; class Pinopsida; order Cupressales; family Taxaceae; genus Torreya; species Torreya grandis. Next base: position 1,485,426 of record JARHVA010000916.1, on the reverse strand, counting down.
TTCCTTTCCTTCGTGTTGGTTGTCCTCCTTAGGCTTTGACCAACAATCTCTGCTTATGTGCCCCATCTTTCCACAATTCCAGCATTGTGGCTTCCTGCCATTCCTGGATTTGGATCTTCCTCTCACCTTAGACTTAGATCTTGATCTCCTCTTGCTCTTTTCTTTTTGCCTTCCCCTGCTCTCAAAATTTAAAGTGTTCCCAGATGTCTCTTCTGTGCTTTTCCTGCGTATTTCCTCATTCAAGATAACACTAACCACATCCTCTACTTTCAAAATATTTGATGCAGATGCAGTATTAGAAACTGCCATTACTAAGCCATGCCAGCTTTCAGGCAAAGAACATAATATCAAAAGGGCTTTTATTTCATCTTCAAATACAATATTGACAGAACTTAACTGATTAACAATTCCATTGAAATCATTCAGATGAGTAGAAATAGATCCACCTTCATTCATATGCAAATTAAATAATTGCTTCATAAGATATACCTTATTTGAAGCTGAGGGTTTTTCATACATATTTGCTAACGTGGTCATCAACTCTACCGTAGTTTTTTCTTGTGACAAATTAGATATCACAGTGGAGGCCAGACTCAGTCTTATAGACCCAAGAGCCTTTCTGTCAAGAACTTCCCATTCTTCATCCTCCATGTCCTTAGGCTTCTTTGCTATCCCACCTAACGGTAAGTAGAGATCTTTCTGATACAGATAGTCCTCTATCTGCATTCTCCAATGTTGGTAGTTCTTGCCATTAAACTTTTCCATTCTCAGCTTACTTTCTTCTGCCATTGCTTCTCCCACTCAAACAGAAATTCCTGCAGAAACCCTGTGAGCAACCTGTAATCTATAACCTGTAACCTGTAACCAAGGCTCTGATACCACTTGTTGGGGGATCAAACCAACAATAGATTACACTTGTGAAAGCAATAAATGCGGAAATAAATTAGATAGATAAGTAACTGAAATGATAAATAGCACAGAACAAGATATACAAGAAAACACCTTGAAAACTTGTATTGAAACTCTTTACAATAGGAATACAATTTGAAGAAACTTCGTTCTTCCACACCTCTCTCAGATGCACACAAGATCTCTCACTAGATCTCTATTCCTCAAGAGCTCTCTCTCAAGTACACTCAAATCCAACAACCTGGATTGATGCAACTCTGTACTGTCCTTCAAACATTCACAATGTTCTACTCTTATAGTTCTACACTCTTCAACACTCTTACTACACACAATTCTAAGCTAAGAAGATCTTTCCTACATATAGAAATAGGAAACTTGAGCATGCTCTTACAACAAACAGTTAAGCCTCTTCAACAAGGACTCTAAAAATAATATTGCTAATAATAGAGACGCAAGCTTGAGTCCATGACTCAAACTTATCATGCAAACACTCGCTGCTGTCCATGAAAATAGATTTCTGGACACGCAGGTAACCGACGTCGGTTCCTGCCTGTTCGCCTGTGACCATCGCCGGCTGACCTTATTGCCGACGTCGGCGCCTCTGCAACTGCTACTAACTGACGTCGGTCGCTCCTGATCGATGCCAGCGTCTGTGTAGACCCAAACCTGTTTAAGTATGCTCCTTGGTGAAGCTTTTAGCTCCACACCCTAACATACATTTTACAACATCACGTAGACCAAGATAGGGCAATACTATGCTCATTTTGGAAAATTTAATGCATAGTGGATTGAGATCCAAGCCATGATCATATCTCACCCCATAATACCCAAGGATGTTTTTTAGTTTCTATGGAAACATAAATTAATTACAAGTTTGTATAATGGAATTTAGATCAAAGTTCATGAATTACCCAAAGCAACAACAACTCCATTACCCTTTTTCATCATTAATATGGGTGATAAGGAAAAAGTTATACATTAGAAATCCCTATCTACTAGGTTAGTAAAATATCTACAATTTATACCTCCATAAGCATAACAACCTTTGCCTACATAAACACAAGCTTAAGTAAAAGAACCACCCCAAACATAAGTAACTACATCGTAGGTTGTAATGGAAACAAAAAATCACCGACATGTTGAGCTTCACCACCACCACCAAAGAAGAGGACACACAATACCAAATCCTATTTAGATAATAAGCATGCTATAAAACTCATTACAGAGTATGACTTTGTAGAGTTAGGCATAGAGGAATATGAATTCTTGTAGTCAATACTCGTATACATTAGAAATGAGGTTTATGTACAAGAAGAGGAGAAATAATTATTATTTTAGAAGGAATTACACACTTTTAAAGTGTATAATTAGGTGAGGCCAAAATTGTGGGTTGATATTACTCAAATTACCCATTTGATCATAGTAGATACTATTGGGAAAAAAATAGTGTGCTAACACTTTCAAGTTAGGCCTTTTCAGATATATCCAACTATAGGATATTTCATTGTGTAGGAAATAGACTTTCCATTACAACAAATTACACCACATACCCTAGTGTGTAGGCTAATGGCCCATTTTATGCCTAGAATCTCTCCTACAATAAAGGACCAGATGGTGTCCTTTGTAAATCCATTAAAGGAGTTGAAATGTAGTGAGCCCAGGGATGGCAATAATAAACTTAGAATATGGTATAATATAAGAAGAGATCAAATAAGACTCTCAATCCTCCTCCATATTCTAAGAAGAAGGACACCATACATAGAGGCACTATTTTTTAGTCATCATCTTCTAAAGATTCATAATTAGTTATGGTGATCAATTCACTAACTCCTATGGAGGACCCTAAATAAACTAGCTCACTGTAGCTTGAGAATCTAATTGAGCAAATGGATATATGATCACAATAATAATATGATAAGGAGAAAGCAAACTTAATTGACAATAAGGATTAAAATCATATAATAAGAAGATGAAGGATGAGGCAAAGCACAAGGCAGTCAAGGAGGAAGAATAATGAAAACAACATGTGAAAGAGGAAAAACATAGGAAAAAGTTTGAAGAAGCTAAGGTATAAAATAAAAGAGCCAAAAAAGTGGATGTGAATAATAGGAAGATGAAATGATGAAGTAGAAATAAAATTATAACCAAGAAACACAAGCCATCAACCAAAGAAAGACAAAGCAGAGGCATTCACAAATGTTCAAGAGGAGGAAAAGGCTAAAGAAGTGATACACACTTAGGATGAAGATCAAGCTTAAAAATCTAAGGATAAATTATAAGCTAAAGATAATGCTAAAGCAAATTCCAAAGCTAAGGATAATGTGGAATTAAAATATAAGGCAAAAGTAGAACACACAATGAAACTATAAGTTAAAACAAAGTGAGCAATAAATACCTGAGCAATAAATACCACCAAGATGGTGGGAAAAATTAAGACTCAACAACAATTATCCATATCTTAAGGCTCAAAATATACTCAAGGAGGTTTTTAGGATGAGGCATGTCAATTCAGGCCTCAAATATCTAGCCAACGGCTATGGGATGTCCCTACATCATCCATATGTCATACAACATTTTCTCTTCCCATGGCATAGATCAATAAGTCACTTGTGATGAAATCAAATTCCACTATGACTCTAGATACAATAGTGCATGAAATGTCTTTGGATGTTTCCTACATTATACTTTCTAATAAAATTAAAAGTAAAGCTAAAATTCAAGAATCAATTACACAGAAGGTTTTGTCCTTGGAGTAAGAGGTCTTAAAAAGTAAAGAGGACAATGTAGATCTACACCTCTAGTTTAATAATGCATGCCATCTCATTTATAATATTTTACCTATGTTGTTCACCCAAGTCCTAGGTGACAAAGTGATGCCATAAGAGAACCAATTCTTAGCTCTCTTATTGAAACTAATATCATGGATTACACCAAGATTGAGCAACTAGAACAAATAATGTACATGAATATGTGAAAGAGAGAAATCTATAAAGAACAATATGTAAAATAATATCATCCAACACACTCCCTAAATATCTAATAAAATGAAGATATATAAATAGGAGATTAAAATGCATAACTCCTCCATGAACAATGACAAATGGCCTAGAATAGGAATGTAACTCTTATGACAGAATAACATCTATTAATCAATGATGATGGACAAGAGTAATTGCCTATGTGTAAGTACACCTAAGAAAGTTAATCCCATAAGTGTAGAAAAACTCCATGTGTGTATAATTAATGTAATAAACTAATAAAAGGAAAATAATATCCTACACTAATACCCCCTATTAGCACAACTTAGGTGGGTAGAAGAAATGGGTCCCAACAACAAGGCCTGATGAGGTACCCACGTATAAAACAACTCTCATAATGGAGAAAAGGAGAAAACCCCTTAGAAAAAACTCTCCCAAAAGAGAAAGAAAAGAAGAAGAGAAGGTTAAAAATCCCCATAGAAGATGATGTTGAAGTAGTCTACACTCCAATTATAGCTTGTAATATGACCAATGTTGATGATGAGATACTCTACCTGAAGACTATATAAGCTCCATCTACATCAATCAATGTTTCTTCCTTTTTTCAAAGTAATAACATGATGTGTGTACTAAAAATCTACCCAATACACAATGGAATATGAGGGCAACAACACGCATATATCTAAAAGTGGTCCAAAAATAAAGCATGACATATTCATAGAAATATCATGTATAAAAACAAGAGGTAATTCCACTAAATTGGACCTATCATAATAAGGACATGGAATATTCAATGGAAGAATGTCCATGTTAAGAGGAGATCTTAACTCAATAACCATCAAAATTGAATAAGATACTATAAATGAAGCACATGGATCTAGAATATGAATGTTCGTAGGGACATATGAGTCATCAAAGATCTCAATGTGTGAACTCATACTAAAAATAGTAGATTCCTCTAAAGTACAAGACTATGAAGGCTCTAGAAGAGAAACATCCTAAATAGGGATGGAAATAGAATCTATAATAAGATAGCAAGGTTGAGCAGAATCTCATCCCATAGTGGTGGCTCGATAGAAGGAAGAACACAATCCACCATGAATGTGTCACACAATAAATATGAGTAGGTGGAGGGAGAAAAACAATCTATAAAGAGATAATAGGAAGATAAGGAGGATGAGTAGTATAAATCTCATCAAGATCTTTGAAAAGATACTAAAGTATGTTTTAAATAGTGTAGGGATGCTATGTATGTTTCAGATGAAAATGAAGATCCATGGAAACATGTAATATTAAGGTACCAAGAAACGTGTCAAAGAATTAACCCACTAATTAAACTAAACAAGATCAGTGGGAGTAAGAATCTATCCATATAGGAATGGAATATGATTTTTGCTTGTGAGAAAGTGTTCCATGTAAGAACACCAAGAAGCATATTTTATCTTTCCAAGAAGAACCACTAGTGTATAATCAAATATCTTCATTAGCTAGTATCTCTCAAGTGGAATCAACATAAGAAAAGCACTGCATAAGTGAAAATTCATTCTTAGAGAATGGGTGCTAGGATATACTAATAATGCATCCAAGAATGTGAGAGAAATCTATGCAAATGACACCAAAATAGCACACAAGTCATGCAAACTAAGTGTGAACACAAGAGAGAAAGTAGGGCCCCCATAGTAACACCTTCAAGACAATCAATAATAACCCCCCCATGTTTATAAGTAACAAAACATGCTCAACTGACAATGTTTCTAAATAGGTAATAGCAAATAGTGCATAAGTGCCAATGCATGTCTTAGTGAATGGACATCAAACACAACTAAAAATTCATCCAAATGTGAGTAATCAATACAATTGACACCACAAGTTAAAAAATAAATTGGTGAAATATAAGGACATCAAACTTTTTTGATAATGTGTTCATGCATAAATCTCAACAAGACATATAAAATGTTGCTATGAGGGGATCTAACTACCTATTAGATCGGACCTCACCCTATGGTGAAAGAACGTACCTGATGAAAAAATTACACTAGAAATATTGAATAAGGGGCTATGATTTAGGGGTTTGGGAGTGACATCCCCCAATGGGGTCAAGTAGTAGATCCCCTTTTAGGGTTCAAGAGTAGATTCCCTGATGATAAACACATTTTAGATCTTGTGTGGTCCTTGGAATTTCCCAAAATTCACCAATTTTAGCTAAAAATAGCCCCCAAAATGGATGTCTAATCAAACCCCCCTGAAATGGTATAAGCTGAGCAAGACACTCAACAAATCATTTAGAGTTCCCAAGGAAGGTAAAAGAGGTATAGTCTTTTATGTTTTTATTTTACTTTCATTTATCATTTTGTTACTAGGATCTCCCTAAGTTAGAGGTTAGGAGTGTAAGTGTTAGTGTGTTTACTTGAGTTTTTATTGCTTAAACTAACACTATACTAACCTCCTTTCTTTGATTCCTATGATCATAGTAAGTACATCTAAGAAATATAATCCCACAAGTGTAGGAAAACTCCATGTGTGTAGAATTAACTTAATAAATTGAGAAAATGAAAATAATATCCTACACTAATCTCCAACCAAATATTATCTTGTTATGCACAAGCTACAACCACTTCACACTCAAGGGAAGAACATCAAAGTAGATATGGAGGTAACTTTTGAGATCTTAGAAGAATATAATCAATTCTTGGATAAAACTATGATTCAAGCCAAATAAATCACATAAGGCATATTTAATTGGAAGCAATAAATCACTAATTCTTTATTTGAGGCCAAACTAAAGTTTGATAATGTAGTAAAGTCAAAGTAGTGATGGAAAATCATTTAGATACCTTTTCAATAATGGACATCACACTCAAATATTTGGTTGACTCATGTGACAATATCATGTAGAAGATATAGACATGGAAAAATGAGATCCTACATAGTACATCTGTTAGTGTTCAAATGTAGAGGCATGCAAGTTGGTTGGAGCATTTATCCTAAGATATATAGCTCAAAGTGTCAAATAATAGGGCACACATCACCATTATAGAAGATGAATATATTTATAAATTGATGGTATCCCAAGTCTTGATACACACATTGCTTAGTATGGTGTAATAAGTTCTCACTAACTAGAAAGTGTTCAAATAATATTATCACATCTGATTAGCTCCATCACACAACTAATTAAAGATCCATAATTCAATTATGTTAGATATTTGTTAGTGATGTCATGATGATTTCATGGATGTGTCCTTATGAGTGGATGAAGTGCCTTGATAGTAGACAATCTAAGTAGGCATTTTGATGACATCACCATTACCACATGGAAATAATTCAAGGGGAGATGGTTATATGGTTGTGATCACATTAGTCCATAATTATTATGTGCCAAATCTCAAGTCATGCATTGAAGCACAATAAAAGATATGAGGGTGCAAAGTTGGCTTCTTAGTCAAAATTCATTGTTTTCCCATAGTCAAATTTACAATGTGTCTAGAAAGAGTTAAGTAATCATGTTGATGAGGTCACCATTCACACATATAGAGGTGTCAAGATAAAATGATCATACAGGTTTTTTCATTTTTATTCCTAGATTATTTTCACTATTTTTTAGTTTATGTGATGTGACACGTCAAAAGATGTGCATATGAAAAGTTGGGCTTCCAGGCAGTATGACTATGTTTTCCCATACTTAGCCAATTTTACAATGTGGCAAGAAGAGTTGAGTGAGCATTTTTATGGTGTTATATATTTCACATGTGAAGGTGTCAAGAAAAATTGGTCATATGAGTTTATTCAGTTTTGAGCATAGATGATTTGCATTAAATTTGAGATTATGCACTAAAGCATGACAAAAGTTATGCATGCTCAAATTTGGCCTCTCAAGAAAGTTTTGACATAGTTGGCTATGTGATAGAATATTTTGAGAAGGCATTTTAATGGTGTTATATCTTACATGCATGAGGGTTTTAAGAGTTGTATGTCACATGGTTGGATTCTCTTATGTGATGATTTTATTTGGTCCAAATTTGAGATCATGAGAGTAAGAGTAAAATAAGTTATTAAGGTTCAAATATTGATTCTCAAGCATATTAAAATGGTCCACATATTTAGTCATTTTTGTAAGATTTAAAGCTCGAGAAAGATCAGAAGTGCACATTGATCTAAATTTAGGAAGTAGCGAGATGAGGATAGGTGCACAATGTTTAATGATTAATCAAATGTATAATAAAAGGATCCAATGATGAGTGGGTGTTTATATAGATTGATTAAATGATGAGCATTGATCATTAAAGACTTGGTTGATCTATAGAGATCAACAAATCACATTGATTCAACATTTTAATATTGTACAAGATGAGGTCAAGGTATCAAATGTTTAGTGTTTGAGTATTGGTGCATATACATTAAATTTCAAACAAGATGATGGTGTGAGATTAATCCAAACTTGAGAGGATATGAGATGCGAGCATTGTGTTCAAAGATTAACTATGATCATTATCATTCAAATATTTGAATTTAACACAGGGAAAAACTAGAGCTCTATATTTTATCCATATATTTTGATAAAAGTCAAATTTATTGGTGCTGTAAAAATAAAATATGAAGAGGAATCCATGGCACATCTAATGAACCTAATTTGAAGATTTGGAAGTGAGTGCAATCAAAGCTATTATTATTCAAAGTTAACTATGTGTTTGTGTTTGTTCTACAAGTGACCCAAGAAAAATGTTTGAGATTATGTAGATGTAATTTTAATGTCTCATGATGAATTTTCTATTTGGGAGTGTTGTATACTCTATGAGGATGATATTTGAGTATTTTGAGGTGTGATCAATATATCTTTAGTATTAACAATGCTTAATGTGTTGAATGTATGTTCGGTATTGGTGTTCCTATGTATAAGGTCTCTGTTTGAGTTGTTTGAGCATATGAAGAGGTGAGGTAACATGACTATGATCATTTAAGTATGTCAAAGGGGACATAAGGAGTGGAACTATATATTTTAAATTGGTCATGTGTTCTTAATTTATTTGATTATGAGCTAAATGGGTGAATAGGTCTCCATGAGACCTATAAGAGCTATAAGGGCCTTATTAAAAGGTATAGCTACTTAAAGGAGACCTATAGATGATATGGATGACCTATGGAGATTGTATTGAGCCATGTATTTATTTTATATATGCCTTAAGGGCTAAGGCATGCCTTATGGCCAACCAAGGTAGTGATTATCAAGATTTTTCTATAAATAATGGAATAAAAGATGGTGATTTATAGACTCTATATGAGAGACTAAGGAGAGATTAGAGAGAGTATTATGTGTGTATTTTATGGAGTGAAGGAGGTGTAGAGTTCCATGAGGAAGAGTTGAATAATAGAATATATTGAGGATTATTTGTATGACTTGTTGGTCATAATTTTGTTGGCAGAATAGTGCACTTGTTATTTGAGTGTGAGAAAAGGTGAAGTGTGATAAGCAAAGGTCCATCATCAGGTGTTGTTAACATTAGTTTATAGGTGGATGTGTTCATAGTTTTTATTTTGGCATGTTAGCATCTAAGGTGGTTTTATCCTCCTTGCAAGGTATAACTTGTTAAAATGTCTAGTTGTTGTTGCAGCTCAGCTAGACAGGTGTGGCAACACCTTGTGGGATTGTAGCCTCACTAAATATGGATTGCATTTCCTTGATCATTTATATATGGTCTAAATTGGATATTTTTATTATAATATATTAGTCCAATTGTAGGTTCTAGTGGGTTTTATCCGCCAAGAGGGTTTTCCATATATGTCATGTGTTATGTGATTGATCTTGAATTGTCTCTCTTACTTATTGATGTGAATGTTGTGAATGATTCATGAATTATTGTGGTAAATAATTAAGTGTTTTCAAAAATTATAATTTAAGTTGGATTATTTGGGCTCACTAATTCACCCCACCCTCTCAGTGAGTATACCTCTAACAATGCCTCTTTAATAACTACAATAGGTGTTCTACTAGAATAAGATGGATTTAATTTCTCAATAAATGATCCAATAACACTAATCACCTCCATCACTATATTATATAGCATTAATTTCTTCTTCCACATCTCAATTAGAACCAACATCATAATGCCCACTAGTTTAATCAATGTAGAGCATGCTACCATTTTCTCAATAGGTATTATGCACACTTTAAATTTTAAAATTGAGTATTTTTTGCACTTTAGTTATATGGCCTTAAGCATTAATATTGGGACTAGGTTGGTTGAAAACCCATAATTGGTGGCCACCTAGTTAATCTAGTCTATGAATATCCATGGGGGCAGTAGACTAGTATGCTATATAGTTTAAAACCTAAAAGGGTGGCTAACTAGTGCGAACGGGGTGAAAAATAGTAAATAAAACCTTGAGAAATTACCAAAACTTTTATTTATGTTTTGATTCTTCAACATAGTCAAATTATTTATTTTTATCACATGGCATATTTTATACAACTTTGTCTCAAGATGAGACAATTGTTTAAGTCTAGAAAAGTGTTGGGAGTAGAACAAGGCTACAAAAATTATAGTGTAATTAGTGGACATATGTGCAAATTTAACTATTTTTTACTTTATATCTCTTTTTATATGTATTCGGTACTTGAAAACATAACATTATTCTTCAAAATGTGAAGAGTTTTCCCTTTAGTTGTAGTGAAAGGCTGGAATATGAAGAGACAATGCCTTGTAAAAAAACTATATATAACACTCTATTGAGGTGTAAAATGGTTTCAATTTGATATAAATTAATATATAATTCTAAAATGGTTTTCCCTATATCTTTAATCAATGTTCTACATGTAGTGAATTCTCTATTTTCTAAATCTATTAACCATCTAGTTTATACTAAATGTTCTGTAACTAATGAATCTTTCATTTCCTTTGTCTCTATGTCTATTTTATCTAATAAATAGATAGATTAAATTTGAATGATTTCTATTGTATACCTTTATCACTTAAAACACAAGTATCCTTGTATTATCATGTTATGATGGGTTTTCTAGGAACCTTTACTAACATTATGCTTAATTCTAACCCATCACCATAATTTGGTGTATTGTCTAATCCCTATGGGTCATTAGTATTTTTTGCTTTCCATTTATGAGCTCTTTATCTCCTAAATCAATATATAATCTTTTTTAATCTTTTTACTCATGTGTTGTGCCTTCCATTTATTCATATTCTTCCTTTATCTCTACTAATTATTCTTCTTCTTAAATGTCCCATTTTCCTTATCTAATTATTCTTTTTCTTCCTATTCTCCTTTTCTATCCACTTTTTCAATCTCCTCTAGATGGACATCCTTTAATCCATCCAATCCAAATTCTTTCTTAAATCCTCCACTTATTCAGTGTTCAAAGTTTCGTCATGATGTTGGGAACCTATGTCCAACCCCATGGGCTCATATTATAACATAATGTTATCTACAAACTCTTTAGAGTTAGATCCATCCCTGTAATCATGTGTGAAATTATTTAAAGGGTTATTCACTAAAATTTGCATTATAGACATTCTTACATTTGGGTCATCTATCTTGGGAGAGGGCACAATGTTGTTCTTAGTATTTTACACCTCCATTTATGGTTAGGATTTTATTTAGATCATTGATATGTATTATGTTACAGTGGGGTAGATTGTTCTAAGGGAGATGTAACTTGTTATTAAGGGGGAGATGGAGGTTGTGAGGGTTGTTATGGTGGAAAAGAAGGTAGAGTGGGTTACCTTAGAGGGGGAATGGATTGATCTAATGGTATAAGAGTAGATGTTTAGGAAAGTATCATTTATTATGTATCCTCTTGAAATGTGACCCATCATCTATTATAAAGTGACACATTGTCTTCCTCTAATGCTATGTGCTTTGATTCTTATAATTTTAGCTTCATCTGCATGGCATGTTTAGTTCCTTTTTTTTTCCAAACCACTCCACTAGATGATGCCTTAATGTGTGGTTGGCCTTATTACATGAATTTCTAATTATTTATAATTTGGGGGACCTCCAAATACATCCCCTTGTGCACTAATATCTTGACTCAAGGATACCCCTATGTATCCACTTGTTCTTTTTCTTTCTCCTATTAAGCCTAGGTGCACCCATTATATTCCTCTTGGGATTCAATTAATATGAAATATTGCATAAAATGTTGCTCAATTTTTTAGTTATCTAGGGATAAATAATAATTGAACCATTATCCAAAAAATTCTTATCATTGGTTAGTGTCTTCCTTGGATATATTATTCATGATTTTATAGTTATATTATCACCGATGATTTACATAGAATTCACCTTATTCTTCACTGTGTTTAATATCCTTTGCACAATTATTTTAAAGTAGCATGTAAAAAAGGCATATAGTACCATGATCCACCTAGACATGTTGTTTCTCTCAAGTCAAACCTTGGTGAGTGAATTGTGATTTATCATGAAAAACTCTACATAATCCTTTTATGCTTCTAACAAGGTTCTTGTTGTGTGCTATTTTATTTTCCAAAATTCACAACCATATTGTCACCCCATATTTTCATATTAATTTTATAGTTTTTATTATAAGGACTGGTGTAGAGATGGTTTTATTATATTTTTAAGGAAATTTATCTCACAATGTTTATTCCCAAATATATTCCCCATATCCAATGAAAATAGCAATCTCATTAATCACCAAGAGAGTTAATATGGCACCCCACGATAGTTTAATGTGCCCATTATGTACCTTTTATTATTTTATCACAAATATGTTTTTAAATATTTAATTAAAAAATTAATTGATCCCATTTATTTATTTATTTATGGATATTTTTCTCTAATATTATCCCACTTTCTAGCTTCACATAGCTTTAAGCTAACTAGGCATGATGCCACCTTTATTTCCTGATCAATAATGTTTTCAATTGGGAATGCTGAGTATGATGCCTCTTTTAAAACTTGATTATTAGTTTTAGATTTATATTATTATTATTTTATGTGTTTAATAATTTTATTTAATTATTTTATATCTTAAATTATATTTTTGTCAATATTAGACACTTTCTAGGAATTCTTCAAAAAATAATTGAAACTATCGGTTAACTTCAGTTCACTATCTGAGTACTCAAATAAGTTTCCAAGAGGTGAGGAATAATTTTTAGAATTATTTAACTGAAATTAAAATCTATTTAATTCAATTTATATTTTATATGGAATTTGGAACACCATAGTTGGGTAGATTGCATGATTTGACTACTTGTTGAGCAAGGCTTATTGCATGTTTTTAGATTATGGTAAAAGCAGGTTTTGAAGGGACCCCGAAACCCTTTAACAAAATTAAAAAAAGATAAAGCATTAACAACCACCAGGACAAGCAGTCCTAAAACCTACTGAAGAGCAGCATCAATATCCAATTTATGAGTGCAATTCTGCCCCATAATTTTCCAAATAATAATCTTTGAATCTATTTTTTATGAGTAAAATCTAGAATAGTTACCTACCTACCATCAGCAATATTCTGCATACTTTCTAACTCTCTAGTTTTCTTAGTCAATCTTCCAATTTTGTCCAGGGAATCAACATCTGGTTTCACCTTAAAATGTTGTTCAACTCTTTTTTGCTGATCTATTTTGCTGCTTCTAGCTTCTACCCCCTTAGTATTGATCTTTTTTTTGACCGTTTTTCTTTGGTTTAGTTTATGCTTTGAATTTTCTCCATTATCTTTCATAACTTCTAGGGAAGGAGGCTTATCCATAGGAACGTCATTATCAGCCTGAGATAACACTTGGATCTCCCTGGACTGAGAAAAAAGATCTCCCTCCTCTAATTTATTTCCATGTTCAGCCAAGAATTCACCTTCCTCTAGCACAATTTTGTCATCTACATCTCTCCATTGATCTTCAATCTTTTGATAGAAAATGATTTGTTTTGATATATCTGTCAGATCATCTATTCTTTGTTTAGATATTATGGTATTTGATTGCAAACCATATCCTTCTTTCTCATAGTTTACTTTCTCAAAAGAACACTCTTTATCTGCCTCAGCATGTGGAGCATTAGAATCTTCAAAAGAAGGCTCTTTATCTGCCTCAGCATGTATAACTTTAGAATCTTCATTATTTTTCTATTCTTGGTAGTGATCTTCTTTGGGTTTCTAGACTTTCATTTGCTAGACCCTAGTTTTTTTCCCATCCAAAACACTACTAGGATAATTTTTTCTTTTGGAGGAACAATTTTTAACCAGATGCCCCTGTTTCTTACAAGCATAGCAAGAGTTGGGCAAATCTTCAAAAAAAAATCTTGAGTTTTTTTACCAAGCTTGGATATTAGTTCCACCTTTTGTGGGAGATGATTCAGGTCTACCACTTTAACATAAAGTCTGGCACTTTGAAGTTTGGTTCTAGAAGCCGTTTCATTATCCAATGCCACCAGTTCACCAAAAGAACTAGCAATACCTTTAAAAATGTCCTCATGCCAAAATTCTAAAGGGAAACCAGGGAGTCTAACCCAAATGGGAGTAGTTAAGAAAAAAGAATCTGAGAAATCCATGTTAGGCTCCCATTTTTTAATAGTGAGAGAGCATTTACCAAAAGACCACAGTCCTCTACAAAGAACCATATTCATATCTTCCTTACAGTTGAAGATGAACAAGAAGAAACCATTCAACATTGGTGCAATATCTATCTCTCCTCGAATAACCCATTTCCTTCAACCATTTTTCTAAGAGATTCTAGATCTGGTCTTGCTCCTAAAAATTTGCCCACTAGGGTGAAATCCATAGAGGACACAGAAAAATCAACTAAAGGATTTGGAATAAAAACTTGAAACTCACCTTTCTCCCAGCAAGACTTAGCAGTCACTGGCAAGAACAGAGATTTTCTAGTAGGTTTCTTGCCAAACAGAGATGACCAAGTCCTTCATTATGAGGACCCTCCCTTCAGCTCTTCTAAGGACTTTTCTTTGTTAAAATCAAAATTATCTTTCTCCTTTTTGAGATCCTGCCCCAACACATGAAAAGTGGAAGGGGAATCCAATGGGGGGACACAAAGAGGATCAGATGCATTGGCAAACTTTCCATTATCCACATCGGCCAATGAATCTGACCCATTCTTCTTCTCAACACCCCCTGCATTTTCTCCAGGGTTTATACCTCCTGCCAAATTCTCACCGATTAGTTTCTCACCTATCTGCGTACCAACTAATTCAAATTTTGAAAGAGTGCCTGCCTACGTACCAGCTAATTCAAATTCTGAAAGAGTGCCCATTGATAGTTCATTTGTGCCACATCTGAGGAGTCTAGGCTTATTGCATGTTGATGTTGTCTAAAACATAAGTAAAAGCTTGTTTACTTTAGTATTATTTAATTTGTATTAGATTATAATTTTATAAGTATAGTTATATATTAATTATTTTTCAAGTAAATATATTTATTTATTTTTTACTTTTTTTAGACATAACTTTTCATGTAAGTTATCTTGTAATTGACTAATTTTAGCCTTGTTTGATAATAAAGAATGGTGCAATGGTATGGATAATTATTCCTTTTGTAAATTAATATTGTGTATTGATATATATAATTTTTTTTTCTATAAGTATTCAAAAAATAATACCATCAAACATATATTTTTGGTTTGTAAGTTATTTTGTACAATTTTTGGTTGATAATCTCACTTACAACATAATTAAATTTACAACTAGTAATTTTGGGATAGATTGGTTGATACATAGATTAAGTTTTAGATTATATCAAATATTATTTTCACTCCATATATACATTAAAAACCTTCATTTGATATCATAGTATCATTAAATAAAGGTTCATAATGGTTTTAATCCATTATCAAGAGAATCAGTGGTTTTAATGAATTTTACTTCCATGAATATTCATGTTTTCAAAGGTGATAAATTTGAGTATTGAAGAAATAAATTGAAGATAATTATTGTATTTAAAAGAGTTTTAGAGAATTTTCTACATATATATACACCACCTCAAGATTATAACACCTTAACACAAGATCATAAAGAAAAAAAAGAATAAAAAAAGGCAGATGCACAAAATTTCTTTTATCTTTAGAGTACCTTCTATATTTAGAGTGCCATAGAACCAAACATATATACAACAATTATAGGATGAAAGAATTCCCATGAGACATGGAATCCTTGGAAACTTTATATTAAATATACATTAAGGTAAGAGAAGGAAAAATCCAAACCCTTAAAATAAATTTTGAGAATTTGAGACTGAGAGATTCTAAATAAGTTGGGTATTATTACATAATTTTAAATGATTTAGTGTATAAAATGAGGGTTTATGGAAAACCTATCTAAGATAGTTTTATAGTAAGGAAGATTTCAATAACTTTAAGTCAAATATGGATGCATATTGTGATAAATCTTAAAAAATTTAAGGACATAAACACTATAAGTGTTGATGAGTTAGTGGTTTCTCTCTTGTCTCGTGAAGATAAGATGAGACTATATGTAGGAGATCTAGAACATGATCAATAATAGACACTTGAAACCAAGGAAAAGGTTTCAAAGACCAAATTAAAAAAAATAGAATCAAGGGAGTTATAAAAATTAAAATTCAAATAGCAAAAATTAATCAAACTTCACAAGCAAGAGTAATAAATAATTTACTTGTCATTACTCCAAAAAATAAGGATACATGATAAAAGATTGTAGGATACTATCATCTAAAAATCAAGCTAATCAAGAGAGTGAAAATAAATATTTTCAAAGTTAAGAAAATGATGTTCAAGAGGGATCATATTATTATTTCACATAAAATGGGGGAATATATGAATCAAATAATTGGTGGTTTATTAATTTAGAGTGATCAAATCACATGACAAGTCACAAATATAGTTTCAATAAGTTATATTACTCTTTCAAAAGCTAAGTACAATTGGGAGATGGAAAGTCTATCCAAATTTAAGAAAATGACAACATGAAAATCACCACAAATAAAGATAAGGATGAAATAAAATATGTTTATTTTTTCTTCAAATCTTGATCCTAAGAGTATTGATCACAATTTCACAGGATATAGTGATGAAAGTAAATCATACAAGTTTTATAATCCGACGAGTAAATCCATAATTATTTCTAGGGATTGTTATTTTTTTGAAAATGAGGTGTATGATGATTATAGTCATGTAGATAAAAAATCAATAAGTGAAGTAATAAATCCTATTGAATTTGATTTTTATGGCTTACAAAGTCTTAAACATGTTTCTAGTTCAATAAGAAATAATACTAGCTCTTCCTAAGAGACTAGTCATCCATCTTCATCAACTCCATGCAAGAACAAGTGTTTTTGAATCCAAATTAAACCAAAAATTGTATCACAAGGATTAAACATCAATAAATTATTTTTTAAATTATTCTTATGCTAAAAATACTATGTTTGCATTGTAATCTATGGCTACTGAACCTAGAAATTATGTAGAAGTTAGTCAAAAGAAAGAATGGGCTGATGCTATGAAATTAAAAATAGATTATATTGATAGGAATGATACATGGAATTTTATTTATTATAAATTAAATAAATATGTCATTATAACCAAGTGGGTCTATAAGATCAATGTCAAGAGTGATGGTACAATTGACAAGCTAAAAGCTAGACTAGTTGCAAAATGATTTACACAAACATATGGGGTTGAAAAGAAACCTATAAATATATGGCATGACATGATAATTTAATAATAATTATTGATATAGATACTCATAAAATATATAAAATACTTTAAATGGATGTCAAAAGTTCATTCTTGAATGGAATGATTGAACAAGAAGTATATATGGGCAACCACAAGGTTTTGAGGTAAAGGGTAAAGAATTTTAGGTATATAAGTTGAAGAAGAATATTAATGAGTTGGAAAAATATCAAAGAGTTTGTTGATAAATAATTTATATTTTTTAATTAGGTCAAGGCTTTGTAAGAAGTCAAAATTAACCAACTATTTGTATACAAGCATCTACTTATAATATTTTATATGTTTCTCTCTATGTAGATGACTTGATTTAATTTTTACAAGTGGCTTTATGGAGATGTTGAATATTTTAAAGGAAGCTATGAAATTATAATTTGAGATTATTTATATTAGAATTATTAAGAAATTTATTTACATGTAAGTTCATCAAAATAAAGAGGAAGTATTCATTTTTCAAGCCAAGTATGCCCAAGACATGTTAAATAAGTACAATTTTTAAGATTCAAAGCCCATAGACACTCTAATTTCAAGTGGAGAAAATATTATGAGAGAGGATAATGGTAATTAAACTAATGAAAATATTTTTATAATTATGGTAGGAGGTTTGATGTATCTCATTATGATAAGACTAATATCAATTATGGGGTTTCACTAGTTCCTAGATTTATGGGTTGTCACTCAAACATTTGCAAGTAGTAAAGAGAATTTTTAGATATGTAATAGGTAATTGAAATCATGATATTAATTTTAGAATATAAATTTTTGTGTATTATATATATATATATATATATATATATATATATATATATATATATGAGGATATCTTGATGACAAGAAGTCAATTTTAGGTTATAATTTCACATTGGGAAGTGGGTTGGATTCTTGGTCGTCAAAGAAAAAAGTTACAGTTGAATTATTCTCTAATAAATTTAAATATACAACTATTACATCATATTTCACATAATTATTATGGTTGATAATACTCTTAGTTGATTTTAGAGAGGCTCAACTTGAGTCAAAACAATTTTTTTATGATAACAATGGGGAAATACAAATGTGCACAAATATAGTTTTTCATGCTAAAACCAAGTAAATTGAACTCAAACATCATTTTTTTTAGAGACTTGGTAAATCATAAAAAAAAATTAATTGATTATGTAATAAGTGAATATATATTTTTTGATATTATTACCAAGGTATTTTAGAATCAGATTCATGGAAGACTTAATGAGATGATAAACATCTCTCTTCCTTGAATCAAAAGGGGGAATGTTGAGTATGATACCAATTTGGAAACCTTATTATTAGTGTTATATTTATTTTATTTATTTTTTTATATGTTTTTAAAGTTTATATAATTCATTTATTTCCTAAATTAGTTATTTGGTCAAAATTGAATACTTTTTAGTAATTTCTTACAAAATAACTACAACTGACAGTTAACTCCAATTCACTGTCAGAGTACTCAAATGAGGTCCCAAGATGTGGAGAAAAATTTTTAGTGTTATTTAAATGAAATTAAAGTATATTTAATTCAATTATTATAAAATATGGAATTTTGGATGCCTTAGTTGGGTAGGTTACATGATTTTACTACTTGTTGATCAAGGCTTCTTGTATGTTGACCTTGTCTTAAACGTAAGTCAACCTTGTTTGCTTTTGTCTATTCTCAATTTTTTGTAGTATAATTTTTAAATTATAATTATAAATTACTTATTTTTCACTTAAATTATTTTTTTTAGTTTTTATTTATGTATTGCTATACATAATTTGTCATGCAATTTATCTTGTAATTGGCTAATTTTAACCCTCTTTGCTAATAAAGAAGGTGAAAAAGTGTGAAAAATAATTAATTTTGTGAATTTATGTTACATATTATTATATATAATTAATTTATATAGGTATTCAAAAAATAATACCAAAAATCACATGTTTTTTGTTTTAAAGTTATTTTGTATAATTTTTGGTTGACAATCTCACAACACAACTAAATTAACAACTAGTAGTTTCTATAATAAATTAGTTGATACATAGATTAAATTTTATATTAAATCAAAGATTATTATCAATCCCTCCATACATTCAAAAACTTTCAAGAATGTATATTTATATTTTTTGTACTTGATAAACTTAACCGTCATTTCCACCTCTTGGTTTTTGGTTAACACTAACTTAATGTCTTCACTAAAGCATGATATAATTATGGAACTACTTATGTGATTAGGAAAAAAATTCAAGAAACATATATAAAATCAAAATCTCTCCTCATGTATGATAAAAATAAAAAATTGGACCAATATTTCTAGCTTGCAAAAGAATGGTAGCTCAAACCACTAAATATAACCAAATTTTATATTGATATTTTCATGCATGCATCAAACTACATGATTCAATATGTACCTAACCATTCACTTATTACTATATAATACTTCTTCAAATTAATTTCATGTTTACATGTGTAGTGGTTATATTCATCCACCTTACATTAATTCATCTTTTATTCCTATTCCTCCTCATCTAGACAAGCCTTAGGGTATTGAATTTATGAGAATTTCATTTCTTTTGATATTTATTTGATAAAGGATATGCAAGGTGATAATGGATCTATAATTTTTGTGCACTTTTTACTACTTGAAACCATATTAGTAAAATTATTCTTGATTATATTCTTGTCTGGAAGCCAATCTATCACACCTTTGGCCTATTGATTTCTCCAAAGCCCCTAATTTTCTAGTGTTGTTGAAACCCTTAAACTATAACCCTAATTTTTTCCCTCAAATATGAGCTTCATATCATGTTAATGTTAGTTTACCTACCCTTAAACCTCAAATTCCTTTAATTCTACCTTTTTCTTGTTCCCTTTTTTTGAATTCCATTTGTAAATGATCTATAATGATTTTTAGATTCAAATTATTATTTTAGATACCTTATTTTTTTAAAATGTAGTGTAAATTTGCTTACCCTATTGCACTCAGTTTGCTATGAAATTTTGGTTTCAAATCAATTTGATAGCAAAAAGTTATGAAAATAAATTGTGGATGGAAATTTATAACCCTCGTCAATATTTAAATTGTCCTAACAGTACAATCCATACCATTAGATAGATTTTATCATAGATTCAATACATTGTCATTTACTCCTAGTATGTCAGCAATTTTCATGACTCCATTTAGGCATGACATACATATTCACTCTTTTCCCTATGTTCATAGGTGTAATGCATATCCTTTTTCCCTTACACTCCCCTATCCCACAAACCTCATGTATCTATATACTTGGTTAAATTTTGTCACACATCTACTAGCCTTCATTTAATTACTTACTTGTTTGAGACTTCATTCAACCTACCACACACTAAATATATCCTTATTCCTCTAGTGCATCAATGTATTTAGTCATCTAGTGTGTTGATATGGTTTTGTAGAGATTATTATTCTTATGTTTACATGTCTGAGCACAACTAGTACCTTTGAATTTATTAATTAAAATTTTGAAATATGCACATGAATTAATAATAATTTTTTTGTAAAATATGACATGACGATGAGTCACATTGTTGTTACAAAAAGTGTTACCTATGCACATTTATTTTTTCCAAAAAGTACTTGGAAATATTGCAAATTTAACATATAGCTTCTAAAAAGTAGAATTTAAGAGATACAAGATTGAAAATCAAAATGGATGCCAAAACCTTCCCAAAAACATTTAGGCATTTGACATAAGCATATCAATGAAATAATTCACTCAACTCATCTAATTGGCCTTATATAGTTGTGCAAATTACTCTTAGTCCTAATGGTACAACAAAAATATTTGCACTTATTTGCATAAAGTCAAAAAAATTCTACAAAAACAAACTATAAAAATGAAATCAAAAAATTATGAAAAACTTATTATTTTTAAAAGGTCCATTTAAAATTTAATATGATAAGGCTTGAGCCTAATTATATCTAAATTCCCATGGAGAATTTCATAAATTAATGTGTGCAACTTGCATGTACTAATATCCAAAATATCATGAAATACATAAGGTCTTGTATAATGAATTTGTAGATTTCATAGATGTTTAGCATACTTCAAATCATATATCAAGACATGTACAATATTTCTTTAAAAAAATCCCTTTGATATGTTTCTCATGCCATGCTCTCTATCTAGCCTTATCTATGGATAGGCTCCAAAGAGATATGATACACATCTCGTCAAGCTTCATAAGTTCTTCCAAATGTGCATCCAACAATTCCATATCATAAAGTAGTTTTATGTGTGAAATGTGCAAGGAAGGCACCAAAAATTCCCTTGGTAAAATTTTTTTTATCTGAAACACCAATTGAAAGGGTGTAAACTTGTTTAGATGTTTGTATGTGATCCTATATACCCATATTACTACATAAAATCAATAGTCCTAATCCTTGAACCCTATGTCATAATTTTTTATCAATTTTTTACCAAGGATATTATTAAAATATTCAATGGCATCATTCACCTAAGGATTTTATGCTGAGGTTTTATTATGTGCCACCTTGAATTGTGCCAAAAAATATACAATGTCTCATTTTAAAAAAATGAGTCCCATAGTCACTTGTTAGACTAAAAGGGCACCCATATCTACTAATAGAATATTCCCAAAGGAAGCATTACATTGTGTCTATAGTAAAAATTTTCATTGGCATCACTTTTGACCATCTTATCAAATAGCCTAAAATAGTGATGTTGCAATATGTGTCCATCATATGGATGGATGGGAGATTGGTCTGAAAAAATATATTTACTAGTTCTCAAATGGTTCTCATGTAGCAATAATAATCAATGACATTTTTCTCCTAGTAGTTGTTTTACCAATCTATTGACACACATTAAATTTCTATGAGTATCCCTTTGCATCCTCGAACAAGGTTTCCCACTGTAGGCCATAAAATAAGATCTTTCACCTAGTAGCCTCTCATACATAGTGGCCACCTGTGACCCATTTGTGTCATTCACATAGAACATATGCATGCTCATGATCCATCACACACCATAAAATAACCTCATAAAATCATATCTTATTCAATTCCCTACCAATGAGTTGATAAGGGGTGACACATACAACTAGTTGCTTCTTTTCCTTCGATGCCATCTCAATAGGTGAAATTTTTGAAGTAAGGAAAGTTATGTTTTTAGCTAAATATTCCAAAACACATTGTACTTTGTATAATTTAGAATATATCTTTTCATATTCAATGTTCTACATTTCCTCTCCTAAGGTGATTCAAGATAAATGATTGGGTCTAGAATTTTATTTGTTAGCTTCACAACTATTGATAATTGAGACTATTGTAATGCATAATCCACCTAAAAATTATTTAATGTAAATAATCTTATTCACGAGATACTTGAGCACATCATGATCTATGAAATATAGGAATGATATAGTAGGTATATGTTATCACAACTTTTGAATCACATAGAACATTTTAATCACTTGACTCTCTACTATCATATAGCTTTATTTTAATTAGGGTAAGGTTTTTACTAGAAAATTAAATAAGATGATCAATCATATCACCCCTATGTTTTGATTAAATGGAATCAACATCCATTCCTGATGCACAAACATAGAAATGGAATGGATCATTCTATTTTATAAATTTTAGAATCACTTCACTTGAAAGTTTCTCCTTCAGGGTGTCAAATTCCTCTTGCTGTTTTTCCATCAAAACAAATGGGCCATACGTATATAGTAGTTATTACAATGGTGCGATAATTTTTGCATAGTTCCTCATGAACTTGTGATAATATATTGTATGATATATAAATGTACACACACCACTTTGTGTGTTTGGTGCTTTCAATTAGAAAATAAAATTGATCATTGTTTGATTTACAAACATTCCTTCTTTAAAAATGAAGTGTCCAAGTAGAGTTCTGAATGGAGTCACAAAGATACACTCTTTTAAATTGAGAGAGATATTTAGCTATTTGCATTGTTCAAAAATTAAAAATATGTTTTTATCTTGTTATTTTTCCAACCCATATACCATCCATTCATAAATATATACTTGAAGGAAATAATGAATGAAATATTTTAATTCATCCAAAACAATATACGAGAACATGATTAGTGTATTATTTAGCTCAAAATACATGAAATCATATGAAAAGGATCCCAATTATATTGAAATTTTAATATTTTTATTTTTATCTTCCTCTGTCTAAATTTGATGACATTTGGAGAAATCATCAATGAAAGTATATATTTCAAAAACTATCACTTATTTCAAGATCTCTTTGGTGAATGGAGTTGGAAGTAGGATAGTGACACATGTGGCATTGAGATACTAAAAATAAATTCATATAAAAATTAACCCATGATTTTTTATGCTTATTACCATGGGTATTAACCACTCAAATTATTAAATTAGATAGATGATTCAAATATCCAACATGT
This sequence comes from Torreya grandis, assembly GCA_037957365.1. Lineage (NCBI taxonomy): Eukaryota > Viridiplantae > Streptophyta > Pinopsida > Cupressales > Taxaceae > Torreya > Torreya grandis. Next base: position 1,461,421 of record JARHVA010000916.1, on the reverse strand, counting down.
TGTCTATTTCTTCCTTCAATTTTAGATGTAGATTAAGATTCATATAAAATGTCTCTTATTCAAAAGTATTATGCCTTTAATAAAATTTATTTTAATTTTATTAGGTATGGATAATTTCCATTAATTTAATTTTAACTTCATGAAAAAATGTCTTGATACTTGCACAATATCTCAATGATTTTTGCAAGCTCTTCATTGGACCAGTAATAACCAATAATGGTGATATTTTCTTCATAGTTTGTTCCAATATTTATATGTATTTTATTAAGGATCTAATGGTAATGATTATGTTGTTACCATTATTGTTACACAACCTTTAGCTTACCATAGGAGGTTTTATCCTTTAGGTGGTATGTGACATCTTTGGTTGGAATTTTATACACTTTGAGAACTACCTTTTATTTTCCACATAACTACTAGCAGTTTCAATTTTTCCACGCATAATCATCATTATTGATAGATTATTTATTGAACTTTCACTCTTAAAACATATTTTGTAATGATAGGCCCTTTTCCCAATGCATTTTTATTACTTGCTTCTCCATGATGGATTCATTTTATAAAATAACTCGGTGTACCCAAATCGAAGGTTGATAAATTTTGGGATTTATCAAAGTTAATGAAAATGTATGAAAAAATAATTTTTATCTCCCACCAATTATTAATATCCTAGTGTGCATCACATATAATATACCATGCATGATCTCAATTATTCCATGTTTTATAAAATGCATGGACCTATAACCTTTTAGCGAGCTAGTGCACTTTCCTTGTCCATGCCTCTTTACAATTCTAGAGTTGTCTTTTAGGTGATGAATTTATCCCATAATAATGTATTACACACATATTATTATTGTGCTCAAACTAAGTGAAAATGGCCTTTGTAACATCAACCTAGGTTTGGGAGGATAGGATTGGGCATTTCCCACCAATGTGTAGTAATAATACTTAATGTGTACATTAAAGAACTTATCCACTACTACTTTGTAATACATGATTCCATATCTTAAAAAATGTAGTAACATCCTTATATCTTTTATACCATGGAAAATAAACCAGTTTTCATTTACTAAATTGGAACACTCTCCTCATTTTATATGAAACATGTGTAATCCAACCCTTGTTATAAATTTAAAATAGTATTTACCCTTTTGTTCCACACATACTATTGTGCCATGGATGTTCTCTACTTTGAATTCATGGATCATAAGTTTTTCACCTCATTACTTCATAATATTATTTCACCCATTGATTACAAGTAGCACTAGTAGTTTCAAACATGAAGTTGGCATCTCTCCAACTCAATAATCCTTCATCGTCAACATAAAGATTATGTACATTTCATAGTTATTTTTTAGATGTATTTAACCTCCTCATATATTTACGCACTTCTAACATAAACCGGTCTAGGTTTATTAAGGAGGATAACTATGCACTACTCTTTGTTTCAAAGCTTATGTGTCTCTTCTTGAAGTGCATAGCTACATTATTTTCATAACACCATGGCCTAAAAATAAACTTTAGATAATTTTCAACCTTATCTAACTCAATAAATTCAAACTTTACAACAAAATTTACTCCCATGATATCAACATAAAAAATATTTAGGATACACCAAGGCTATGCAAGGTTTTTTTCCATGCAAAATACATGAAGCAAGGGCCTTAAAAATGTATGTACCATCTATCATGATGCTTTATAAGTGATATTTTTAAATGTCAATGATAATATCATACATTGACCACTTATATATTTTGGATTCAATTAGCAGTTCTCAATAATAGCTGATGTTTTGCATATTTTTGACCTCACGCTCTCTTACTAAGTGTGGTGTAGGAAATTTATTTATTCATAGTCTTTATTGAATCAACTAGTTATTAATTAGGGGATCCATCACTTTTGAATAGAACAATGTTAAAATGTCAAAAATGTCATTTCTACCCTTTACCTCTCGAGTCCTATATTGAAACGCTTTCCTAGCCTTGGACTATAAGTTATGAGCATGTTGAATCTCACCTTAAATTTTTTTATAACATCCATTACTATTGTAATATTTAACTTTAGATGATCCCTTAGGATAATCATTGGTGAAAGGTTTTTCATGGTGGACTTTCTCCTTTAGTCTCAGTTCATATCTTAGTCAAAATGTTTTGATTACGGATACTTTCACTTAAGACTTGGTGTTAGTGAAAATTTATGTCAATTTGTACCTTTAATTAGTTTGTGTCCTCCCTCATTTAGAACCCAAAATTATCTAAGGCACACAATACAAATAATTCCAGTTCCCATTTATAATTTTTATTTTTGTGTTAGTTTTACATAGGGATCTAGCCATTTTTCCAGTTGGTGCTCACCATGAAAATACTTATAAGTGGGAAAATTTTGGTAGTCCATTTGATACTAGTTTGGGGAACCAAACTTATAAAATTTATGATGAAAAAACCATTTGAAACCTATTCCATGGTAAGCGAGTTGATCTTCATATTATCCTTGGCCCTAGTTTTATAGGTTGACTATTTTTTTATATTCCTCATTAATTCACCTTGTGAATCTCATTGATCACTAAATAATCCTCAATGTTATAGATATAGGACTAAAAAAAATTACACTATAGAGAGAATTTTTTGCCGCATATTGTAGTATGGTAAAATTGTGCACATAATGTCCTTCATGGTGAATTTCATAAGATGTAGTAAGTGCTCAGACATTACACATAGGAAAATTATTCATATTATGCACCTCACCTTCATAGTCGATGTATAATTAGCCATTCTAAGTCTCTTATGCACTATTGGTTGTGAGATTGTGTAATTATGAGGATATAGAGTAATTTATGATTTCATAAATGGATTAATGCTTATGCCCATACTCCTAATGACTCCAGATCTTAATGTTGCATATAATGTCTCACATGGGACTATGAAAGTCCTCAATTATAAGGCACAAATGAAAGGAAAAAATTAGTCCTCTTATGAACCATTGCACATGTTATTTTGGACATAATTAGAATGATAAATTTGATATCAAAGTTTTAAACTTATGTCATAAGTGCATATGATCTCAGTCATCTCTTATTTTATTTCCTTTAGAACAAAAATAATCTACTATTCAAATTATAGAATATCAAATTCCTTCAATGATGTTTCCTTCAAATGGATATAGTATAAAAGAGGTTGATTCAGATAAAAACTATGATAACAAGTATGCACATGGCCTAAAAATATGGTTGTGAACTAACTCACCTTCTTCTCTAGGGTAGTAACACCCTTAACATGATAAATGACCTCACATTTATGTACATGCTATGAAACATTTACAACTCCCATGTATTGTGTTAAGCTCAAGGCCATCTTATAGATGACTTATTTGGTTAATATTGTTATGCTACTACTATCACTAGTGTGACTGCCACATTTTATGTTTCTTAGGAGCTTAAGATTTGGCCACCTCCTATTTGAGGCTTTTTTCAATGATGTATCCAAGGTGATCAAGGATGTAAGGTGTCATGTGTGCTAGAATGATAATGACAAAGTGTACTTCAATGATTTTTAGTGTTCCTGCATGGTTCTTCAGTGCTTGACTTGGTGAGGCAATTGATGGATGATGATTGATGGTATGGACATATTGTAGAGACCATATGGGGTGGTATGAGTGCTTGGAGTACTTATGTAAGTAAATGAAATTCATCAGAATAATCATATGAATGTATAATCTCAAGTAGTCATCTTGATAGATAAATCTGAGTAAGCAGTTTGATGACATCATATTGCACACATGAAAAGGTTTAAAAATCATTTTGGTACATGGATGGATTCCCCTATTAAAGGTGATATTTTGGTTCAAATTTTAGGTCATGAGGTTGAGCATATAAAAATTTATTAATATGTAAAGTTGGATTCTCAAGCAAAGTTCACTAAGTTCCCATACTTAGCCAAATTTGCATTATTGAAGATTTATGGTGAGCATTTAATCAGATCAAAGATTTAACAATGAGTAATTAATCTAACCATATAAAGATCTAATGGATTATGTGATATTTTCAATAGTTATCCAATGGTATGTATTGATTCAATATTTCAAAGGATGCTTAGAAGGCATGTGAGACTACCAAGTGGCAAAAGTTAATTGGAGTCAAATAGTCAATGTGCTCAAAAGTCATGTGAGGGTGCCAAGTGTCTTAATCACGAAAGCATAGATCAAAAATTAATGGTGATATATGAGAGTTAAATATAGGAATCTTATAGGGAGATTGACAGAGTGAATTTTATCAAGTTGTGAGAGGACACGAGACAAACACATGTGTCAACAATATTTGCATTACACAATGACCATTGGCATTTGAATTAGAGTCTACAGTATTTTACTAATATATTTTGATATTAGAAAAATTTATTAATTAGGTAAAAATAAAATTTTAAGAGGACTTCAAGATACATCCATATAATTTTATTATAAAATTTGAATGTTTGTACAATCAAATATATTGATCTCTAAATTTGACTATGTGTTTGACCATGTTCTACAAGTGACCTGAGAAGGAGAATTGAGTTATTATTGATAGTATTTTGATGTTTCAAGATGATATAACTATTGGAGAGTGTTTTAGACTCCATAAAGACTATTTTTATGGATTTTTGAGGTTTAACTAATCCATATTCAATGTGAACAAATGCTTAGAATTTGATTGTGTTTGTTGAATACATTGGTAGATTAAGTGACCATGTTGCAAAAGTGTGTTAGAAGAGTTCTGAGTAGAATTGAAGAAGAAAATGAGAATGGAGATGTTATATAAGTATATAAGGCTTATGATAAGTCATTTATTGTCATGTTTTACTCTTGATCAGATAAGGTGATTCAAAATAATATGACTATATTTTGACTATATGTGATAAGTTTGAGTGGTCACATTGAGAGAGTTTATTTGAGTGCTTAAAGATTGTGTTAGAGTGTCTAAGGTACATGAAGTGTTTTATAGGTCCTAAAGGGTTCATCCATGTGATCTAATCATATGGATATGTGAAATACTTGATTATTTACTTCAAAAGTTTGAGACTATGTTTTCTGTGTATGAATACATGAAGAGCGAGGAGACCTAATTGGTAGTTTCAAGTGTTGAGTTGGTGTTATAGCTAGCATGGACCCATATGAGAGTGATCAAGGGGATATTGGAGATAATTTTTATGTTTTTGAAGCATATTTAAAGGATGAATTTGGTTCAAGTAGTCTCACATGTAACATGTGAGTATGAAGGCCCAATTATTTTAGGTCTCGCCAAGACCTAATGGTGGTTTGGGGCTAGTGATGTATTGACCAACCTAAGTAATATATGGGTTCAAGTGAAGGAGATAAAATTTTAAAGAGAATGTATAAGTCATTGAGGACTAATGAAGATTGAATAGGATTAGTCATGTTTATCTAATCAAGTTGATGTAGGAGGATACATGGGTCATTGGACCTAATGAGCCTAGAAGAGGTAATTTGAGAAAGTTAGCCCTAGAGGTAGATTAATATATATTGGAGGTGAAGAGTGAAAACAAAGGTGATCATCATCAGTTGAAGAGTAGCAATAGGTGTTCAAGGTGATCTGTTCAGGTAACTAAGTGGGTGCTTGGTTACCTAAGGGGTTGATTCCTCCTTGAAAGGTAAAGCTTATTAAAGGTCTAGCTATTATGGGTGCTCATCTAGACAAGGGAAGTAGATCCATGTGGGATTGGTTTCTCATTAAACTAAGGGATGGGCATTCTTTGGTCAGTTGGTGTTGTTATAAATATTAGATCTTGTTTTATAGGACTATAGTCCATCTTATAGGGTTTAGTGGGTTTTATCCCCCAAGAAGATTTCCCACATATATGATGTGTTCATGTGATATATGCTCTTATGTATGCTTTAGATGTATGTTATTTCATGTTTATGTTGCTTGATCAAGTTTATGTATGATAAATTTTTAAGATTTGGGAATTGAATTGGATTATCTTGAATCATTGATTCACCCCACTTAGTGATTGTACTTCTAACACCTCCTAGGTTGTATCTTCCTATACTAGTCAAATTTCTTTTGTGTGTAGGCCTTATTTTACCAGTCCTAATGTTGGGTTGCACCATGGTTGAATTGGTTTCTTGAGTTGTGGATATGGATATAGCTATCATTGTTCCTCCTAAATAATTACTTGTCCATGAAATTAGATTACCACCCCTTGTTGGTGGCATTCTAAACATATTTGGGGTATTTTTTCCACCTATTTTGTCAAATCACATCTAAAAGGCTCATAGAATATTATCTATTGAAAAATACTCTTTTTTTATTCTTATATCCTAAACTCTCCAATTTGAGACAAACCAACACAATATTCACATACTATTTTTTAGTCAATAAATGCATGAGCTTGCACTATTGGTAGACATTAGGTGTGCACTTCCTTATATACATTATTGTGTATACTCATAGGGATCCAATCCTCTTTATTTTCATTATCCCAAATGTATATTTTCTCACCAATGTGTGTTTCATCTTCATCACAACACATTTCCTTAGCACAAAATCCATCCACATGCCATCCCCATCCTGCATAGGTCCTCATGACATCTCCCAAAATTATATATCCCATATCCCTAGGGTAATTGGTGGAAATAATATTTGTCTATCCTCATCATACTTATACCATCTAATTTCACATTAACTTGGGTTTTCTATACTTAAGTCCAACTTTCATATCCTTATTAATGCATGTGAACTATATCTACCCTTACCTTATACCATCCATGTATCCTGACAATAATAATTTTAACCACTAATTAAATTGATATAGACCAATCTATATATGCACAACCCTATTAATCAAATAAGGAAGCCAATTGGTTTATAAAATACTCCACCTTCACTAATTATCAACCAATGTGTGTTAATATTGACAAGATGTCAACGCCATGTGTGAAACACTTATTCATTCATTGAGGTTTACCAATTGAAAATAGGTAACACACTTTACATAAATTGTAAGTAAAAAGACGTAAATCACACTTGCAAGAACTAAATAACTAAAATGAATTGAAATAACTATGTTGGAATATTCCTCTAGGAGATTTAGTAACATTCACACTTAATCATAGTTATGTAGAAATAAGCTTTAACTCATACATACACAATTAAAAATTAAATTAATAAATACTAGTATACTAACCAATGAATATTCTAACGAGTCTGGATCTTCACTCCAAATCCTTACAAGGGGGACCTATTCAATTGGATTTAAGTTCTAAATCTTCCCTTGGATGTAAAATACTTTTACTTCAAATCACTTACTTGCATTAATAATCTTATTGAAATTAAATATTACTACAATAAAGATTATATATCTTATATGAATAAACTTGGCTTCTATTCAATCACTATTTTTATATATCTTTGGCCTATGCCTTGTTGCATTAAGTATAGATATAGACACCTTTATTATTCAACAAGCAAAAGATTTAAGATAGGAATATAAAATAGATATCAAGAAAATATTTTTGAACCATCCTAACTATGATAATGTTTCCAACAACTGATTGAGAGAATAAGACATAACAAAAGATGTTTTGCTACATGGTTGTGATGGCAATAAATATGATCCATTAGGGGAAAACCATTATTAACATCTCCAACCATAAGTTGTTCAAGTTACCATATTGTACGATCCATTCTTCAACATCTTCAACCACTTTAGATATAACCAAAGATGTCATTACAACTGCTACAAGCTGGAATAACTATCTAGTAGTTGATACAAGTTAGTTATGTAAAATTACAAGTTTATATGGGCTAGTCACTACAGGTTGAAGTGATCCATAGGATACAAGTTAAATTCACCTACTTACTATGAGTTGGGTTTGTTTAGTATTTTTGGGTTGATATAACCTAGTTTGATATGGGCTATTAGTCCCTAGATTTATATGGGTTGCCACTACCTATATTTCTACACTTGTCACTACCCAAATTGCTATGGGTTAGTCCCATTTTCTTAATATCTTTAACACATGATATTAGAAATAAACCAATATAGTAAAAATAGTCCATAATGTATCTAAATCATAAAATAAACCATTTAATCCATATAAACATAAATAATATATGAATAATATTTATTTAGTGCTATTGATATGAAGAGTATAAAAAACATATCTTTTATATCTAGGAAATTTGGTAATAGAAGGCTCAAGGAAATATATTAAGTACTCAAACTAGACCATTTTGGTAGCTCATCATAATCCATGCATGAATAAAATTTGCTAGATATATGTATATTCTAAATACCACAATATACCATGAGCTTATTGATATCAAATGGAATTAGTCCAATATAATAACTTTGGGTCAGTAAAAAAATGGTAATCAACTTCTTCAAGACAAAAATATGCCAAGATTGAAAACTCTAGAAGATAGTTGTTGAAGGTGCCATGCTACCAAACATCAACCACTATGGTCTAAATTGTATATGTTCTCTTCAATTAATCTACATGTTCTTTAGTCTAAGGGTACTTCTATCCATAGTTTATACTCCTGCCCATAACATATATAGAAAGCCATGCATGCAAATGTCTAGGCAACTCATAAAAGGAAAAATTATGCAATGGATCATACAAATTATCCTCAACACACTCCTTAGGTTATTGTTGTTCGAGGCTAGGATGATTGATTAAAATATCAAAATATAAATTCTCAAACTATCTCTCAATATTTTCTAGAGAGATATAATCAATCATCTCCACTCATCATCTCAGAAACTTATTCAACTATTCTCGATAACAAAACCAAAATGTTGGGTTTTTTTCATTCACATCATAGATTCTATGCCATGTGCATACCTAAAAACTTATAAACTCACTACACCAACATATATGTTAATGAAAATCATGTTCACCCAAGGTGCAAATAAAGTACCAAGTCATTGTTGGGTTAGTTACATGGAGATGTAACTAACATAATGTCTTTTTATTTAATAAAATATGAGTACAAACCAATACTTGGCTTATTCTTAGTATAATTTTATAACATAGTTCAACCCAAGATTAAATTAAATGTTTCCACACATAATAAGATGTTCATTAACCTTTTCTAAACTAATACTGAAACCATTGCATCAATAGAGTACAAAAATAGGCAATCATTTGATAAAACTTGTATTTGTTTCCATTAAAGTTCATAATGTATAATATAAGTTAATATGATTTCACTAAGTAACTTTGATTCATTATTTCAACAAATATCTCTATCACTCTTTCTAAATAATGAGGTAAAGTAGGATTTTATAGAGTTTAGGCACCACCTTTTCGTTACATACAATTAATCTGCACCCCTTAGGGCGTACAACCACTTCCCAAAAATATAAGTATTTTTTTTATTGATGCCAGGGAAGAATAGGTCCCTAACCCAATAATCATAATTATAAGAAAAAATTGGCATGTCTTAATGGTCTAACCATCAAGGCATATAGCCACCTATTACCAATGAAACCATCAAACTAAAAGTATACAAATTACTTCTTTTTTTTTTTTTTTAAATTTTTAATTTTTTAAATTCAAACAAAATATACATTATTACTATTCTCCTCCTTTTTAGTTCTACCAAGAGAATTAATAGACCTAGGCGGAGAGTTAGTAATAAGATAACCCTTTTTCCTCCTCACCACCTACCACTATTCTTTGTTACCCAATTTTTATGAATCTAAAATTACCACTCCACTTCCTTCCTAAAGTTTATCTCTAACTATTTTACTCTTATTTACCCTTTTACTACTTAAACCACCAATTCAACATGCTAAGTTAGTCTTACTAATGACACTTTTTTATCCTTTTCCAAAATAATCTTTAAAACCATTCCTAATGAACAATCTAAATCAATATTTGTAAAAATAGCTATATGATTTTCATTAGCCTCCTTTACCCAAGAAGATTCTAGATTACGCTTAGATTTATGATAGGAAGCAATAATATGACCAATCTAAAAGTAATTTCTACATTTGAAAGGGATTCCCTCAAAGTCAAGGGTTTGAGACCAGCACCTATATTGCAGTTTTAGCTCAAGACTATCTGGAAGATACTGAGAAGTGTCTAAACATACCAAAATCTTGATGAAATTAGTTTAATAAAACTTCAATGATGAGGCATCAATTTCCAACAAATCACCCCATGCAAAGCCAATAATAGAAAGACTAGTTTCAGTCCAAAATTGTAACAAAAGATATATAAACCTCACCTAGATGGGATGTAGAGATATTTTTTATCAAAGGGTTGAAATCAGGAGTCTAGGGTTTTAAGAGAATAAGGTGATTATCAAAGCTCCATATTTTATACTAAAAAGCTTTAACCGATTAGCTAAATAATCATAAATCACACAAAAAAACTGTGGCATAGGGATATATTTATAGAGTGCCTTCCAATAAAGGTTTCTAAGCATCTAACAACCATTGATGAAGATAGGAAAGAGATGGCCATAACCTAATAAAATGGAAAACTAGACCTCTCTCCACAAACCAAGCTTCACCTTCTAAAATCTCCTCTAGATCTTTATTTTCAAAATTGATAACCTTAGAGTTATTTGAAAAAATCTTAGTCTGATTTGCCAACTCTTCCAGAACCCTTGCATGTTGGCTCATTAATATTTTGGGGATATATATCCATCTATCTTTCAAATTACCCATCCAAACTCCCTATTCTTCCATCACCATACCAGCCTTTAGCAAGACATGTGCCCTCCATAAGACCTCCTCCACTATTGAGATATGCCCCTACCTTTACAAACTAGTAGCTTGCATCTCCTGCCCTTTCACTACCATTGACTTAGTTTTGTGTATCATCATCATTGATAGGATATTCACCCTAGCTACCCTTGTCATCACCATAATCACATAATTGTAAAAGTAAACTAATCAATGTTATTTAATTACAACTATAACAAACTCATAAAAATTAATCCAAAAATAGAAGTATTAATTATTTTACATTAAATGCATTAGCCCTAATAGGCCCTTATATATGTACCATGATGTGCTAAATTTTCTTAAAGATTGTTTATTAAAACTATTTATCTAAATTTTCCTTATTTTAGACTCAATCTACCAGCATGGTCTGTAGCTCCTTATTTTGTGCTCCACAATCTTCAAAACCTCCTTCCCATTCTTTGCACACCTTATTTTGTGTTGACCAATCCATCATTTTTGGTGCATTTTCATACTTTTTCAATATTATACTAAAAACTCCCATGTTTCTTGGTTAAATCATGCCACCTCATCTTTCTAAACTATTTATGAATTTATTTGCTTTGTTAGACTTGTTACTCTATGTGTTATCTTTAAATAGACACATAATTTGTGGCATTTAATCTTCAAAGTGTGTGCTTCTATACTTAGCCAATATTGGGGTCCAATACTTCCTCTTTAGACACATTGGTCTACTGATGTGCATGTGATTTTTGTCTTTGTAACTATCTTATTGATAATTACTCTCCATCTTATTTTGTTAATTATCTCCTCCCTTTTCCTCTTGCTTAATTATTTCATCCTATAAAATTTATACTTTAAATTTTTAGTGGTAGATGGGCCCTTTTCCTTTTTCCCTCTATATTATTTTACCTTCCTATCATTTTCTATATTACATTATCCTTTTTTTTAACCTCCCTATCCTGTAAATAACACAAAATAAAGTGGGGAGATGTTTGAGGGGGAGCAGATGGGAACACCCCCTTTTTATTTCAATTTCATGGTTTTTGGAAATGTAAACATGTTAGCATGATTTTAATTCAACTTTTTTTTTGTTTATTTCAAGGACTCAATCAATGATCATATGTATAAATTTGAAACATTAGAGAAATCACCATGTTATGAGTGATTTTCCTGTGTTTGAGAGTGGCAAATCCCTTGTATAATAGTATTTTTTAAGTACTTTTGATCAGACAAAAAAAAAAAGGAAACAATATCAAAATGAAAGAGAATGAAAGTATAAGGTGAATGATATAATATAGAGATGATAGAGAAAAACCTAAAATAGAATAAACATAGATAAAACCTTGGATAAATATAATTTAGATCAAAAGGGTAGGAATATTTCTTACAACATGAAAATGGAAATACGATAACCTAATGTATAAAGAACATAAGGTTGCATGGAAGCACAAAGTCTTTATTGAAATTAGATTGCAAGTATATATTACAAATTCCATTCACAGAGACTCAAAATAAAAAGTTTGTATTATCAAGGCTTAACATACAATGAAAAAATATTAGAATTTTATGGGTTTCTTTAACTATGAATAAAAAAGCAAATATATAAATAAATAACATTAAAACCCACAAAGCCACACATTAATCTCACTTAATCATATGTCATTATTCATTTCATGAAAATTAAATACATGCATAAATTTATAGCAACCCCTATCCTATGGTGGGGAGAAATAACCCATTTATGAATGATTTCAATTTTTTTATACTAACTTACACTTCCAAAGTAGCTATATAACTACCTTTGACTCAACTTGATTGGAGTCACTTTTTCATCTTTTACATATTCAAGCACTTTAATTAAAAGACAAATGTATGTCTTGACATATTACATTATTTATAAAATTTTATATATTAAATATAATAATTAATTTCAAAAATATTTAATTTGACTTAATATTATTCAAAATTTATTTATTTATTGATATGGACCCAATAAAATATAAAGGAAACATTTCACTTTTACAAATAAAGCATTGAATGGGCCCATCATGTTTTATTTATTATGTGATAGAGTTTTAAAATATTATGAACAATTATTCAAATTTATACCCTATGTTAGGAATAAATACAGAAATCGATGCAGACCAATTTCAAAGAATCACAATAATAGATATGATTAGAAATGAAGAAAGAATATAAATAAACATGTAAAATAAGAAGACAATGTAAGGGGATCTGTAGCTCTACCAATTAGAGCACAATTGATTAATATCTTATATGCAATTAAACACGAAATTATACCAGAATGATAAAGTAGCTAGAAACATGAGACAACAAAGAATTTGAGAGACAATACACACTCTTTGTATTAGATACTACTAGAAGAAAATACAATAAGGAAGATGCCACTTCTTCCTCCACCTCAAAGGCTTGCCACACCTCAAGACCTTCTTCCCTCTCTCTCTTGCTCAACACAACAACTCTAAAGCTTGAGTTGCTATCCCTCCTTGAATGCTTCAGCTGATCTCCTTGACCTTACACCTGTAGATCTCCTTGACCTTGCTAGCTTCAATGCCTTTACTTGCCCTAGAATTAATTTACAATGCATGCCTTATGGGTCTATAAATAAGATCCCATGCTTACAAAAATAGAAGTCTAACTACTAAAATTAGACACACAGGCCGCAATTTAAATTAGCCCCTTAGCATGCAAACACTCGGTTCAACTAACTGACTGTTCGTCAACAACAGTTCCAAAAATACACAGGCGACCGATGCCGGTCCCTGCTGGTCTGGTGCTGCCGACGTTGGCCGACTACCTGTCGTCACCGGTCTCCTTCTCCACTGCACTTGATTGACATCGGTCATACTGCCAACGTCGGTGGCTCTGGTTCTTCAGCATCCTTCCTTCTAGTGTCTGCAAACAGTTGAAGCTTTTAGCTCCACACCACAACAATCTCCCACTTGGAGATAAATAGCTGCAACTTGTACCTGTACCTATACACCATCTATTTTGTTCCTTAGGCTCTGTATCCCTCTTCAACGTCACTCTTGAAGACCAACCACCACGCAACCCTGTGATGTAATCCCTGTATCTTATGCCATAAGAATTTTGTTGCTCCCAAATTCTCCATGACATACTTCTGAACCAACTCTACCCTTAGCTCAGAAAACTCCCTGTATATGAAACCCTACAACAAGTAACATAATACAGTAATAGGATAATGTAGCTAATATTATCCAACCTGGTAAAGATAAAATACAATGGTCAAACCTCCATTGTTCTGCAGCATAATCAAGACCATATACCATAGCATTCTGTCTCATGTATCCATCCACTCTCTTCTCTAAAATGGGAATCCATCCCTCTATCCAGTGCTTCCTTCCAGCTAACAGCACTACCAACAAATACCTATTTGGTTCTCCAAGGACTCACACTCCTCATCCATGCCAAGATCCCACTATTTCTGGATTCTACCTGCATTGCTTCTTCCATCTTCCTAGTTCATGACTATCAGTAAGCAATATAAAGAAGGTGAACAACAAATATGAGGTTCACATACCTTTCCTGACCTCCACATGGGTGTTTGAGACTTAATAATTCACCCAACATCCGTTCCAGTGACCAATCTAGGCCATCTCCCAGTCTGTTCCCGATCGATGTCGATTCCCTGCACTGATCCTGACTACCGACGTCATTTCCCTGGCCGATGCCAATGTCCCTCCTACCGACATCGATCCTTGCGATCGACGTCGGACTTCTCCTGTCTAACCTACCGACCCTACTGGTCTGCACATGACCGATGTCGGTACCTGGATGACTGACATCGGTGCCAAACTACCGACATCGGTGTCTGTGTGTTCTTGTAAGTGATGAAATTTTCATCCGCGAGCTCTTCTTGGATCATACCTCTATCCATGCTGCCCTGCTCAGATTTATTCAACCCCTATGACTGATTCTATCCTTCAACTCCTCCATAAACACCAAGGCTTCTTTGTTCCTGTCAAAGGCATCAAATTTCCTCTTTCTGCAATGAACTGTATCTATGCACATACCTTTTGAATCAAAAACTTCCATTCCCTTCCTATTCTTGTGACCAAGCCTATTAGGCCACATCTTCGAATCTACACCAGAAGTGGAATCAGTAATACAAGTAGACAGATAAAGAGTATCTACTTTCTTACCTCTTGCTAAAACAAGTGCTCCCTTGGTAACCTTCCAAGAATCCACTGTGAGGGTTATTGTGTATCCCTCATCTCCCAACCTTCCTACAGAAATCAGACTCTACTTCAGAATCGAAACATGCATGACCTCTTTCAACACCCACGTGTTGTCAATCTGCAATCTCAGCTACACTTTCCCTTTGCCAACTATCTGACAAGGCGTACCATCCCCTAAATAAAGAACTCCAAAGTCTCCTTGTTCATACTCGTAGAATAAATCTCTGTTTGGGGATGCATGAAAAGATGAACCAGAATCTAAAATCCATGATCCTACCTGACTATCTAAAGAAAGTATGAGAGCATCCTGCATCACAATATTTGCATCCTTTGCTTCTCCCATACCTGCATGTTGATTCTCTTTATCTCTCAACCAACACTCCTTCTTTGTATGTCCTTTCTTTCCACAAAACCACAGGTAATACCTTTGGACTCGGATCTCCTTCCTGACCTTGATTTCCCTTGCTCAACCTTCTCCCTTTGCCTTTCCCTACTTTCTGCACTTAGAGCATTCCCTGATGATTCACCTGTGCTTCTCCTGCGTATTTCTTCATTCAAGATCACACTCACAACATCATCAACTTTTAAGATTTTAGAAGCAGATGCAGAGTTACTTACTGCCATAACCATACCGTCCCAACTTTCAGGTAAAGAACATAAAATCAAGAGAGCCTTTACCTCATCATCAAAAACAATATTGACTGAAGCTAGCTGGTTTACCAAACCATGGAAATCACTGAGATGAGTATGTACCGATCCACCTTCCTGCATTTGCAAAGTAAATAGTTGCTTCATAAGATATACCTTGTTAGAAGCCGAGGGCTTTTCGTATAAATTTGCCAAGGACTTTATCAACTCTTTCGTTGTGTTGCACTGTGATAAGCTGGAAATCACAGATGATGCAAGGCTCAACCTTATGGAACCGAGAGCCTTCCGATCAAGAACATTCCATTCTTCATCCTTCATATCTGTGGGCTTGCATGCAACCCCACCCAACGGTAAGTAAAAATCCTTCTGATACAGATAGTCCTCAATCTGCATCCTCCAATGTTGATAATTCTTGCCGTTAAACTTCTCCATTCGTAGCCTACTTTCTCCTACCATTGCTGAACTCCCACTCAATCAGAAAACCCTGTGAATGACCTGTAATCAAAAAACAATACCCTGCTTCCTGCAAACTGTAGCTCTGATACCACTTGTAAGGGGATCTTTAGCTCTACCAATTAGAGCACAATTGATTACTATCTTATATGCAATTAAACACGGAATTATACCAGAATGATAAAGTAGCTAGAAACATGAGACAACAAAGAATTTGAGAGACAATACACACTCTTTGTATTAGATACTACTAGAAGAAAATACAATAAGGAAGATGCCACTTCTTCCTCCACCTCAAAGGCTTGCCACACCTCAAGACCTTCTTCCCTCTCTCTCTTGCTCAACACAACAACTCTAAAGCTTGAGTTGTTATCCCTCCTTGAATGCTTCAGCTGATCTCCTTGACCTTACACCTGTAGATCTCCTTGACCTTGCTAGCTTCAATGCCTTTACTTGCCCTAGAATTAATTTACAATACATGCCTTATGGGTCTATAAATAAGATCCCATGCTTACAAAAATAGAAGTCTAACTACTAAAATTAGACACACAGCCCGCGACTTAAATTAGCCCCTTAGCATGCAAACACTCGGTTCAACTAACTGACTGTTCGTCAACAGTAGTTTCGAAAATACACAGGCGACCGACGCCGGTCCCTGCTGGTCTGGTGCTGCCAACATTGGCCGACTACCTGCCATCGCCGGTCTCTTTCTCCACTGCACTTGACCGACGTCGGTCATACTACCGACGCCGGTGGCTCTGGTTCTTCAGCATCCTTCTAGTGTCTGCAAACAGTTGAAGCTTTTAGCTCCACACCACAACAGACAAAATTTAACATGGGTCACCCAATGTGGGATATATCCACCAAGAAACACTTTCTTAGATTTTATTACAAGCCATGAGAGTACAAACCACTCTTAGATCAGTCTTCTCATAATTATAATGCATAAATATTATTTGGAGTTGCACTCAACAAACCCTCTTGAATTCATACCTAAATTCACACACTCTGTTATTCCTTCTCAAAGCCTTGTTCTCATAAAGTTTTACCTATGAAATATCTATCTATACATAATACATCAACAAATCAATATTACAAAATAATGGGTACCAAAACTATAGACCAAGTCAACCCAAAAAATGGTTTCCCATTAAAAGGGATCTAGAAAATTTACATATAGAGTATATAGTACATTTTAAATTTATATTATTTTAAATACACTATAATTTATAAATAGGCTCCACAACACAACACCTTATGTGTGCCACACATTAATACTTGAAACTAGATCCTATAAAGGAGCATTTGAATATGTTAAAATATAAGAAGTGAACACAACTAAAAAAGTATATAAGGATCAAAAACTTAACATCATTGTATCACTCATTAAAATATATTTCTAACATCTCAAATGGGATCCAAAATGGATTATAGATGTAAAAAATATGACAAAACTACATAACCATGCTTGTTATGCATTGAGATGTGAATTATATTCAATTTTTCATTTTGATTTTAAATATATGTCAAGTTTTTCATCAAATACTTCACATCATTAGATCACTAGTTAAAATATATTTCTAGTGCTTAAATAATATATAGAAAGGAGTTTGTATGTAAAATATATGATAAAATGAAAGAACTAAACCTATCGCACATTTGAGCTACGAATCACATCTATCGCACCCTTGAGGTATAAATTGCACATTTCACACCCTTGAAGTGAAAATCACATCCAATGTCTTAATTTAGATTTTATAAAGTTTTGTAACTTGATAATTAAGATAAAATTGATCATTGAGATGAGATCTACATGTGAGAGACAAAAAAAAGATGAAATCATTATCAGATATGTATTGCTCTACAAAAATTTATTTTCTTTTAAACATTTTAAAATATTAAAAATGTTAAGATTTAAGTTAATTTATGGAAAGGGGAACATTAAAATTATTCTTGGATTAATTTAGGGACAAGGAGGACATTAACAAGGAACTTAGGTTAATTTGAGAACAAAAGAAACATTATTAAGGAACTTAGGTTAGGGGCATTAGTTATTATGGACTTAATTTGGGGACAAGGGAGACAATAATTAATAAGATGGTTAGGTTAGGGGGTTAAGGTGAAGGGGAATTAAAATACTATAATATGCTACAAACATTTATATATTATATCCACTATAATATTTTGTGGTTTTCACGTCATTATTTTCATTAAAATCAAAGATTTTTCTATAATTTTTTGTCTAATAAAAATATTTTAGAGACGTAGTTTACATTAGTGTGTTACCAAAATAATTTATGTCATGTTTTTTACATCAAAGTTGTTGACTTTTTCAAAATATGAATTTTAAAAAAAACATTATAGAAAATGAAAAGTAACATTTTTTGCATGAGTATTTATGCATCAATACATCAATTTTTTTTAAATTGAAAATTTAATAAAAAATTATTAAATTTGGTGACATGGTTATAATGGATTTTTGTTTTGTTTTTGATATTAATTAAGATATAATTAAAAAATGTTATGAAATTAAAGTAATTAATTACATAAATTTTTATAGGATAATATTTGACATTCGACTAGAATAATAATCAAATTCAATGAATTGCTATAAAATTAAGAAGTAATAATAAAATTTAATTGAATGAATAATTTTAAAATGTACTCACAAAATCAAAATTTTATAATTATTTTCACAAAAAATTAATAATAATCATCATCTTTATTAGAGTTTTGAGGGCAACCATCTTTTTTATCACATAGAAAAAATTAAAAACTCATCAAAATAATCTATAATTTTTTATCATCATCATTAATAATAACATTTCCATCATCCACATATGATGTTCTTATTCATCATATTTATCATCACAATTTATTACCTAAAAATATATACACCATCATAAATCAAGTTTTGGACAAGAAAAAGTATAAATTGAAATATAATAATAAAAATTGCATCAAAATCAGAAATATGATTTTTTAATATAATTTAATCTTAATCCAAACCTCACATTTGCATTCGAGACACTACCCAAATAATTTTTAATATTGAACATCAACCCAAACTTAATATATGAATTAAATTTGAGTAACAAAATTGTATGTTAAGGAAATTTGATTAAGAATTTTATTCATTTTGATGAGTTTGGGAGAGTCGATGGTTATGCGCGGGGAAGGGCACGGGGAAGGGCACGAAGGTGATCCGGTGACAGGCGACCCGGCAATAGGGCCCAGGCTGAATGGTGTGGGCTTGGGAGGACAGGATGTGGACAAAACAACATTCTATTCCAGTGAAAATGTAAAACTGAATAAAGTGAATAGATGTCTGCTCAGAAGGTAGGACCGACCAGTGTTAGTTATCCCACAGGAAATAGTTCAGGAGGACATTGAATACCTCTCATCACATACATTGATTTGCAAGTTCCTAGGAATTAGAATCCCCTAGCCGGCTTTGGAAGCCTAGATTAGGCACTCCTGGGTAGTTGATGGAGATTTTGACATTATGTTGGCAGCAAACAATTACTTTCTGGTGAGTTTTTCCTCTATAGCAGATCGTAATCATATTTTCGAAGGAGGTCCTTACTTTTATGAACGAGTGGGCCTTTTTCTAAAACCATGGCATGTGGGTTTCAATACGGCTGAGGAACTTCCAGCCTGTGTCCCAGTCTGGGTGCGGCTCCCATGGTTGCCACTGGAATTCTGGCGGGAAGACATCCTCAGACAGATAACGGCTTTGCTGGGAACACCAACAGCGATAGCCCATCAATCTCTAGACAAGAAATTCATTACATATGCTCAGGTGTGTGTTGACATGGATTTAACCAAACCTCGTCCTGATTCACTAGAGATTTGTCTGGGTTCACTGACATGGATTCAGCAGATTGACTATGAATCCATCCCTTTCAGGTGCAGAATCTGCCATGTTTATGGACACCTACTTAGACAATGCCCTCTAGCTGCCAAAGATAGAGGACCAATGATAAAGAGCTCAACGCCCTCTTCAGTATCAACTGATAAGATACCTGGGAGTGTGGGGCAGAATCAAAGAGCTAAAATCCAACCGGATAGCATGGGTAAAGGTAAAAATCCAGTTGCTGGGAGTGGGACGCAGGACTCTGTTGATCATTTTAATAGTGGAGTGGAGGATTTTATTCCATTTAGGAAGCATGCAAGAGGCCGAGGACCAAGGCAAGGGATTGTAGAGAGGTAATTGGACCAGGGTTTTAACAAGTTTGAGGCCCTTGATAATATGGTTGTTGAAGAGGGCTTTCTAATTCAGGAGCTAGGGGAAGCTTCAAGACAGCAGAAGCATTGTTCAGAACCCATGGAAGATCAAGCTAGGATGGATCAAACACGCCTATCTGAACCTCTAGGATTAGAGGAAGGGTAGCCTATGAGTGTGATTGAGATTAAGGAGAAGGAAGTCAAATGGGCTGATTTGGTGAAGGAGGGCGATGCTTGGAAAAAAGACAAAAATTCAGCTTTGGCCCTTGGGTTAAGTCAGAAACAATTCAAAAAGGCCACATCATCTGGTACTCCTAAAGTGGGAAGGAGGAAAGACCATGATAAACTCAAAATTATAGGTGATTTATTGGTGGAATCTGGGGTGGTTAAGACCATGGAAGAGCACTTTCCCCAATCCACCCAATGATAGTTTTAACTTGGAATGCAAGGGGTTTGAATAGCTACCCCAGGCAAAAAGCTATTCGTAGTCTGGTATGGAACCACTCTCCAGATATTTTTTGTATCCAGGAGACGAAACTTTCAGTTGAGTTGTTTATTGCTTGTATGCCAAATTTTTGGCAGATTGGGCAATGGCAATGTGTTGGAGCTAAAGGCAGCTTGGGAGGGATTGCTATGGGATGGGACCAAAGGAAAATCTTGCCATAACATTGGTTTTCCTGTATTTCGGCCTTGTCAATGGTGGCCTCATCTTTGGAAACCGGTGAGTTATGCTTGGTTACCTTAGTCTATGCACCTATTGACATAAGAGGGTAGCAACAGCTTTGGGCACATATCTGGTACATCAGGAAATGTTTTCCTTTTTTATCGTGGATATTAGCTGGGGACTTTAATGCTGTTATTAGCTTGAAGGAGAAGCGTGGTGGACTAAACCATTTAGGCTCCTCTTCTGAGTGCCTGCACCATCATATAGATATGCTTCGTATCTCGGATGTGAAACCCTCCAACGGACTTTTTACTTGGAGCAACCGAAGAACAGGTAATGATGCCATTTTTGAACATCTTGATAGATTTTTAGTCTCTTCTTTCTGGCAATCTAGTGCTTTCACTCTCACATGTGAGATCTTGGATGGAAGGGTTCAGACCACTGGCCTATTAAACTTTCCATAGGCCAGATTGGGGGTCCTAAAAAGCCCCCTTTCAAATTCCAGTTGATGTGGCTACGAGATTCTTCTCTTCATGAGCTCATAGGTCAATGGTGAAGACAGGGAGACCCACCTTATGGCACAGCTATGTACTCTTTCTTGAAAAAGCTTCAATATGTTAAAAGGAAATTACAGATTTGGAACAGGACTTATTTTGGGAACTTGCAGAGTCAGAAGAAGAAAGTGCAAGTCCAGTTGGATGGCATAACTAGACAGATAAGAGAAAATGGGCTCTCGAAAGACCTTCACCTCCAGGAAGCTAGAGCGGCTAATACGCTTGCTGAGTGGGAACTTCGGGAGGAGATCTACTGGAAATAGAAGGCTCGCAATGACTGGCTCCAGGAAGGAGATAAAAACATGGCCTTTTTTCACAAATCCGTGCAAGGGAGGCGAAATGGTAATTTTATTACTTCTCTTATTACTTAGGATGGAACACACCTCTCCTCCTCTCAAGATATTAGCAGAGAAGCTATCCGATATTTCTCAGATCTTTTTGACAGTGATGCATTGTTAGATGAAGGGGCAGAAAATACGGTGCTGTCCTGTATCCCATCCTTGGTGGATGATATAATGAATGAAGGTCTTATGCATCCGATTGGGATGGCTGAAGTGGAGGAAGCTTTGTTTAGTATGAAGAGAGGTAAAGCCCCTGGACCTGATGGATTTCCAACTGATTTTTTCCAAGACTTCTGGGATATAATTAAGCAAGACCTGATAAGTGTTATACAAGAGTCCTATTCTATCAAATAAATGCTTCGTGCATTGAATGCTACTTTCTTGGTGCTAATTCTGAAGAAAGAGCAGGCAAATAAGCTAGATATGTTCAGACCCATTGCGCTTTGCAATGTTGTCTACAAAGTGATTACTAAGCTCATTACGCAAAGGCTAAAAGGGCTCCTTCCCAATCTTATTTCGGAGGAACAAGGAGGCTTTGTGGCAGGTAAGCAAATTCTAGATGGTGTAGTGATAGCTTCGGAAGCTATTCACTCCATGAAAAGTTCTCAAGAGAGGGCTATGTTTATCAAGCTTGACCTTACTAAAGCCTATGATAGAGTTAGTTGGAGGTTTTTGCAGAAAGTTCTTTTAGCTTTTGGATTCAAATAGGATTGGATTAGGTGGGTGTTAAGTTGTGTCACTATGCCTTCATTTTTTGTTCTTGTTAATGGAGCACCAACAAAGCTTTTTGGAGTGTCTAGAGGGCTTCGGCAAGGAGATCCAATCTCTCCTTACTTGTTTATTCTCATGGCCGAAGGGCTTAGATGGTTCTTTAAATGCCGAGTCTCTCAGAATGTTATACAGGGGTGGAAGTGGGAGAGCAGGATAACCACCTTATCCCACCTCCAATTTGTTGATGACACTATCTTGGTTGGTGAAGCTAGGATCAGGGAAGCAAAGGCTTTCCGCACCACTCTTGATAATGATTTGGCAGCTTTGGGACAACAGATTAATGAGCATAAATCTTTTATTTACTTCTTCAACACTCCTGAGTCTATCCAGAGAAGAATAACTGCAATTCTTCAGTTTCAGATTCAAACTCTCCCGATGGTTTATTTAGGCATTCCTATTGTTGTGGGGTGTCAACCCAGGCTATTTTGGCAAAATATTCTGGACAAGCTGAGACAGAAGGTAAGTCACTAGACTTATAGATGGCTATCTACAGCTGGTAGGGTGATTTTGTTACAATCGGTTATTTAGGCTTTACCAATATATCAGAGCATGGTTCAATGTGCCCCAGCCTACTTTCTTAAAGAGTATGATGCTCTTTCTAGTAAATTTTTGTGGAATGGTAATTTGCAGAATTCTAAATGGAGTCTCATCAACTGGGACATGGTGTGTAGACCTAAGCAAGAAGGTGGCCTGGGATTACGCTCGGCTATTTTGGCAAGCCATGCCCTTGCTGCCAAGCTTTACTGGTGTTGGTGCACTAACCATTCGGCCTTGTGGGTCCGAATCCTGATGCCCAAATACCTTCCGACCATTGATCTTCATGATATTGCCAAATTTACTCTTGAGGGGAGAGGGTCTATGATATGGGATACCCTCAAGCGTGGAGCGCAATTGGTAAAGCAAGGCCTATTCTGGATGTGCCGTAGTGGATCTGAGGCCCTATTCTGGAAGGACTCATGGGATGGTATACCTCCACTTTTACAGTCACATCTGCATCTCCAAACTCTGGTGAACTCCTTTCATGCGGCAGGGTGGAGTGAGGTGATGCATTACAAAGAAGCTTATAACATGGGAACGACCATTGGATACAGGTGGAAACACTCCTCAGACTGGCCGCCTAGAGGCTCAGAGGAGGAGAGAGATGAATTATCCCTTATCCTGAAGACTAGAAGGTGTGGTGCGCTGCAAGGGTGTGATGAATTGGCCTGGAGTGGGGCCTCAACAGGGTAGTACTCTGTGGTTGCAGGCTACAAGACTTTGCTTAAGCAAACGAGAGAGGAAGGACAGTTTCAATGGGGAAAGAAAGTTTGGAATCGAATGGCATGGCCCAAATGTAATTTTTTCCTCTGGCTCCTCACGCACAATAGATGTCTCACCTGGGATAATCTTTGTCAGAGAGGATTTCAGGGACCTTCTATTTGTGTGATGTGTTATAGCAATGAGGAGACAGGATCCCATCTATTTTTCCAGTGTTCGCTTGCTCAACAGATCTGGCACCTATGGTGGAGTGCGTGGAGAACCCCGTGCAGGCATGTTTCCTCTTTAAGCAAATTTTGGGCTCGAATGGGCTATGCTCCTGTTAAAAACTCCTTGTTACAGACTGCCTGGGAGGTGGGACCCTCTTTCATTCTATGGAATTTATGGTTGGAGCGGAATAGATGAATCTTTAGGGGCGTGCGGATTGAAATGAGGAAGCTGTGGAGTAAGATTGTTAATGCACTGCAAGAAACTCTTCTTGCTAGGTCAGCGCTTGGGGACGGGTTGGAACAGGATGCTGCTGAAGTGCTTGGTCGCTTGGGAATTGACTTCTCCAGCGACGGCGTGGTGAGAAGTAACATATGCCAGGTGAAGGGTAGGAGCCAAATGGCGTGGCCGGTCTGTAGAGCTGGGCATTAGATGCCCCCAGACGAAGGTTTCATCAAAGTTAATACTGATGGTTCTTCTCGTGGGAACCTAGGTGCAGCGGGTATTGGTGGAATCGCCCAGGACAGTTTAGGTAACATTAGATTCTTGTTTACCATTTACAAAGGCTGTTATACTAATAATCAGATAGAAGCTGAGGCCATTCTAGAGGCGGTGGAAAGCTGTTGTCGAGGGGGCCATCTTAATGTCATTTGTGAATCGGATTCACAAGTTGTGGTTAATTTGCTAAACAAGAGCAATTCTGGTAAGACTGATTGGCATTGACAAGCTATTATCTAGCAGATTAAGCAATTAAGTTCTTATTTGAATGCGATTTCCTTCCAACACATTCCACGGGAGTGGAATGAGGTTGCGGACTGCTTAGCTAAGTGGGCCTCAGAGAACGGGGCAGATTGGAGAATTACCGAGGAGACTCTCCTTCCTCTGAATTTGTATCAAAAGCTGGTCCATTTGGTAGATCAGGAGAAAAACTTGTAATCGGTATTTTGCTTGGCTCTTAATAAATTTTTACCCCATTTAGTTAAAAAAAAGGAAATTTGATTAAAAGAGTCTCAAAAACTATGTAAAAACCACTTAATTTTTTTATAATCAAATTACTATTTTTAAAATTTTAAGATTTTTAAAAGAATTTATAATTAAAAAAATTTATTAAAAATATTTAAATATTTAATAAAGAATAAAATTAAAATTACCTAAAAATAATAAACAAGAAATAAAATAAAAAACAAATTACTTGATTGTAAGCCTTCAACAACTTCAATGTCTTTTAGGAGTGTCATTTAAAGGTTATTTACTGAAAATAAAAAATATATATTAAATTTATAAAAAGTTAATAACGTAAAAAAGTAAACTAATAATAAATGATTTGAAATAAATTCATATATAAGACATAATCAGGGGGAAAAAATACATGTTTAAAAAAAATCAAAAATAAATAAATAAAATAGAAATTTTAGGGCTTTATGTTTTTAAACCCTAATTCTATATGTTAAAAAAATGCCAGGTTTTTGATAAATGAAATGCACAATATTTTTTCATGAAGATCCTTTTTTAAGGAACATAGATATGAGGAATTATCTTTGTATTATAGTTCTTTGTTGTTGTTTATATTTTAATTTTATTATTAATCTTTCTAATTTTTTTTTTCCTCCCATTTTAAATAAAAAATATAAATATAAATAATTTTGATAATATAAAATTATATTATAACAAACATCAAACAATAAAAAATATATTTTGAAGGACTCATTTGATTTTATAAAACATTCAACAAATAATAAGTATACAAAACTTATAAAATGTTCTTCTTAGTCTACCTCTTTTTTTCTTATGTAATTTGGAATTTATTTTCAAACATATCATCTCTTGCATTTAATTTTTGTTTATCTTTTCATTTTCTTCCTCCTCTTTCTAGTTTTTATTTGCCTCCCATTTTAAATTCAAAAAATTAATTAATATAATATGAGATAAAATTCAAATATATATTAGACAACAACATTGAGACCTTTCAAAATGTGCTTTTTCTCTTTATTATTATTCTCTAACTTATACAAAACAAATGAATATTTTTCCTTCTGTAATACACTTTTGAGAATTTTTTCCTTAGCTAAGATGTGGTTTGCTTAAATGTGCAACATACTTGCACCACATTTATTTTGTTTAATGTCCAAATTTTTTAACTGGGTTAAATTTGAAATTTGGAGGGATTTTTTTGAAATTTTTATGGGAAATACATGTCAAATTTTGATTCAATGTTTGTATTAGATTTACTTCAACCTCTTTTTAAATCTAATATGATCAACTCCTTAATCAAATCATTGGTGTCACATGCTGATGCAAACTATGACTTTATTTGTGTCTAATTTTTTTTAAATAGGAAATTTAGATGATTTCCACCATTTTCAATGTGTTTTCTATTTATTTAAACAATTTACATCAACTTTAATATATTTTTCAACAACAAATTTTTATTATGCTAATAATGTTAGAGTTTGAAAAAAATGAAAAGATGTTAAAGTTTTTTGACACGATTTCCTCAAAATATACCAATGTTGTTCCTATAATATATTAGAATATAATATACTTATATTTTTTTGACACAAATTCTTTAAAATATACCGATGTTTTTCCTATAATATATTAGATTATAATATATTTATTTTTACCATGCATGGTTCATAGTTTTTTAAAACACTACACAAACCATGATAATGTTTGGCATTAGGAAAATATAACTAAATACAAAAATATACACTAAATCAAACCTACTTAGTGAAAAGAACATATGAATAAAATTACCTTAAATAGTAAATGATAAATAAAAATGGAAAGGGAATGAAATGGATAGGTAAGTATATGTTTTTGAATTTATTGGATTCTAAAAGTTATTGAATGTATTGAAAATAAGGATCTATTGTAGTGCATAATAAATTCTAGAAAGCATACTAGGATATATGGTCGTGATTAGTTTTGGACCATGCAAAAATGATCAAACTAGATTCAAAATCCTCTAAAAGCATCAATCCTATTGAAAAAATTCAACTTATTTTGAAAATGTATCTATAGGATTGCAATTTTGAAACTTCCTAGAACTCTTTGTTAGTAGGTGATGTACATAAACCTATCCCTTAGTTATGTAAATAAGAATGTGTAAATGTCATAATCTTCTCTCCTTTTCTAGGGCTCAAATCCACACTCCTAAGAGCATGAAAATTTGGTTTTTAGGGACTTACCTTAGTCAACCCACTTCTTTCCTTCATATAAGTAAGAAATTTTTACACTCATCACTCATGTATGCCAATAATAAAATGTGTGTAATCTAGTTCCCACCATTGATCCTATAAGAAGTGGGTTAGAAAAAAAATACTATATTTTATTTTTCCTAGACCTTTTCTTAGTAAAATTATACAATAAATATAAAATGGAAAATATTTGAAATTAAAGCAATAATTCACTTGATAGATTAAGATCTCTTGTACATAATCAATACATAATTAAAATGCCTTAGGGTAACTTGTTTATATATAATTATAAAAATAAAACTAAGGATCTATTAGCATGCAATCCAACACATGAAAAATAAAGAACAACTGAAAAAATAGGGCCCAAGTAATGAATAAATCTAAACAAGAGTTGAATAACCCACAAAGATAAATTGACCACTTTTAATTTTTTTTGAAAAGATTTAAATCAATTTTGGGGCATTCAGAAAATGGTCAAAGATTATTAATGGTAAGAGAACATGAAAAATAGGGATCCCAAAAAATATAGAAACATAGAAGAGAGAAAATAAATGAAAAATATAAGCACATAGCCACATGAAGAGGAAATAAGAGATGAATAACACAAAGGAGAGTACCAATAAGAACATAAATTGATCTAATGATACATATCCATAAAATCACACTAATAACATTGTAATTACAAAACCTATACTAAAATTATGTGTCAACATAATTCTTCATTTTTATATGTGTGTACATGTACATTAAAGTAAAATAATCAATAGATATTATTTTTTTGTAATTGTCTCACTACCTCTAAGTTATGCTTGAAGTTAGTGCTTGTTATGAAAGTGTTTTGAAATAAAAAAGTAGAAATGTTACTTTATATAAGATTCTAAATATAATAGCTTACAAAACATAAAACTTTTTCTCTTCATTATTTGCATGAATGCTCCAATATTAACACATTGAGTATACCAACAACAAAATATGAATGCACATATGTATATAAATATATTTATAAATTGATAATAATGTAACTAAATAAAATAATGTAAAAACTAAAATCAACAAGAGGAAAAAATACATCTATTGGTATGTAAACCATGTTGTCATCTTCTTTACACACTCTATATCTGATCTAGACCTCAATTTCATATAAGTGGTAAAAAAAATTTTAAAAAAACATGGGCCTCAATTTCCATTTCCATGTGGTAAAAAAACTAAAAAAGGTAGATCCAACTACCTTGTCATGTGATAAAATATACTTTTTTCCTAAAGAAGAAAACATCTTGTAACCTCTTAACATTTTATAACTGGAAAAGTAGAAATTTGAGTGTCTTCCCTCGTTTTTAAGTGAGTGATGATCCTACATATCACTCATCATAAAATAAATGAGCATACACACCATGTTCAACATAGATAAAATAAAAATGTTGTAGTAATTTTGAAAACTCATGTAAAATATAGTGTGATATGTAAAAATAGAAAAATGTGATCATGCAAGCTCAATAATAACATGTAACCCAATACTAGTTGATATAGAAATATAATAACCAAAAGGTAAAAAGTGAGGATAAATTTTGTAGCCACTATACCAAAATGCCCCTATATATGTATGTGTGTGTGTGATATATTGAGAATCATATATGTGTATGATTCCATTTAATGAGAAATTTATAACAAATAACACACAAAGATATGATGCCTTACATAAATGAGTGAGATAGCCGAGAAGGACTTTCCCTTAATGTAAGGTATAGCCAATGGAAAGTTACCCATGAAAATAATGGCCCACTAAGGGTGAGATATAAAAAATGAAACTCAAGGTAAATATAATATAATCATGTTCCTACAATGAACACTAATGTGTTAGTGATATGAAAAACATTAAATTGATATAATAGTGTGATATCCTTAGAAGCATAAGATATAATCACTTTTAACACACATAAAAACCAATATAAGATATAACTGATAAAAGTAAAATAAATGAATTGCTCCTAATAAATTTTAGACATAATTTCTCACAACTTTAAATAGGGAAGTCAAATGCATTGATTATGTTATGGTAGGTGATATGATATCACTAAAATATGAATATCATGAATTAATCATATTAGTTTAGTAATTGATAAAGTAAACATATAAAAATACAAGGGGTATATAAATCCAAGTATTCCTAAAAATAGAAACATTGTGTTATTTTGTATAAACGATTTAGAAATTTTTGAGCTTTAAAAGAGAACCATGGCTTCTCAATGATATGTTATTCCTAACCAAATGTAGCACATATACACTCAGATTAATAAAATGGATTTTTGTGGCCAACACACCCCCTTCTTTAGATAAGTGGGGAATCCCTTTTTAAATGCTCAATTCAAAGTCCATAGATTTTCAGTCCGTTTGTGATCAACATCTTACTATGAAAATCCTCAAAATTATAATACACCCCAATTTTCCAAGCATCTAAAATAATTGTAATGATAATTTGGTCTCTATTAAATACCCCTATATCCTTTTAGATTTAATCATAATCAAGTCCTTGTTTCATTCTAATAAGAATAAATAAGTTTCATTCTTATAATATTTTTACTATGCTAACTATTTTTCATAGATTTGGACTTGTTTTAGGGTTCCCAAAGTCTCAGTCTCCTACAATCCTACTTGGCATCTCATAAAGATTCTTTGGTAGGCATGTCAACATTTGAATTGATTATGTGGCTTCCTTTGAACTTAGTATTTTCCATGAATTAACTAAGAAGGAGTGACTAAATGAGAAAACACTACATGTCCCATTGTTAGAAGTGTCTATCTCCCAAATCTGTCAAAAATGTCAAACCTAGGACAACCTGACCAAATGAGAAAAAACCATGTGTCCCATTATAATAAAATTACTTATATGTTCACATAAAATTATTATATATTGCATAGAATAAGCAAATATGAGAGATCACATAGAAATAATTTATAGTAGAGCAGAATATTGGATAATATAACAAAGCCACTTCAAGGGGGAAACCTACACAATAATGCAATAAGACCAGAATACTTCATATGATGATTAATGACTAACCACTACTTCCTATATATAGTCTACTTAGCCATGGTTATTCCATAGGCTGACCTAACTAAGAACATAAAGAAATATAGCAAGAATATAAAAGAGGTATGTAAGCCATAAGTCAAGAACACATATCCCTAGATACGTCAAAGGTTAAGGGCACAACATGCCCATCCCCTTCAAAACAACACTTTCTTTAATGTTAATTCAACTCTAGATGTTATTACACAAAGGATTCATCCTCTCAAGTGGTATCTTCACAAGGAAGATTCTTCCATTTGATCAGGTACTCCTTAATCATTCTAGACCATAGCTACTTAGTACACATTTGAAGGATCAACTTAGGATCAATAATAACTCTTCCTTCCTCATCCAAATTTGGTAACTCAATTTGAGTAGAAAATTTGTGTCCAATGACTTTCTTCAGGCATGATACATGAAATACTAGATGTATGAGAGTGGAGGAAGGAAACTCTAACTTGTAGGCCACACTACCAATTTTTTGTAAGATTTGATAAGGCCCATAATACTTAGGGGATAACTTATTATCCTTTTTATGTTGCTTCAAGGACATCTACTTATATGGCTACAAGTGAAATAAGACTCAATCACCAATGTCAAAATGCCTCTCACTCATGTGTTGATCTATTTGTTGCTTCATGTGATTCTAGGTTGTGGTTAAATTTTCACACAAACTTATAGAGACCTCATATTGATGGTGAATATGTTATTCAACGGCATGAACCTTAGTATGAACCTTTAAAGTTAAAGTGATGGATGGAGGGTGATATCTATATAGTTCTAAAAAAGGAGAAATTTTGGAAGAACTATGAACATAAGTATTATACCGCCATTTTTCAAATGGAAACTAATAAACCCATTTATCCTATTTATCAGAAACAAAACAATGGAGATATCCTTTTAGACATTTGTTGACTACCTCAATTTTTCCATCTGATATGACCATATTGACCCACCACAACTATGATAACATTTTGACCATTAGATATCAGTAACCTTGAAATGAAATCCATAGACACCTCTTCCCAATGTTGGCTAGGGATGGATAAAGGTTTTAAAACACCTGGGGTTTTGATGGTTTATCCTTTATTATTTTGACAGATCATACACTTAGCCACATATTTATAGACATCCCCCTTGAGTTCTTCCTAAAAAAATCCTACTTGTTTCTATGATAGGTTTTCAAAAATCCTAAAAGATCCCCAATTAGAGTTGTATGAAGTTCCTGAAGGATTTTTTGTTTGAGAAGATAATTCTTACATAGGTATAATTTGTCTTTATATCATAATGCATCACCTTTCCATGTGAATTTTTTAAATCCACCCAATCCTTGCCGAAGATTATGAATCAAATCATAGGTACCACTATAATTTTCCCATTCTAATCTTGCTTCCTCTAGTCAATCTACCTATAGAATGGTAATAGCACATAACAATGCCTCAACTGATTCATCCTTCTTAGATAGTGCATTTGCCTCTACATTGTCCTTGAGTTTCTTGTAAACTATTTCAAAATCATAGCCTAACATATTAGTTACCCATTTTTGTTGTTCTTCAAATGACAACCATTGTTCCAAAAAATATTTGAGACTATCATGATCAATCTTTAACTAAAATTGATGACCCATCAAATAAGGTCTCCATTGTTTGACTGCATGTAAAATGGCCATCATTTCCTTCTCATAGATGGGCTTGTACTAATTTTTAACCTTTAGTTGATGACTTTCAAATGCAAGTGGTATACCTTCTCGCATTAGTAAAACACCCATACCATACCTAGATGCATCATATTCAACCATAAAAGTCTTAGAAAAATTAGGAGTGGCCAACATTAGAGTGGTGCACATAGCCAATTTCAATTGTTCAAATACCTTGGTAGTTGTATCAGTCCACTTAAAGGAGTCTTTATTTAACAAAGAGGTGAGTGGGGTTGTAATCCTACCATAAATTTTGACAAACCTATGATAATAACTAGTTAACCCTAGAAATCCCCTTAGTTGCTTGAGTGTCTTAGGAATTGACCAATCCACCATTACTTGGAATTTTTTTGGATCCACTTTCATTCCTTCATGTGAAACTAAATGACCCAAATACTAAACCTCACAAGTTCTAAAAGTACATTTGGAAGGTTTGTCATATAACTAATGTTCCAAAATTGAAAATACCTCTTTCACATAGTGCAAATGGTCTTCCCAATTTTTACTGTAAATGAGGATAACATCAAAAAATACCATAACAAATTTCCTCAAAAATGGTCTAAAAATAGCATTCATCAAACTCTAAGAGATGGATGGTGCATTTGTTAGACCAAAAGGCATAACTAGAAACTCATAATGACCCTCATGAGTCTTGAAAGTTATTTTGGGTATGTTTTCATCACGGATCTAGATTTGATGATACCCAGAATGTAGATCTAACTTGGTAAAATAAATATCACCATTTAATTCATCTATCAAATCATCAATGATAGGAATAGGAAACTTATCTTTGATAGTGTACTTTTTGAGTTATCTATAGTTAGGGCACACCCTCCAAGTGTCATATTTATTTCTCACCATGATAACTAGTAAAGAATATTCACTTTGACTATGGTGAATGATTCTTGCATCTAACATCTCCTATGCCATCTTTTCAATTTCACTTTTTTAGACATAGGGATACCTGTATGGCCTGATGTTGGGTGGTGTACTACCAATAATAATTTTTATATCATGATCATGCATGTGGATAGGTGGAAGTCCTTTCAACATGTCACCAAAAATAATTGAATGGGCATTAATCACTTGGTGCAGATCAGGAGGTGTAAATGGCTAAGTTGGCTGAACTTCCATGGAAAATAAGCAAGCTACAAATCATTCATCACCCTTATGGATAATCTTTGTCATTTTATGGGAGGTAAAAAGTTATTAATATTTAAACCTTAATCCCCTTAGCTTAAATGTCCTCCCTCAAAATGGAAGTGCATGAATAATTCCTAGAAATTCATCTCAATAGTGCCCAAAGTAGTGAGCCACTATACTCCCAAAATAATGTCAACTCCCCCTATGGGAATAATAAACATAGGATAATCTAACAAGTAGTCTCCCATGGCTAGCTTAACACTATGGAATTTTCCAAAGTATATGATAGTACCACCATCTACAATCATGACCTAAAATTTTGGAGTGGGATAAATGAAATAGTTCAAATGAGTAGCCAACTTACTATTGATGAAGTTGTGTGTGCTCCCAAAATCAATTAATATAGTGACCTTATATTTCTTTAATAAACCCACCACCTTAAAATTTTGGGGATTAATAATACTTGAAATGGCATGACAAGAAATAGTAGGCTAAGAGTCTTCAAATTCCTCCTTAGGACCTTCTTCATATTTTTCAATTGCTTCCTCATCATCATCATCATCCTCATTGGCACCTTCGATGTAAAACAGCTTATTTTTAGCATAGTGATGATATTTACTCCACTTGCTATCATAACTATAACATAACATTTTGGCTCACTTCTCCTCAATTTGTCAAGGTGTTAATCTGGTGGGTTGAGGAAATGATGGTGTTGAAAAGGTGAGATCATGACTAGTAGTGAAAGTTTTCAATTTGACCATCTCTTTTTATTCTACCATTCATGCCCATGGGATAGCTTCTGATATAGATGCTAGTTTAAACATCCAAACCTCCAATTGGATACTATCTTTGAGGCCACCCAAAAAATGATCAGTCAAATTTTCCTTAGTGATGTCTTCTACCTGTAAAGATAGATTCTAAAATTGATGAATATAATCCTTCACAGTTCCTGTTTACCATATTTTAAATAACTAGCTAAATTAGTTCTTAGAGACATTATTTTGATAATGAGCCAATAACTCATCAGTGAAAATAGACCATGTAATCAGAGCACCATTCTTTTTCTTTTGAACACACAACCAATGATACCAAATGAACTACTCAGGTTCCAGATATAGAGATGCCATTATCATCCTCTGAGAACTAAGATTTGATGTAGATCAAATAAATTCTCAATTTGGGTAATCTAAGTGAGAGGATCCTTAGCATAAAACTTACACATGTCCACTTTTGGAAACATCAGTTTCACACCAAAATTAGATTTGTTAGTGTTGAGAGGAGGAGGACCCAAATGATGAAGTAGAGGATTGTTTGACTATAACTAAGATGCAAGGGCAACCAATTGCATAGTGATCTGATGCAATTGAGTGTGAACCTCATTAATCTCTTTGTATATCCATGAAACAATAGATTTAACTACAATAAATTCATCATGTCATACCAAGTGATTTATGTTATCTTAAAGTTGAGAAACCAATAGATCTAAAGTTCCAAATTCCATGTCATTGATAGGAGTTTTAGGAGTTTCTTTCCCCTTTTCTTCCTTGAGTATCAAGACCTACTATATACAAACCCTAGGAGGGTTTTTTTCCCAAAAAAAATGTACCAAGAGATGGTACCATTGTGATTGCCTCAATAAGATGAATCCAATGACTACCTTTGCACACTAGGGTAAAAAAAATTGTCACAAAAAATAGTGTACTACTAGAATATACCATTATGATTGTCTCACTGAGACAAATCCAATGATTTCAAATGTGCAAAGGGAAAAAAATTCTAGACTTTTTTTATTTCTTTTTCTAGATATTTTTTTATCAAAAAAACATTTCGAATAATACTACACTGACAAAAAAAATTAATTCTTCCTA
Source organism: Torreya grandis (assembly GCA_037957365.1). Classification (NCBI taxonomy): domain Eukaryota; kingdom Viridiplantae; phylum Streptophyta; class Pinopsida; order Cupressales; family Taxaceae; genus Torreya; species Torreya grandis. The sequence goes on along the minus strand of JARHVA010000916.1, from coordinate 1,426,408 downwards.
GATTGCAAGGTATGTTTTTTTTCTCCTTCTACTTGTATAAGTTGCTCCTCACCATATCCAAAAAAAAATGTCACATAAACTTACCCAAATTGAAGATATGATACCACTTGTAATGAAATTACTTAGATGTTCACACAAAATAATTTTATATCACATAAAATAAGCAAATATGAGAGATCACACAATAATAATTGATAGCAGAGTAGAATACTAGATGATATAGCAAAGCCACTTCAAGGGGGAAACCTCTACAACAATGTAATAAGAGCAAGAAATATTTTGTCTGATGATCAATGACTAACCAATACTTCTTATATATATTCTACTTAGCCATGGTTATTCCATAGGCTGACCTAACTAAGAACATAGAGAAATGTAACGAGAATATAAAAGAGGTATGTAAGCCATAAGTCAGACACACATATCCCTATATATGCCAAAGGTTAAGGGCATAACACCTATTATCATAAATGTTAGAACCTAACCAATTAGGTTGCTTTACTATTAGATGTGTTAATATCCTATATCTATCAAAGGTGTTAGATCCTATGAGAGACTAACCAAAGAAAAGAGTGTCATGTGGCCTGATTGTTAGACATATTAGTCTTCTAGACTTATTAGAGATGTTAAGGCCTAGGAGAACCTAACTTACCAAGCCATGACACATGGCTCTTCCATATTTATTGGTAGAGGAGGCCCAATATTCCTTGAGGTTATCAAAGGGAGGTAGAGTTAGATTTAAAAGGGTATTCATAGGATTCCATGCATCACCTCACTCTTCCAACTAGAAATTACTACTCCTAAATGTGTAAAGGGGAAGTATTGAGCCACACCTAGGTGGTATCCATTACAGGTGAAACCAATTAGCAATAGGCATGTGGAATAAGCTAAAATCTATCTAAGATGCCACATGAGAAATGTAGTTATGTGCCTACCACACTCTCCACATTCACTAAATGGTAAATTTGGCCTTGATTAGATAATTCAAAATATCCTTTCATAGTCTCCAAATCTAGTAGGTGGCATGTATTCAAAATCTCTGAGATAATGAAATATTAGGAAATAAATGAAAGGATCAAGATACCAATTCAAATATCAATTTGTGATGGGTGAGACACCAAATGTCATCAATGTATAAGATATCTAAGGATTCCTATAATTGACCAATGGCAAACCCTTTTACCATTAGTATTCCCATCTTCCCATAATTTGCCTCAATTTCAAATCATTCTTGTGACCCCAGACTATCCTTGCTTAGAATTCATTATCACAAATATGTATCCCTTTTCCACCATGGTTATTTTATTTTCTAACCCCAAGACTAAAATTGAATATAAAGACACCACCTTCTAAGATAACTTGATCCACTTCAAACATTATAATGAGATGTTCAAAGTGACTGAAATGGTACCCAAGTTAGTCTCTACAATGATGAGGATGGGGCCAAGTTCCTAAATGCCCTTAAGGTATATAAGAAGTGTGGATTACACAAATCCATATCCAAACTATAATTATTCCCCCGTGCAAACCTCTTCATCAAAATATTTCTCACTTCCAAGCTAGTAAAAGATGGTGCTCATGATGTTGTGTATTCTATGGCCTCCAAACATAAGATTTTAGATATTTTAGGGAGTGCATTTAAGGCATAATACAACCTCTCAGAATACATAGTCTACTATAATTCATCCATAATTGATACTTGGACCAACACATGCCAAATATATGATGTCTTGAGGGACTAGGTATAAAACCTAGATGCCAAAAGGGTTAAGAAGGTAGACATCGACTCTTACACGGTCTACACTTTTAAGGAAGGTATTTGTGTGGGGATGATCCTATTAGATCAACTATTCATAGTTATCAATTATGTGCATTTAAATTATGGATGCCCATCTTACATATAATCCTCAAAGGTAATCAGGTCCCAAACCTTAGAGGCATGATCAACTTCAACCTTGACAAGGTAGTATTAGATGCTCAAGGTGGAGGTAATTTTTAAATGATGAGCTACTTGGTGGACATAGTTTATGCCACCATCTTATTTAAGCCCTCTTCATTTCCACCATGGGTTCCTAAAGGTGCAATTGTTTATGTAGTTTTATATAAACTATATGTACACCATTACCAAAATCACATTTGATAGGTTTGTGAGTCCTTATATCTAGTGGTCTATATAGCCATCAATGAGATGACCATGCCTCAGATCTTTAATGAAATAAGGGAGTATCTTACCTTCATATGTGATTAATATTAATACATGAATGACACCATCATCTAATGGTTAGTACCCTCAAGAATCCCCTTCACCTACCTTACCAATTTCTAGGTTGGTTGGCAAAGCAAGAGATTGCCTATCAACTAGTTGAAGGCATCTTTGGTCACTGCATTAGCTTCTAGCAAAAGGATTACCCATACTTCCCCATCACCATCATGCATCATGTATAAAAGAGTCTAACCCTATTGTATAAGATGGTTGTAGGTACGAATTAATATTCCTTGGGAAAGGTACAACATAGAGAATGGGACCCCCATGGCATCATTAGGGCCCATGTGAGGAAGTATCATACCTAGCTCAACATCAATTATGTACATGAACCCAACAAGGAAAATGAGGTCAACCTCAACCCCATGAATGTGAAATAAATGCTTTCCTAAATTGATGCCATAAATAAGAATAATGGAAAGTAGGTTTATCTTGGGCCATCTGCCCAAAGTGGCCCTACCTCTTCTACATTAGCACATGCTAGGGAGGATGTTCAAGTGACTCTTCCTCAAAATTCAAGGAGGATATTACAATGGGTCCAAGAATATTATCCTCCATGAGATCCTCCTCCATGGTCCTATTTTCCACTTGTACCACCTCCCATGGTTTTGGTTGCTTGACCAGTGGCTATATACGCACTATGGTTTGATATCAACAACAATCCAAAGGTGAGCCCAAATTATGACTAACAAATGGCAGCCATGGAAATACATTTCCATACTTCCATAATCCATCAATAACCCAATGGATCACCCCTAGTTTCATGTTCCTATAGTAACCCACTCAAGTGGTGCCTCTCCTCTTTCTTATTTCACCTCCTCCATAATTCACCCAAGTGCCTTTGGCTTTAGCTATGCACAGTGTCCTAACATCTCAATTTCCATCCAAACAAGACATTCCACCCATAAGGATATAGATATCACCTCCATTGGTTATTACATAGGTTTGGCCACCTCTATGTGCTCTTCCTTTAACATGTCTAACTAAATTTCTAACAATAAGTGCACAAGTGTGCATAGTTAAATTTTCCCCAACCATGTCAATGATACTTTTAGTCACTCAAAAAATTGATCAGTGAACCCATACCACCTCTGCCACTAGAGTTCCTTCCATTATATCAGTGCAAGTTGATCTAGGAAAGAGGCCCAAGAAGAAGCAAAATGTAACTCCTGCTCTTCAACCCCCTATTACTCCATGTATGAATCCCAAGCCTCCCTTTTCCATTATCCTAATTGCCCATGAATTTGGATTTAACCATCCAATTTCCTCCTTCCTACTAAATGCCTCTCTACCTAGCATCATTTCCCCATAGGTCAAGTTAACCCAGAGTTAGTGGATGGGAAAATGTCCCCATGGGCTTCGCCTTTCATACTTTCTCTTTACACCCCCATGGCTCCTCCTCTATTGCTTTCATCCTTCATTCCCTCTAATTCATCCATTCCTCCTCTACCTAGACCTCACATTAGTAGAGGTTTCTAAATCATAGAACATGTTAAGGATGGAGGATAGTTAGGCTATGATTTAGTGCATAAGATGGTGCATCATATTAAGATAAAAGGTTGGAAAATATAAATATATCAAGTATGAATTATCATGCATTAAGTAGAACGTAAGAATAAATAGTAATTCATTAGCATAACTAGAGCATTTAGATTAACTTAAATATAAAGTAATCAAACATAAACATGAGAATGCATGCAAGGAACAAAGTAATAAATCAGAGGTAACCATAACTAGATAGTCTCTATTGATCACTTCAAAAGTAGAACTCTATTCTTCTTACAAACATAAGCATATATAGTCATTTTCAATCTATGACTATTCATATTCTTCTCATACTTGGCACCAAAAGTGGAGTCTATTCATATTCTAACCTATTACAAGTCATGGAGATAGGATAAAATAGACATATACATAACAAAATGAGTACATAACATATGAATATTAGACAAATATTTTGTCCAGCTTCAGAATCTAAATTCTTCTCCCAACACTTTCTCAAATTTAAAATGTTTTCTTGTCTTGAAATAAAATCATAGGATCTTATATAATTACACAAGTGAGTAGAGGGATAAATAATTGGTTAGACCAGTAAGAGTTGTAGTAATTTCTCAAGGCACCATTTCTTATTTTTTCTTCTTGTGCACTACTTATCCACCCTTTTGGGTTTTCAACTAAGTAGCATACCAACCTACCACCCTTTTAGGTTTTCAATAGGTTGAAATAATTAGGTGGTCACCTTTTATGGGTTTTAAACCAACCTATCCCTACTTATCTTACTAAGTCTTCCCCAATAAAAAATTCTATACAAATTTTTTACAAGATTCATACTCTGTGTAATACTTAACTTGATGGAGATGGCATGGATGTAGATGAGGACTGAACAAAAGAGTCCTTAGCCTTAGAATGCACATCATTGAGGTGAGTAATGATCTACTATATATTTTATAGTGGCTTGTACATGGGTGTGTTGAGATTCTGGGAAACATCATTATAAAAGGGAGATAGATCAATCTTGTAAGCATGTTAGTTGAATATGACTTATTAAATCATTTGAAATAAGGTACACAATGGTGCATGGTATCCAATGATTATCATGATTAACTTGGTGTTGGTGACCCTATTATGAATCTTACCAGTCAACTACTCTAATTTGTCTATGTGACATTGAGCTTGGAGACCGATTAAAGAACTGTGCAAAAGCTAACTCTACCAATTAAGGATGTTATCATGCACATTGTCCCTAACATTGAGAAACTCTTAAATTGATCTATCATTCTTATCTATAGATTTAGTATGGCTTCCCATAGTTTCCTTAGCAATTGTGGTTATGGCAAAGTCTACATTGGAGTTATCTAAATAATCATCTAGTTGTTGCTTCTAGTTTAACAATTTATGTGTGATCTATTAGGCTTGCAAGGAAGTCATGTCTAGCATGAGTTGATACTCCTCTAGAAAAGTGATGAGTGTTGTAGCCTCAGTATTCACATCCTAGCCTAATGTGCCAACTATATAGATTTTTTGGGATATACACTAGTCCTTGGTTAACATAGATACCAGAGTCTTGAGTTTTCATTGGTTAGACATGACTTGGTCCCCAATTTCTTAAGTGACCAACTATAGATAGACATCCTAAATAAGCTTGGAAGCTTCATAGACATGATTCTTCAACTCAAAATTCTCTACCTTAAATTGATCCCTTTCCTACTCTAAATAGGTGGCCTTATACAAAATGGACTCCTAAAATGTTATTACATCCTCAAGTTATTTCTTTAATAGGAACTTGGAGACATGAAATGATGATTTTTGATTGAGGGGGAGTGTTGATAATGTGATTATAGTTATTTAAGGGTCTAGTCATGACATTATCTCAAGTGGGAGAGAAAAGGTGGTTCACCAAGAACCAATATTTGGGATATACCGAAGTTAAACCCCTCTCAAGGGCAATTCTAGGAGCTAAGGCCCTGTTGTAGCTATAGTTGGTTTTTCTTCTTATTCTAACTACTTTGTTTTTGCTTGTGGTTGCTCAGGTGCCTATTGTTATTATGACATGGCCTTTGATAAAATATTAAGTTGATGTGAAACACCTTTAACCTATTTTATTTTGACCTCCTCCTTTGCTCTCTTGTTTAACTCTTCTTGTACAACTTATCATTTGGCTTGTTCTTCTTCTTCTTATAACTTCTATGTACATTCTTATTCTTCTTTATTTTGTTCTGCTATGGCCATAGCCTTAGATTGTTTATCCATACCTATTCTTACACTTATGCCTATGCGTGTGCTTGTGCCTACTATTGGCATAGGGATTCTTCTTTACTACTTCCTTTGTTTGTTACTATGTGCACATGGTATCTTTCATGGCCTATTATGCCTATGTTGTTGTGTCCTATTTTTGTTTTTATTCTTATGCATTATCCTTTGCATTAAACTTAGTTTCTTTTTCCTTTTGTGCTTGTACATCTTGTGTTTTTTTGGTTACATCAACATCTTCTTATGCCTTCTTAGCCACCTCAATAGCCTTATTTAGATTAGCCTCTGCATCCTTGGCCTTATATTCATGACTTCTTCAGCTTGGTAACTTTCTTGTTATTGTTGTTGAGCCTACTCCTTATGTCATTTCTTATCCTCTTTTCTATGTCATCATTATGTTATGAGATCTACTTCTTCCCTTAAATACTTTTATTCTTCTATTATGGGTTACTTAGTTGTGTTCTCTTTGACCTCCTAAGCTTGTGGTGATAATAGCAAGTCATTTGGATGGACCATAGAGTTGGAGACCTATGATTTCTTTTATTTGAGGGTGACCAACCTAAATTTAAGAGGTGATGAAATGGAGGATGGAGTAGGTTTTGCTTCTTGTGTGGTGGCTAGTCGACCAAATGGGTGTTCTTCAAGAATAGGTGAGACCCTAGCCCTGCACCCAATTATCATTCTATACATGAGTGAATCTAGTGGGATTTCTAAAAATGGCACAAAAACATCCTTAACTATGAAGGTAGTAGAAGGTTGAGGCAAAAAAAATTCAATCCTTCACTATAGTTGCTCAACTTTTTCTTGCATAGTGTCGATAATGATGGATGTAGGACACGATGGTAGGTCAAACCATAGATTTGGAAGAACATATTTGCACACTTGGACCATGCACATAGACTTCCAAAAGAATAATTCATTCTCCTCCTTTATATCATATAAATCACTAGCCATGATAGTAATCATTACTTGATAAACTTCTTATTCATCCATCTCTATCTGTGATAGGTCACACAAGATTATGATTTAGGGCACCTTGGGATCATATAACTAGGTCACTATGCTCCATGTCTTATAATTTAATGGAAGATGTGTATATTGATGCTTGGTGGAAATATTATGCTTTCCCTTATGTGGATATGAACTGGTGGCTTCTTCTTATTGTTGCACTGTAGGGATTTTATGCCAAATAATATGGCTTGAAGTGGCATCGCACACCTAGCTACAAAATATTTTTGTTTGGTCACTTTGGCCTATGCCACAACCATGGTAACAAATAATGGGATAGGTCTAAAGGGTGAACTTGATAAATTATGAATGTGTATGAATACACCCTTCAAAATTAAGGTGACAATAACATGTTGGCCTAAATATTACATTATATCTAATGGTACTTGGGGATATGTAGAGATAGACTCTAGACACTCCTACGACCATGCTTTTAATTTTCTATGGGCTATGGTTCTATACTCAAGTGTCTAGATGATGTTAGGAAATTATTGTGCTAGCTAATAATTAGTGCCAGGGTGTACCTCTCCTTCTAGGGACTTCTATTGTGTGAAGCACAGTAAGAAGATAAGGAACTAGTAATAAAATGTCTACTTTAGAGATGTGTGGCACATTTCAATGTTTGTGAGTAGCTCCTAAATGAGGTACTCTATCTAGTTGAATTGCTCATTCTATTGGATCATGAAGTGGGTGATGTCTATGACTCTGTTTAGAATTTATTTCATAGACTTGGTCATCTTCTAGATCCTCCATGTGATGCATTCGATGAGAATGCGCACTGGCTCATCATGAATTTCCTCAATTGGGATCCCTCTATATCTTAAAACATACAAATATTTGAACTCTTGTATAATAGGTGGCATTTTGGTCTTATATGGAGCAAGGGAGTCTCCTTGCATAGGCATGCTCAAAGCTTTAGATATGGCTTATGTGTTAATGATGACCATGGTATCTAGGCTAATTTAGATATTGCTGTCATTATATTTATTGAGTAAGACTTGTAAAATCTCCCCTAAGTCACCAAAAGTGGGCATTCAAAGTAGGCATTCAACATTTGTATTGTGGAAGTAGTGGGGGTTGTGAGAGTGAGTGGTTATGTAACATCAATAGGGTTTGGATGAAATAGTTTTTGCTCTATTGATTGAAGGAAATCAAATGGCTATAAATAATTAAATTTTGTTTGCTTGAGAGTGATATTGATGCCTATTTATTATTTTTATGCATTTGTAAATCCCTTGATGAGTTGTGAAGTATTTATGATTACTGAAATGATGAAGTTAACACTTTGTTGGCTATCTATGTAATAAAACTAGCTTAGCTCTTTGAAATTGTAGGTCATGAAAATATGTTTATGTCATCATTATCTATCCATTTGACATGAATGTAATGGTTGCTATGTAAAATCTTATCTGATCTAGTAATTAAGATAGTCATTGACACATGTGTGGAGATACATCATTATGCAATTTGTTGTTCATATGGGAGTAAAAGTGGATGATGTTGATGGGCTATTGATTTATTATATATTAATTCAATCAAACCTTAGACATAGTATTAACTACTTGGGGATGACCATTATATAGTGAATATCTTGTTGATGTGACTTATATGTACCTTTCCTAGACTTAATTACTTTCTTTCACTCTTGTTGACATCCACAATGGTGTATGTGAATTCTCCTGCATACAATTAGTGTAAAATATGATTGGTATCTTGGTTTTTAAATGGTAGTGAAGAGATTATCTATATACACATAGAAACAAAAAAATTAAATGCACAAAAATATGCAAAAATGAGAAATCCTAGTATACTTGGTGCTATTCAGCACCCACTCACTTAGCAAAATGAGATAAATTAAGACTATTGGTGGTAAGGATTAAGCCTACATCCATTCAACCACCCCAAAAAATGGTCCCCTAAAAATTTCTCAAAATAATGGTTCCTTTCTAGGATAGTTCATGTATAACATAAGGCCCTTTCCATCGAATTTGTAATTTTCCTAGATATACTCTAAAATGATTATCAAATAACAAAACCGGTTAATCTTTACGAAATTCCTTATGGTGTAAATTCCTATCATGCCATGATTTCTATGTCTACTTATGAAATTCTTGAATCCAAGATGCTTTTCATCAGTACTCATCCATCCTATTTAGCTCAATAAGTCTATTGGTGAGAGACTCACGATCTCCTAATCTCATGACCATTGCAATGTACACACTAGGTACCAAATATTCCATTAGCATAACTATTTCAAGCCCATAGACCAACTAGAATGGAGTAAAACTTGTAGCTCTTTTATAGTTCATGCGATATGCCCATAAAATCATATGAATGTGATATTCAAAATCATTCCTCTTAACATCATATATCTTTGTCAACATTTTGCCTAATACTTTGTTAGAAGCCTCAACTTAGCCATTATCTTGCAAATGGTATGCAGTACTTTTATGATGAGAAATCATGAAATTCTTAGTAAGATCCTTGATGGTATTATTTAGGAAGTTCATACCTTGATCATTAATGAGCTTAATGGGGCATCCAAACTTTGTAATAATGTTATCATAGAGAAACTTTGTTGCATCCTTCGCACCATAGCTGGGTGTCATAACAACTTCAACCCACTTGGTAAAGTAGTTGGTCCTAGTGATAATATACATTTTTTTACTACATTTACTTAGTGGATTGATAGGTTTGACAAATTAATGCCCCATTATTCAAAAAAAAAATAGCTAACAAAGGTTAAAAGGGCATTTCATCTCTTTGTAGTGGTTTACCCATGTGTTGACATACATTGCAGTGTTTTGCTACTCTATGTGCATCTTGAAAAATATTTAGCCACCATAACCCACTCTATAACAACTTCCTAGAAGTAACTTCTCCATCAAAATGTCCTCTTATTATTCCTTGGTGTGCCTCCTAAAACAGATGCGGTCATTCATGTTCTAGAACTACCCTACATAATACTTCATCCTTCCCTAAATGATACAAAATCCCATGAATGATGGTATATGGCATCACTCTAGTGACAAAATACTTCTTCTATATTTATTAGAAGTGTGTAGGGAATACTCCTTGTTCAATTAATTTAGTGATTGATTCAAAAAATTTATAGATCATATAAATGTGTAATAGATGAGCATCAATATAATCTTCTTGTAATTCTTCTTATTCTTTGCCATTGGGAATGCGATTGAGATTATATGGCCCTACATTTTATCTTCCTAGTTTGATGTTAATACAAAATTGAAATTCCTAAAATAGCATCAACTATACAAAAATTCATCCTCCAAGAATTGGATTATTTATAAGGTAGCATAGAGCTTGATGATCTAGGAAAACTTCAAATGGTCTCGCAAGAAGGTAATGTTGACATTTATGTAGTGTGAACACTATAGCCAGTGATTCTCTTTCAATTTTTGTGTAGTTCTTTTCTATGTTAGAAAAATTTTGACTTGTAAAATTAATGGGGTGGTTTAGTCCACCATTTATTGATTATTTAAGTAAAACACTAATTTTGATACATGAATAATCAACATGTACATGAAAGGGATTAATCCAATCTGGAAAGATAAGGATAGGTGTAGTAATCAATCTCTAGTTTAATTCAATAAAGGTTGTTTGGCACTCTAAATTCTAGACAAAATTCACACTTTTGTGCAGTAAGTATTCCAATGGAGATGAAATGGATGCATATATTTTGATAAACTTGTGGTAGTATCTTATATGGCCAAGAAAAGAGTGCACTTCTATGGAGCTAACTGGTGGAGGCATACTCATAATGACTATAATTTTGTCCTAGTCTACCTTTATTTCACATTAAATGCCCTAGTAGGAAACCAAAAGGTGTAATTTAAAAAAAAAAATCAAAATAATGCACAAAGATTGGTAGCATTCTAACATGAGGCATAGTTTAGACAAATGTTCTTTGAATAAAAAAAATACTACCCAATCATTGAGATAGACTTGTAGGAAGTCATGAATGAAGTCCTTAGAAATAATCACCATTGCATGAGAGAAAACTACAGGTGCATTATTGAGTCCAAAAGGCATTACCTTGTATTCAAATGATCCCCATTTCATGGAAAAAGTCATTTTAACTCTATCTTCTTTTGCAATAGGTATTTGATGATAACCACTAAAGCCATCTGTGAAAGAGTAAACTTCTTGGCCTAGGACAGATTCCAAAACTTCATCTATGAAGGAAATTAGAAATGGATACACACATGCATCATTGAGAATTAGATAATCCCCACATACTCTGATCTCCCCTATTTTCTTAGGCTACACTACCATGGGACTAACCCAATCTATCTTTTTTACAAGATAGGTTATACCTACATTTTGCATCCTATTGAATTTAACATTCACTTTCAACTTCATGTTTAATTCAATTTGTATGGTCATTTATTTGTGGGTCATGTGCACTCCTTGAGTTTGATATTCATTTCACCAAAAGGTGGATCGACTCCCCTGACCTCTAAAAATTGTGTGGGAAACACATCTTATTAATCACATAGGAGTTACATGGCTTTAGAAACTTTAGCTTCTACCCATAATCACCTATATGTGTCAATTTAGGAATCTCCTTAGTTTTGATGTTTGCTATATGATTTTTAATGGGCTAATAATAAATATTACACTTTTCCTCATCAACAAATTCTTGTATCATTTATTTCCCTTCCTGCTCTAGAATTTATATGTTGTACAACTTGTCTTCTTCAATAGGTTTTGTATCAGGGTCCTTTACTAATTCTACTAGCCATTTAGGTTCAAATAATCAATCAAATATATATCATCATCAGTATCTAAATCTTCAATGTCCTCTTCTTCATCTTGTATTTAGTGGCATGGTTGTGTAAGAGATTGTTCTTCTTTATTTGTAGTTTTATATCTTTGTAATGTGGTATTTAGATCACAAGTTGTGTTCTTCTATGCAGTACATTCCATCATGGTGATTAAATCTTCTAAGTACCCATGGCATAGGAAATGTTTGATTTTTAGTAGTGCATTGTGAACCAGAGGGTTCTCATCTTTAAAAAAAATGTTTCTATAAATTTTATTTTCACGTATGCCCAATGCTTTATTTCCCTCTTGTACTCGTGATGCATATACCATGTTGATGGTAAAGGATCAAGTTTGTAATGGAAAATGTGAACCCAATACTTTGGTGCCACACATTCCTCAGTCCAAACTTTAACAAATTTTTGAATATGGATTTTAGGACATTCACATTCTTGGAATAAAGGTCAATTACTTCTAATGACCTATGGTAATTGTAATTTTCTAATCATGAGTTTTCATGCATCATCCTACTCGAGCTGGTCATTTCTATGAATTTCCCACCATGTCACTGCAACTCCCTTCAGATCATAATTTAAAGCACTAAGCCACTGACTGATGGTAGTTAAATGAACTTGTAGGTATAGAATATACTGATTGATATCCTCAATCACATAATATATAGGAAGTTGTCTCTCATGTGCAAAGACCATTCTCAAAGGTTAGAGTTCATGATCATAATGAGCCTAATTGAGTAGGTGCATGTCTGAATCTCCACTAATAGATGAATATATTTCCCAAGGAAAAGTGCCTTCTCTGGTCATATCTATATAATACTATATATGATCATCTACTTGGCAGAGAAAGTTAACTTATGAATGAGTAGGGGATTTGACAGACATGGATGCATAATCCTCTATGACAAACTAGGTTGTCAATGGCTGAGTAACTACTAGTTTAGGCCTCCATTTTTTAGATGTATTCAAGTGTTGAGTGAGTAAATATTGTACCTAAGGTTTAGTATGCTTATACAAAAACTTACACTCAACTACACATAGAGATTTTAGGTTCTCTTTAGAGTTTACCTTCATCTAGATAGTTTCTTATGTGACATATGGAAAATTTGGTTAATCTAGAATAATGTAGGGTTTGTGCATTTTGTTCAAATGAATTATGATAACCTTATTTCCTTGATGTTCCTCTAGTTAATTTTACATAGTATTGATATTCATCTGACCATTATATACCCATTTCTTACCAATCAACATAGGGTAATGTGTTGTTGCTATCTTCATATTGATGATTTCAAAGTCACCTCACAGGGTTAGTTCTATGACTTTGATCTCAATGACTTCTAATCAACCAATGGGATCAACTCATCCATAGTCATCTAAGCTCAGCTTTACTAGGACATAACTTAGTACCGATCATCCAATAGCCTCCCATATAGACTTGGGAATCATGTTGACTGTGCTATCAAAATCAAAGAAAACATTTAGAATTCTATATCCTATAACCTCAATGTTGATTTGTGTATCTATATCCCATGGATTCTTTGTTTTGATGTACCAAACAAGTTTTTCTATCTTTTATTGTCCTTACTACACACATTTCAGTAGATTTTGTAATAAGTTTGTGATATTTTGAGAGATGTCTTTATTGTGTAGTGTACTTAAAAGTTTTAGATCTGTTAGTGCAATAACAACTCCATATTAATACATAATACAAACTCTATATACATATATTTGGGTATCTATTATTAAATCATTTCCTTCAATAGTTTCTTAGTTTTGAATGTTTTTCAACATCTACACAAATTCATACTTGAGCCCCTTTTCTATAACTAGGTCTAGGTATTTGTCCTATTTTGATTTCTAGATTACCTAATCTTAAGGAATTTCAAGAGGAGGAAAACCTCTTTTGACATGTTGGTTTTATGTAATATCATTCAATAAGGCATCCTCCTTAGGCTGTACATTCACCATATTCATATTCTTGATAGCCTTATCTTTTTTTTTCTTTTCCAAGATAAGACAATTTTTTGTCTCATGTTGATCATATACTCTACAGTATGCACAATAAGACTATCTTTACGGATTCAAAGGGTAATCAAATTTCACATGATTATACACTCCACCCAAATAGCATTGTAAAGGAGGCCTTTGATAGTTATTTACTCTACCACCTTGGTAACCTCCTCTATATCCACCCCTGGATCCTTTTCCATCTGACTAATAACCTCCTCTATACCCTCTTTATTATTGTATTGTATTCTAATGTTGACATTTTTGGGTATTATCTCTAATTATAAATTATTATTTCATAATTTATGGAGTCCAACGCATTTGTTATTGCTACATCATTAGTGGGATCCAAGGTTCTACATACTAGTATTACGATGATGGTGGTGTCCAATTTAGTGAAGGAGGGGTCCAATTAGATATACTTTGAGGCTGGTACTATGTCAAACTAGGAATCCACTATGGACCTACTTGGGTCACACAACCTTTATCAACCTCTAGTATTGGAATCATCTACTTCACCAAAGACACTATATAATGACAATGAATACATTTTTGGTGATGTCTTCTTTGAGCTCCTGTAAAGCCCTATAATTCTTTTCATCATGATTATATGACTTTTAGACATTATAATATAAATTTTATGGGTTATTGATATATTGTTGTAGGAGATGGCACTACATTTTTACATGCTTGACTAAACAAATTTCAAAAAACTATCTTTATTTTAGGACAATCATTCATATGATGTCCTTCTTTCCCACACTCCATACACCATATATTTAACTTAGGTTTATCTACCTCATGTTATTACTCCATTATCTTCATAAAATCTTGAAATATATTTTCAATCTTAGAATTTATGATAGGAGCTTCCCTGTAGTCTTGAATTTGCTTTAATCATAGGGCAATAGCTCTATCATCTGCTTTAGTAGCATATTAAGTCTGCACAGTGGCAAATATGATTCTAGAGTGCAGAATTTTGACAAACCATGTAAATTTATCTTTATATATTAAGGTAAATTTCACCTTATTCATAACATCAAGGAATCTACAATCATAGATTGATTCTCCTAAATTTTGCCTTATCTCCTTCAAGTTTTGAATAGTCTGACTTTTAAATTTCTTTATCTTGAACTCTGTTATGAACCATTCCTTGACCTATTGTAGACTTATCTACTAAATTTATCTATAGTATATAAAATCAAGTGCTCTTCTAGTTATTTCCCCTATTGACTCACACTTTTTGACAACTTCATCAGTAATGACCTTAGATTTCCATCTCAATTCACAAGTTAGTAAGTATTGTTCAAGGTCTGTATACCCATCATATGTTATTAGATTTATAAATCCTCCTACAACACCCAATGTGTAAACTAGTATCAAGGGGATATGATGTGTAGTTTTTATAAGAGGAGGATGTGTTCTATGCAATCCTACTTGCATACTATGAATATTTATCTGCGTACTAAGAGAGTCAACTTGTGCACTCTATTTTTTTGTATTTTCTTTTTTTCTCTGTTTGGTTTCGACAAATCCTACAGCCTTCAAAACGTTTTGAATTGATGTTATTTAAATTATAGTACCCTAATGATACACTTGTTCTAAAATGGAACTTCCTAACTAACATCTTCTTATCTACCTGGTTGAAAACTTCTACTAGAATATAAGAAATTGGGCTATGGGGACATGTGCTCTATTGATGAATGATTATTTCTTATGAATTCTTCTTATGTTCTTGATCCTATGATTACTATATGAATATTTTATACTTATTTTATTAATTATTCATGTCCTTATGATAATACCCATTCTTGTAGTTTTTCACTACATCTATCATCTAACTAGTCTACTTTTACACTATTCTCACCTTCTTCTTCAAACATCTCTTCTTCATCTCATTGTTCATCACTTCTTCCTGTCTGCAAGAATTTATCCTCTTTTTTATTCATATTTCATTCTTTATCTCTTTAATCTCACTCATAATATATTCTTACTCATTCTTCACCTATTTTACCACTACTCTCACCTCTACTCATAGCTACCTAGGTATTCTTCTATTTATTCCATTTATTTTATTATCACATTTTTTGAATCCATATTTTTATTATGAATCTTCTTCCCTCATGTCTCCATTTTAGATTTATTTTCAAGCATTATATACTCATCTAATCATCATTAATTTTCATTTCAAACACACCTCTATATGCTTGAAGAGACTACTCCATATTGGTTAGAGTAGGCACCATGGCCTTGTCCATAACCAACATCTTCATAAGGATAGGTAGTCACTGAAAATTTTTCCCTATAATTCCTCTGAAAAAAAAAGTCTTGCACATATTTAAAATCTATATATCCTTGTACTAATAACTCAATTATGTATCTATTTATAGTATTAGCAACCCAATAATCTAGTATTCTTATCTAGTCAATTTCCAATTTCTACATTTGGTCTATCTTTTCTTTAGTCTAGATGATTGTTTATTTTGTTATTGGGTTAAAATAATAGTATTCCAATTTTAATAACCAATTATATAGTGATTTAGGCAACTCACACCAAAATATTTCATAAATATCTTCATAAATATGCTCTCAAATAATTTCTTGTGTGGTAAGACCAGTCCATTTGATTCATCTTTTACAAAATTGCATACTCTTTAGTATAACCATGTATCAATATCTCTTTGCCTTGGTAACCATATTATCATAATTTCCTCTAGAAGGAGTGTTTCCATGCTCACCACACCATTAATAGTATAGGTTCCTAAAGCATCAAAACATGCTAAGGCCAAGGTTAGCTAGGTTATACGTTAGTGCACATGATAGTGCATTATATTCAAACAAAAGGTTGGAAAATAGAAACATAACAAGTATGAATTATCATGTGTTAAGTATAAATTAATAAAAACTAGTGATTCATTAACATAACTAGAGTATTCAGATCAACTTAAATAGAAAGTAATCAAACATTAGACATGAGAATGCATTCAAGGAACAAAGTAATAAATCATAGATAACTATAACTAGATAGTCTCTATTGATCCCTTAAAAAGTGGAACTCTATTATTATTGCAAACTTAAGTATATATAGTCATTTATAGTTTATGACTATTCATATTCCTCTCATACTTGGCACCAAAAGTGGATTCTACTCATATTCTAACCTATTACAAGTCATGAAGATAGGATAAAATAGACATATACATGATAAAATGAGTATATAACATAAAAATATTAGATAAATATCCTAGATAGCTTTATAATCCAAATTCTTCTCCCAACACCTCCACCTATCACTTCCATCTCTACCACACCACCAACATCCCCTTCTACATTGGGTGTATCCACAATGTTGAAAGCACTTGAGTTGATTATATAAGGAGATCTAGAAGTGTAGTGGGAATTTAATAGGACCTCAGAGAACATGAATATTATCCTCACACATTAATTCATTTCAAGGATGATATCTTATAATCTATCAAACTCAACAAGACCTCTTCTCCCTCACCAAAGTGAAAAAATCTATAGGACAAGAAAGAATGGTTGAGGATCTAGTCTCTATGCTTTGGAGGCTACACATGACATGTCCAAGAAGCTCATGGAAGACATGTAGGAGTAGGCCTTTATGATTGAAGTGTAGGTGAAGATAACTTTCCCTATGGAATTAATTGGATGGGTCAAGGAAGCCCTTGTACAACTCTTCTTAGCTTTTGGTGAGGTGGTCGAAATAATGACCAAAATCAGGGCACATCTCCAAAGGGCACAAACATATTTAGAAAAAAATATCTTATAGATATAAATCACAAAAATATCAAAACCATGCCTACCTCAAACTTGAGCCTCTATCATACCTATGTTGGGAGTATGAGGGCTAATTCAATAATATTTGGCCTTGGCATAAATAGTTATGGGCCATATGGAAGAAAGTAGGGAAAGGATGTTGACCTACTTTAGGGAGGTTAAAATCATTGTGTTATTCCACTTAAATGGAACACCTATAGATAGAGGTAATTTTGAAGTTCACCTGGGTCAATTTGACTAGGTCATGAAGAGAAAAGTGGTAAAGGCCAACAAATCTAGAGCAAAATTAGTTCTAGAACTCTCAACTCAATCCATTGTAAGCATCAGCTAGTTATTAAAAGTTAAATTATCCCTTGAGACTCTATTCCAAGTACAATAATGACTACTAACCTAATTAGAGGTGATCTTTCAGGCGCCATCTATGAACTTGGCCAAGCTAGACTAAGAGTTTGACCTAGTGGCCACCATGTTGGTAGCCAAAGAGGCACAACCCATGTAGTTGGGAGACATTTTTCTATAGCTCAGTAGTGGATCAATTGAGTGGCCCCCCTAGGGAATCTTTATATAAAGTGGGGAATCTTTTATTTATTTTAAATCTTGGAAGTTGTAACAAAATTGAGTGGTCATCATGGACAAGGATGGGAATCTCATGCTACTGGGAGGTGAGCCCCATCCTTCTATATATTTTAAACTACCTAATATTTGAATGGTTAATAATTTATGTAATTTTATTTATTTCAACCTAGTTCTATGCTCATGTAATGTGGTCCATTATTTATAACTTATAAGTGCATGTTTATGTAAGAGGAGTGATTACGTGATTATGTTACATAGATGAATATGGTAATTAGATTGTGCATTTGATAGTATAATTCCTTGTATGTTCTTTTTAATCTTTTGTGAATAATTTATGTTGTATGTACTTTAAGTTTTGAAGTGTTTCAAAATATTTGTGTGTTAATTTTTGTAAATCTTTTGAGTTTTTACTTTCTATGGAAGACCTACAAGTAAAATATTCATAGTGGTGTCCCTTTAGCAGCTTGCCCATTGAGTGGCTAAAGTTTTTGAAAACGCTAAACTAGGCACTTAATTTTATAATTATGACTTGGCATATTTTATTTCTTATGCACTAGCATTCTTAAGATTAGAAACACCACTTTTGTCCCTTACCTTGCTATCTTTTTTATGTTTATTTTGGAAGTAAAACACTCTCCCCTATTTTAGAAATCAGTAAATCTTGACTTAGAAGCAATAATGAGTAAGGGTTTATTCAACTGATAATGAATTCTAAGTGTAACTAGGCATACATTAAACATATGATGGTAATAATTGTTACTCTCTAAGTAGAACAAGGTTAAAATAATCAGTCCTTGGACTAAACCAACATTAGTGCTAAAATTAACAAGGGGGTATTTTATCCCAAGCATTATCTCTTGCTTTCCTCATCTGAAATACTCAATATCATGAGTGCCTTTAGATTCCTAGATCTTGGGCATGAAAATAGTTGGAACTAGAATAATAGCATAATATTCATTTTGTTTAGTCTTACCACCTTTCCTTTATGATTTCCCCATTATTATGTGCTTCAAACACACATAAAAATCACTACAACTAGAAGGAAAACCCTAATAAATAAGTTTTAAACTCCTAGTTTAACTTCAAAAATCTATAGCCTACTCCCTAGATCAGTATATCTAAGTCCCTCTAAGGAAGATTGATCATTTTTACCTTTACAATTTCATAAGAGAGTCCAATTTTCTGGAAATAGACCTAGGCCCATAGTTTTTCCCACTAGATCATCTTCCTAGTATTCCCTAAATACAACCACCTCTAATGGCTACCCTAGTGGCCTCATTATCCATGTTGGATATAAAAATTCCCAATGTTGTCCATGACCTCCCTTGGAATCAAAAAATGTACCTTTCATGTTTCACACTTGGTGTGAGATTAATTACCAAAGATCATGTGACATCTTATAAAACCACCCTAAGGCTTCTAAATGTGGAGCACAATGATGTAGCTTGTAGGCTATTTCCATTCACTTTGATGGATTTATCCTATGACTAGTTCCTTAATATCCTTGAGAACTCCATTTCAATATGAGAGTAATTTATCAACACCTTTATATCTCAATTTATAAGTTATCAACCCTAGCATCCTCTACCAATAGTTTATTTGTATCAAGAGGGAGTCAAATGAACCCATTATAAATTTCGATGTTAGGTTTTAGAAAATGTATATCTAGGTCACTATAATCTATCAAAAAATGCCCAAATAGATATTGAAATGTATATGAATGCCTTATACACTTGGATAACCATGCTCTTAAGGTGAGACCCCTTCATAATATACCTACCTATCTTATATAGAGGCCATAAAGGTTGACATACAATTAAACCCTCAAGGTCAAATGATGGTTCCCATTATAAATATTTTTCCAAACATACTAGCCTTGAAACTTATTCCTAATGCAAACTAGAACCCATCCCTATCTCAGCCATTACATATAACTAACCAACTCCCTTTGCGATATGCTACCCCTAATCAACACTTGGGTTTTCTTATCCCAATGAACAATTAAATGGTTCCCTAATTTCACCACCAAGTAATGTTAGCATAAGTCTTCAGTACCCAAACCACACTCTAGGAGTCAATAAAAAATGAATTGGATTCCATATAATGGATCCTACAAAAACTAAGTAATGATTTCCTTATCATACAAAGGTAGATGGGAAACTCTAATCTTGAAATTTTGAACAAGAACTTTATATAACAAAGAAAAAAAAACTATAGTTCCCCCCATAGTTATCTATAACCTTCCCCAACTAATCTACCTAAAATTAACATTTGTGAGATAATCCACCTAAACTAGTACCAAGTGCACACAACATGTAGAGCTTGACTGCATTAAATTTTGTAGTAATTTTGACAAATTCCAAAGGTAAATGGAAGATTATGAGGGGGTACTAGACCAGCTAGAATCATCCAACATGGGTAGGGCCCCTAGTAATAAAATGGTTTTATAAACCATGGAGTTTCATTTCTAAAAACAAAATAAATTAGAGGAAAGCATTAGTGAGATAAAAGCCTTTTAATAATTCCAAAGGAGAAACTACACCCTTAAGAATAAGATGTAATAACCAACCCTCACCACCTTGATCCCTCTTAATAATGGTGCAATCCCACCATATCATAATGTTAGGAATGATCCACCACCTCCAAAACCTCATGAACCAAAGGACCTAGTGGAGGCCCAAACAATTAAAAATAATGTAGGCTTAAATATAGTAGAGGACATGAAGAAGATTAAAGTGACTATCTCTCTTCATGGACTTGCTCAAATCATTGAATAAAATGATATTCTATTGAAATCCATGATAAAAAAAACTAGCTTAGCCAACCCAAATAAATCAAAATTTCACTCACACTAACATGATTATTAAAAATAATAAGACTGAGGTTTCTCCCTTTCTTTTAAATGTTAGACTATTCAGGAAAAAATTGCATGATTGTTTGGTGAACTCAAGATCTTTGTTCAATGTGATGTATACAATCATTTATTAAAAATTGGGTTTAGTCCCTATAAAGTTAGAAAAAGTCTTAATCCAACTTGATAAGTTTAAGGTTTAGGTAGTTGGAGATCTTCTCAATTTACATATGTAGTTGGAGTTAGAACCTAGGATCCAACAATTCATGGACATTTAGGTTTTAAATATTCTCAAAACCTATGGGATGCTTCTCAATTAAAATTGATAAAAATCTTTGAATGAATATATGGCTATGGATTTCTCCCATATGTGGTTGATTTAGAGAGGTGTATCCAATCATATTATAGTAGATAGGGAACCCTAGATGAAGCACATGATAACTAAGTACATCATAGTTAATGAGAAACTAAACCTAGTATCTTCTGAGTTAGGTATTTATATGATAAACATGAAACTTGCTAAAGGAAAAGTTTCAATGAACCTAAATTTCTAGGATTGTGTCCTTATACATTGATGGGGTCATTCCAAAAAAATTAATGGATTAGGTGTTCTATTGATAAAACTATAAGGAAAGAGATACATAACTTCATATCAATTGTAGTTCCCTTACGTAAACAACCTAACATAGTATGAAGTGTTAATCCTTATGTTACTATTCACATTAAAGTAAAAAGCTAAATATCTGAGAGTGTTTAGTGAATCTGAGTTGGTTGTAAACCAAGTTATGAGTATATTTTAGTGTAAATTGTCATACCTTAGGAAATACAAACATAGGATGTGGGACCTAATATAAATTTTTGATGCATTCAATGTCATCCCTATCCCTAGGTAATAAAATTTGGTTGCCAACTCATTAGCATCCTCATCTATGATCTTAACTCCCATGGATGACAGTAATATGTAAGAATTCACTATTGATTTGGTCCCTTTCCCCCATGTTCTAAATAACATCACAAATTTCCAAGTATTTGAATATGCCCAACACATCATCCTATTCCTTAATAATGTTGGGCATTTGAATCCCAATTAAAATATGAAGAGGATAGGGATAGTTCCAAGGCTGAAGTCAACAAGTACATAATCCTCAATATCCAATGAAATTGAATCTCAAAGGGAATGATTTATTTAGATAAGGCATATGCAACATTCGTCCCTACACCCATAATTAATAAACCCAAATTTATAGTTTAGGAGTGTTGAACCATTAGTTTATCCTTGGAAAGACACCAAACTATCAACTATGGTCTTGACTGGAGAGGCAAGGATGTGGATCAACTTTGAAAGTTGATGTTAAGTTATAAGGACATAATTGCTTAGGATTATTAAGACCTCAAAGTCTTTGATCCAAGAGTGATCACTCATACTATCCTCTTTAATCCAAATAAAAAATGATTATGATGGAAATAGAGACACATGAACATGATCCTTGAACCATCGATACACAAAGAAGTTCACAATATATTGTCTACTAGAATAATCTTTCTAGTTTGGTATTCTACTTGGGTAGAAAAAATAATGCTTGTTAGAAAGAAGAATGGAAAGATTAAGTAGTGCATAGACTTTTAAAACCTAAACAGAGCTTCAAATAAGGACAATTACCCATTGTCATCCCTTGATGAAGTGATCCAAATGGTTAATGGATCCCAGATGATGTCCTTTTTAGATCGATTCTCAAGGTATAACTAGGTTTTAGTGAATTTTAATGACTAAACCAAAACTACATTCACCACAAAGTGGCACACATTTTCCTACAAATAAATGCCATTTGGATTGATCAATGTTAGAGTGACCTTTCAAAGAGTAATATAATTTTCATTTGAAGGTATAATTAGTAAATTCATAGTAATATACATGGATAATTTAACTATGTTTTCAAAATGTAGATCATATCATATCCACCATTTGCATAAAGTCTTTGAAAGGTACAAAAGGAATGAAATTTACTTGAACCCTAAAAATAGCATTTTTGGTGTCACTAAAGGTAATAATATCAGTTATATCATCATGAAGGAAGGTATTACTATCAATCTAGAAAGAGATGATGTAATTTTTAAATTACCTCAATTTAATAGTTAAAAAGAGTTGAAATCCTTCCTTGGAAAAATTAATTTTGTTCACAATTTCATTTTTGGATTTAATATCAAGGCCAAATGCCAACCCCTACATTAAAAAATTTTCATGTCTTAGTTGTCTTGGGTCTTTTAGTTATATGTTTGACCATATTGATGTATTTAACTATCATATGAAGGGAGTGAGTTTTAGTGTCTTGTCATGGTCTTGTCTCACTCTCAGTTTGTCATGAGATTATTTGGCATAAATTAGTGTATGAATGGTATGATGATGTATATGATATTTTAAAGGTGTGTTTAAGACATATACAATCCTATTTTGGACCTAAAGAAGGCTCTGAGATACTTTTCATAATATTCAGTGATAATTCTACTTGTAAAACCTTATTTTTTACCACAAAAGTGAAGGTTTTAGCATTAAAATCATAAAATTACAACCTAAAAGTATATTAACCCATTCATAAAACCTTTTAAATACTTTAATATTAATTAAATTACTTTAAATCAATATTTTACTTTGAAATTTATTTTTTCACGCAATTAAAAGGTAATTTTTTGCCTCAAAGGATTCACACATGCCAGTTTTGGCCCCAAAAGCACGTAAAATAAATTAAAATTTCCTCTAACATGTTTTTTGACTCGTTTCATTAATATTTATACCTAAAATTGGTGGTTCAAGCTTTAGTTGTGAATAAATATGCAAGAAAGAGCCATTTATAATGTAATTTCATGAAAAAGTACAGACTTGTATGGCTCATTCTATATAGAAGATCTCAAGAGCAAGAAAAAAAGGGCATATCAGGTTTTATATAATAATTTAAAGGGAATAATATTAAATACATGCCCAAAACTAGTTCCCTCTAGTCATCTTGCTTATTTTCACATAGTGAGAGTTCTCCAGGTTTATAGGTGGTACAACCATGAGAGAGAAAATCAAGGTCTAAAAATTTAATCAAAGAAAGTAGGGTTAGAGATATTAAATACATGGAAAAAATTTATAAATTTTATCATATATCCTTCATGAACCATCCATTTTAATTCAAGGCAGTCATTATGGCTCCTTCATCCAAGTAAGCAGTCGGTTTTTTATGTTTTCTCTTCATTAGGGCATCATAGTAAAAAAATTCAAGATTATGGAGATTCTCAGGAACCTAATTAACCTTTCCATGGTATTCATAAATAATTTTCCACACATTTTAGGGTAAAATATAGATCAATAATACAAAATAATGCAATTATTTAGTCTACAACCATATGAAGAAGAATTATACGGTCCAAGAGATAGAAAGATTTTCAAGAATTGTTGGTTTCTTACTTGCAAGGGTCTCCATAATGTTCATATGTCCTCTCCTCAAATTATAAAACTTTAATGAAGCTTAATTTCCAAGAATATCATAAATGTGCTCTCAAGAGTTCTCAAGGAGTCTCAGTTTAGCAAATTTAAAAAGTTTCGTAGCATTTTTTAAGTTCTTTGTAGAATCCTAGGTTTCAATTTCACCCTCTTATGCTCCTTCAAATGCCTCAAAATTTAAATATGTGGTAGAGGATATGCCTATTCATACATAATACCTTTGAAATGGTTTTTACCTACCCATTTTGGTTCATCTATGTATCACTATCTTTCAATGACATTCTTGTTGTAATAAAGCTCCTTTTCATCCTCCTTTTCATGTGTTTCCATCTTCCTTTCCAATCATCCCCCCTTCCATTCAAATACATTACATAAATATACTATCATAATTAGTCAATTAGTATAATCCATCATAATTATGAATATGAAGGTATGTAAATCAAGAGACCCTACTAAACAATCAGGAAGAACACTCCTACAATCATCAAGAAGTACAGTCAAGGGCTTCTCATGAAGTATAAAGTAAGAAGAAGAGTGTTAAAGATATATATTTCAAGGTTTTGTTCTATTATTCTGTTATCAAGTTACATTAATGGAAGTAAAAGGATCATTTTCATGTTTGGTAACCTCCCCAAGGTCAAATTTAGGCTCTATCCATACAAGATGACCTCATATAGTCACCTATAATTGTACTACACATCCACTTTGAAGGATAGGTTATGATCAATGTATGAGTGAAGGTTAAAAGGAGTGAAGGGTTATTAATCCATATTATCACTTTATTCATGGAATAATCACAAGGATGAAACTATAAGCAAACATTCTAGTGTATTAAAGGACACTTATAGGCCTATGTTCAAGTCAAAATCTGTAGTAGATGAGTGTCTTAGAAGTCTTAAGGATTGTATAATGTTAAAGAGGATAGTTGGATTAGAAAAGTGCATAAAATTATATGAGTATTTATAACCTCAATATATATCTAAATTAAAATACATATCTAAGGTCTTTAATGGCTCAAGTATCTCAGGAACACTCCTACAATCACCTCTTTAAGAAAAAGTTTAGCCAAGGAGTGAATAAGGCTATGAAAGAGTTTTCCAAGAAGTTAGACCTTAAAGAGGGGTTGTGTAACATATATAAATCATGGTAAGGAAGTATTTTAGGTTCATAACATGTATTTTTAACCCTATTATAGCATCCTACATGTCCTAATCTGTACAAGCCTAAGTTAATATAGAGGCAACTATATGTAAGAGAGAGGCTTTTGCTTAGTAAGGAGGAATGGTGGTATGAAGGAGATAGATTTATAAAGAGATAAATATGATTATTACATCAAATTAAAATCATGATTTAAATTCACTCTCAAATAAGACATGTTTTCATGTAAATTTAAGCACCTACAACAAGCTTTTAAGGTTCTTAAAGCATGCTAACTCTTCACCAAAACCAAAACAATGGAAAAGTTTTCATATCTTGAAGATAAATGAGGTTTAAAAATGTGTTTTAGAGTAATATGGAACGTTTTATGGGTTTATATCAAGATAAGGTTAAAATTTCAAACACTGATCTATAGTCATACACCTCATAGAGTATCACATACAACCTTCTAGACATAGGCCTATCTACAAGCAAGAAGAGAATAATAGCATAATGGCCTAATGACAAAGATTAATTTTAAATGGAGGTTTTATGGGGAAATTAATATGTGGAATGGATCAAAAACATGAAGAGTGGGGATCCAAACACTAATCTATAGTCATCCACCTCATAAAATAGACACTTACATCCATATGAACACACATGCATGTCTCCTAGTATGAAGAAGAATGAGAATAGATTTCATGAAAGAGATTCATGGTCAATGGAGGTTAATTATAATAAGTGATGATGAAATTATGTTATAGAATATAGGAGTGATCCAAATAGTGTTTTTATATTCAAGGTCAAACTAAAAATGACTACCTACGGCCATACTAAAATCATCTTCATCTCACATAGTCACATGCCTTAATGATGCAGTTAAAGATACTTTCCATTCAAGGGTGAACTTATGAATTTAAATATGTTTAAAATGATAAGTTAAAATATTAAAACCTTTTTTAATATCATAAAATACACTACCAACTCATCAAATTAAGTACACAGGTTTGTGTATAGATTTAGACTATGTAAGAGCCTAAGAATAGTGTTTGAAGGGAAAATACACCGAAGGAGGAGTTGAGAAGAAGTTTAAAACCACTTGTTAGGTAAAAAATGTGATAAATAATGGTAACTTTACCTTAAACACTTCCATTTCTCATGAAATCACCTAAAATATAAAAACACAATCATGAAGCACACACAGTTAATACTCAGTCAATGTTGGAAGCCTGTCTTAGAGGAAATGGTGACTTTTGAGCCCCTATAGGTGGAATTGGCATCTAAAAATTGGTAAAAATGGTCCTTATTACTTTATAAATCCTACAATTCCATCTTAAAGTTATTAATATAAGTGTATATGATCACTATTTTAGCATAATCCTCTTGCAGTCAACAAGCAATCACAAGAAGAGACCAGTGAGATTTTAAGAAGTTTGACAAAGTGATAGAGGTTATTGAACCCCATTTAAGGTTTTTATGGTAAAATATGGTAATTTTTATCATCATGTGCCTTGTTATATTGATAAAATTTAATATTACAAGCTAAAATTCCCTTGAGGTCCATCTAAACAAGAAAGACCCCAAATAGGCATGTGTACTCTTCAGATTCTTTACTTATTTTAAGAATTTTTGATAATGTAATAAGTTTTAAAAGGGGTTTAAAATGTATTTTCAATTTTATATGGTGTTTATAATCTCATTGAAGATTAGGAAATAGTCAAACTCAGTCACCTAGGGTTTTACAAGCTAAGACTGCTTAAAACCCTAGGGTAGAGAGACAAGAGAGTAGGATTTTGAGAGGATGGAAACTCAAATTGAGAATGGTTATCAATATAAGACCTAATAATATTTTAATATTAATTAAACATGCATTAGAGGAGAATAAACACATTAGGCCTCAAAACTCCATACAAACACACAGGCAAATAGTCATCCCTACAGGCAGTCTTAAGAACCACAAAGTCAAATTGAAGCTTGGGTAGAAAAATGAGGTCATAGGGATTGAATTTAGATGGGAATTCTTTTTTTACATCCCTAATATACTTTTATAAGTTCCTTAAACTCTAAAACTCATTTTTTCAATCTTTTAGTCCTAAAAGCTAGTCTTAAGACCTATAGGCTCACACCACCATCAAGGCACTTTCAGACCTTTCAGGCCAAGATGACATCAGAAGAAGATGTAATAAAAAGTTAAATTTCATAAATGAGATATTAAAATAATTTAAATCTAATGAAATAACCATTTTTGGTCTCAAAGAGGAGTTTAAATGACTGTAATCTAAGACACCCATTCAAACCACCTGATCAAGTGATCATATCTTTCACCACATGAAGAGTTTGGCCAAATTATATTATCATGATTTGAGTAATCCTATGTAATTATAATACATGATGGATTTAGGTTGGTTGAGGGGTTGAGGTTTATGAACAATTTCTAAGAGTATAAACATGTTTAGATTGTAAGTAAAACCCTACAGGCAAACTTTAATACATACATATATTTGTACAACATTTGCATGGGAACCCAATATTTAAAAAAAAATTGAGAGATTATATGTAATAAATATTCATGAAAATATGTTTTGGTTTGTAAGTCTATACTTTAAAAACCATCATTAAGGTTCACCTCTAAAACCCTCCTAAGGACTAGTTTTGAGAAAAATCAAATTTATTATAATAAAAACTTCATGAATCATCTTGAAACCTCTTCAAACATGAATTAAAATAAAATAAGGTACTCTACATGGTACTGTGATGTATGAAAATGTATGACATGGCATAAAATAGAGTTTTTTGAAGAAAAAGTGCTAAAAGGAGAGGTACAATGTAGTTTAATAAATTCCAATCCATGGAGAGTGAATTTTTAAACTTTTTGTGCCTCCTAAAATCATTATATTATAAAAATAATTCCTATAAATTTCTCTATGATCTCATTCAAAATAGTCAATCTATAGAAATTCTAGGTAGATTGACCTAGTCAACTACTTTGACTAAGTTGTGGGTGTTTCTTCATCAAAAGGAACAATTTCATGATAGGAGGGATTGATCCATGCCAAAATATCATTATATTTTTAGGTTTTAATGGTTTTATATAGGTTCTTAGAGATATAAAATATAATAAGTTAGGCTACTAGGCCTATTTGGCCTAGTAGACCTATTTGGTCATTAAGTGAAGATGAAATTGGCATTGTAGGGATATCAAATGATTTCATTAGATTTATCATGCCACATATCTGGTATTTAGGTGTAAATAACATGAAAAATTAGTCTTAAAGTGATAATTCATGCAAATGAGGACTAAAAAGGGAGTTGACTAGTCTTAAGTGTCAATCAATCATGAGTTAACTAAACTAAAAAGGTAATCAATGCATGTTTCTAGTCTAAAACATGAAGAATAATCATTTAATTAACTTGATCTCATTTCAAGTAGATTTAATTACCAACTTGTGTCATAACATACTAAAGGAAGAGCTTGGGTATGACAAAGAGGGCCCACCACCTTATTTTCACTGCCAAGGAGATCATGCAAAGATCATGCAAGCCATTAGACACAAGGAGAAGTCTTAAGGACTATTGCTTGTAAATTTTAAATGAAAATTGACTTGATTTAATGATGAGATGTCTTCTTCTCCTCTCCTCTATGCCACTCTCTTGGCTTGTTCTCTTCTCATGTCTATATATTGAGGCTTTTAGTCCTATTTTCAGATCCCTCTCTTGGGCATGATGAAACTCTACCAATATTGAGCTTTGTAACCTTTTCAAGTGAATAAAATGACTATTTTTCTATTCCATTATATAGGTTTAGTGTGATTATGTTATTTTGATTTTCACATGTGGTAGTATTTTCTCTCTTGGCAGGTGTTAATCTCACCTAGTTACTAGTATGCCATCTTATGTAGGTCATATACAATGTTTGATGTTGATTGATTGAGATAACAATAGATATATTGATTGGTCAGTGCCTTGTATCAGGCCTTCCATCATTGCCCTAGTGCTTTTATCACTTGATGGAACCTTTATGTGAAATATTATTGCATAGAGTCCTTTGGAGTTGTAGGATTTAGTGATTTCAATTGCTTATTAGTGTTCTTGAAGTTCAAATAGAGTGGATGAACCATCTATATAGGTGTATCACCATCATTAGTGTATATTTCCCTTTTAGTAATCCTTCTAACCCTTTTCATCCCAAATAGTTTAGTAGGTTTTAGTAAATTGAGCAAAGTAGATCATTAGAGGAGATAGCCTCACAATCTACAGGTTTAGTCTAAGTATAGGTGTCCCACACCTTAGACCATTCCAATGTTAGTCTAGGTGTGAAGGAGTTATGATCAATTTGCCTTCAGTAGGGTGTTATTTGGGTTGCTAATAGTTCTAACACACTTGGTGGGACATAGATCCAACCATTAGAGTACACATTTGAAGCATCTTGGTCTTCATAATCAATTTAAGATACTCATATGGTCCTCATCTCTAAGGTAAATAAAAACTTTTGTTCATAATTCAGTTATTTTCATGTCTTTTTTAGGTTATGGCAGCCTATGGAGAAGACTTTGGTCATTCATCTCCTTATCAATAGTTTCATTATGATCCATATACATCTTGTTATCATCCCTATCATCCCTATACTCACCCTAAGAAATAATATGAAATCCATTATCAATCCTATGATCCTTATGAAACTCATTCAATTCCTTGGCAACTTACTTATCAATCCAATCAGTCATGACAATCTCATGACATTCTTGATTAACTCAATCAAGTTCTAAGACAATCCATAATGATTTCAAAAAAACCTTGTTTATTTATGAGAAACAAATGTTAAATATAGACACTTAAAAGAGCTATGGACAAGAGGTCCCCAAGCATGAGATTGAGAACATGAGGTATTAATTATAGAAAGCTAAATAAGTGTGTGCATATTTCATAAGATAAGGCCATTCAAAATTCAATGGTGATATCCTTCACATAAGTGGTCTAATTGTGAACATTTAAGTGAAGTTGGTATTTCATGAAAAACATAAACTCCCCATTGAGTGCCCTTTTTCCCTCATGAATATCAAAAAAATATATATCACAGCCCTCAAGATTTTATTCAAGCCTTGCCAAGCTTTCTTAATCAGAAATCTCTCCAATAAAGACCTTAGAAGAAGGAATAAGTGTGTTTTGAGGAGGCTAATGTTAATGTTTCATAATAGATCATGTAGGAGACTTCATGTTCTAATCAATAGGGTGGGATATCTAATGAGTTGGTTCATGACTTTGAGGCTCACCTATCCAAGCAAGTTGAGCTTGAAAATCAACATCTTCAATAGTTAATAGTAGTTGTAAAGGCAACATAATCTTAGCATCAAGTTCCTTCTTTCACAACCATGGCTATAATAAGTACAAATGAAGAAGATCCTAAACCCAAGTTCATGACTTGGAAATAAGTACAATAATCAAGGGAGTAGATGAGAAATCAAGCATAATCCAAAGTGTTTTTCCATAAATTAAGTAGGAAGTCATTCAGCCTCTACTTCTACCTCCTTAATAACCCAAGGCCTTTGATTCATGGAAAGCTATTCAAAAGAGCTTGCAGTAGAAAGAGGAAATGAAGGTGATCAAAGTTGAGCAGCCCCATGATCAGAATAAATCAGCTATGGTAGCACCTTTGGACCTTTTTCATCTTCTTTAGTATTTTTAGGGGTCTACCATGCCACTTTTTAAAAAGAAGCCTCTTCTTTGTGAGGTAAGTGAAGAAGTTTTAGTTGAGGTAGATGATGAGATATTAGTACAAGAACAAGTACAAGAAGAGGAGGTTGGTGAGATATAAGAGGAAGATACTTCAATTGAGCAAGAACAAGATTATTTCCATGAGTTCTTTGATCACATAATAGCTACCATTCATCATGATAGTCCACAAGAGCTTGTAGTAGTAGTAGAAGACAAGTACCAACCAACCAACAAAGAGAAAGTTAACTTTTAGAGAATAAAAAATCAATAAGTGGATCTTGAAGATGAAACAAAATATGATTTGTAGCCTCATGATCATGATCAAGAAAGTGATATGCTTACTCCTATACCTTCTACCATTCAACTTGAATAAACTCCAATTCTACTTCATCTTGGTGAAATCCAATCACTGGATTTGTTTGATGTCTTGAATTCAAGTTATTCTCTACTTTAATTTGATTCATTTCAAGTTGAGAGAGGTGGTTTCATCAATCAAGAAGGAGTCACTTCACTAAACACACCATTCCAATAGGTTATTTTCTTAGGAGATGACTTGTTTGAGTCTTTTAGGCAAGGTTATCAACTTATCACTTCATCTTCAGATGTTTGTCTACTATTGTAGGTTAAAAATGAACTTAGATGACCTTAAGAAGTCATGAAATTAGATCCATCTCTCTTAGAGGCCAGCCTTACAAACATGACATAGGAAACACTTCAAGTTGTCCAACATGACCATAATCAGTAGCTCATGACTCAAGAAGAATTAAGATTATTCTTGTAAAGTACATAGATCTAGAATGAGTATGATTTGGTCTTTGACTCATACATACAATTCATGCACCTAAAATTGGCACTATAAAAACTAGTTGCTTCCTCAAAATACTATGAATGTGCAAATGTTCCTCTCTACAAAAAGAATCTATCAAGAGATATCAATCATGTTTCAAGGTTCTATGGTGGACAATCTATATTTAAATTTGACCCTGGAGGAAAGATTTTGACTCTAGGTTAGTTGTTTTAGTTTTTTTGTCTTGTTTCAATAAGTGAATAGCACAAGTAGTAGTCAATTTCATTGTTGTTGTCTTGTCATGTTTTCTTGTTTCCTTAGGTTAGTTATGTTTGATTATTAGATTAGGTGTGTTTATTTGTTGTTTCCTTTGTGTATTATTGTTATTTTAGTCAAAAAAGGTGACACAAAGTTCAAATTATGAAAGGGTAGTCCAAAAGAGTAGTCAAGTCATGTTTTTGTGCTTCAAAACTATCATTGTCATGTGAAATTCAGTGAGTTATCTTAATTAATAGGATGGTCAACCCTTGTGAGTCATAAAAAATGTTGGAAATTTGGCATATCAAGGCCAAATTCCAACCCCTACATTAAAAAAAGTTTGTGTCTCAGTTTTCTTGGGTCTTTTAGTTATATGTTTGACCATCTTGATGTCTTTAACCATCATATGAAGGGAGTGAGTTTCAGTGACTTATCAAGATCTTTTCTCACTCTTAGCTTGTCATGAGATTATTTAGCATGATTTAGTGTATGAAAGGTATGAATATGTATATTAAATTTTAAAGGTGTGTTGAAGACATATATAATCTTACTTGGGACCTAAATAAGGCTTTGAGGTTCTTTTCACAATATTCAGTGATAATTCTCCTTGTAAAACCTTATTTTTTACCTCAAAAGTGAAGGTTTTATCCTTAAAATCATAAAATAGACCCTAAAAGGCTATAAACCATTCATAAAACCTTATAAATTCTTTCATATTCATGAAATTACTTTAATTCAATGTCTTATACTTTGAAAAGTATCTTTTCATGCAATTAAAAGGCATTTTTTTGGACTCAAAGGACTCACACATGCCAATTTTGGCCCAAAAAGAATTTAAAATAAATTAACACTTTATCTAACATGATTTTTTACTTTTGGTATTCCTCTTCATGCCTAAAACTGGCAGTTCAAGCTTTAGTTGTGAGTAAATATGCAAGAAAGAGCCATTTCCATTGTAATTTTATGAAAAAGTATGGACTTGTACAACTCATTCCATACAATAGAGATTAAGAGTAGGAAGAATAGGTAATATCAGGTGTTACATAATAATTTAAAGTTAATAAGATTCAATACAGGCCCAAAATCAATTCACTCTAGTCATCTTGCTTGTTTGCACATAGTAAGGCCCTTCAGGTTTGTAGGTGATACGGTCATGAGAGAGAAAATCAAGGTCTAAAAATTTAGTCAGAGAAATTAGTATCAAAGATGTTTTATCCATGGAAATTGGTTCTTAATTTTTTCATATCTCCTTCATTAACAACCCTTTGAATTCAAGGCACTCATTATGGCTCCTTCATCCAAGCAAGTAATCAATTTTCTGTGTTTTCTCTTCATTAGGGCATCATGGTAGACAATTTCAAGATTATGGAGCCTATTAGGAACACAATTTATCTTTAAATGTTATTAATCAACCATTTTACACATTTTTCAGGGTAAAATAGAGATCAATAAGATAAAATAATGTAATTATTTAGGCTACAAGCATATGAAGAAGAGTTGTATGGTCCAAGAGATAGAAAGATTTTCAAGAATTATTGGTTTCTTGCTTGTAGGGGTCAAAATCATGTTCATATGTCCTCTCCTCATGTTATCAAAGTTTAATTAAGCTTAAATACCAATAATATCATCAATTTGATCTCAAGAGTTCTCAAGGAGTCTTAGTTTAGCAAATTTTAAGGTTTTTTTAGCATTTTTAAGGTCTTAGTAGACTCCTAGGTTTCAATTTCACCCTCTTATGCTCCTTAAAAGGCATCCAAATTGATTTGTTTGGTAGATTATATGTCTATGCCTAAATAATACATTGAAAATGGTTTTGACATCCCCCTTTCATGCTCCTATTATCCCCATATCACTATCTTTCATTGTCATTCTCACTATAATAAATCTCCTTTTCATCATAATTTTCATGTGTTTCAATCTTCCTTTCCTATCATCCACCCTTCCATTCATCTCCATTTCATAAATACACTATAATATTTAGTCAAGGGGTAGAAACCATAATAATTATGAAGATGAATGTATGCAAATCAAGAGACCCTATAAATAGTCAAGAAGAACACTCCTACAGTCATCAAGAAGTACAGTCATGGGTTTCTCATGAAGTACAAAGGAAGAAGAGTGTGGAAGATATCTATTTCAAGGTTGTGTTCCATTATTATCTTATCAAGTTGTATTAATGGAAGGAAAATGATCATTTTCATGCTTGTTGACCTCCCCAAGGTCAAATTCAAGCTCTATCAGTATAAGATGACCTCATACAATCACTTAACAGTTGTACTACATAGCCACTTTGAAGGATAGGTTATGATCAATGTATGAGTGAAGGTGAAAAGGAGTGAAGGGTTATTAATCCATATTATCACTTAATTCATGGAATAATACCAAGGAGACATCTATAAGTAAACATTCAAGTGTATCAAAGGACACCTACATGTCTGTATTCAAGTCAAAATCTGCAATAGATGAGTGTCTTAATAGTCTTAAGGCTTATCTAAGTGTTAAATAGGCTAGTTGGATTATAAAAGTTCATAAAATGCTATGATTATTGGTAAAATAAATATATATCTCACTTAAAATACATATATAAGGTCTTGAATGGCTCAAGTAACTCAAGAACACTCCTACAGTCACCTCTTCAAGAACAAGTTTAGCCAAAGAGTGAATAAGGCTATGAAAGAGTTTTTCAAGAAGGTAGACCTTCAAGAGGGGTTTTGGAACATATATAAATCATGGAAAGGAATGGTGTTAGTTATATAATATTTAATTTTGACACTCTTCTAGCATCCTACATGTCCTAATCCATATAAGACTAAGTTAATGCACAGTCAACTATATGTAAGAGAGAGGCTTG
Source organism: Torreya grandis (assembly GCA_037957365.1). Taxonomy (NCBI): domain Eukaryota; kingdom Viridiplantae; phylum Streptophyta; class Pinopsida; order Cupressales; family Taxaceae; genus Torreya; species Torreya grandis. The sequence goes on along the minus strand of JARHVA010000916.1, from coordinate 1,391,127 downwards.
TGCTCAAGAAGGAGGAATGGTGGTATGAAGGAGATAGTTTTATAAAAAGATAAATATGAGTTTTACATAAAATAAAAATTATTATTGAGATTTATTATAAAATAATAAATGTTTTCATGTAAATTTAAACACCTACAATAGGCTTATAAGGTTCTTGAAGCATGCTAACTCTTCACCAAGACCAAGACTATGGAAAAGTTATAATATATTGAATATCAATGAGGTTTCTAAATATGTTTGAGAGTCATACGGAATGTTTTTTGGGTTTATATCAAGATAAGGTTCAAATTATAAACATTGATCTACAGTCATACACCTCATAGACTATCACTTACAACCTTCTAGACACATGCCTATCTACAAACAAGAAAAGAATGATAGCAGAATGGCCTAATGATAGATATTCATGTTCAATGAAGGATTCATTAGGAAATGAAGATGTGGAATGGATAAATAAAATTAATATGGGGGCTCCAAACACTAATCTACAATCATCCACCTTATGAAATAGACACTTACAACTATTTGAACACATAAGCATGCCTCCTAATATGAAAAAGAATGAGAACATAGTCCATGACAAAGCTTCATGTTAAATGGAGGTTAATTATAACAAGTGATTATTAAATGAGGTCAAAACATGTAGGATTTCTCTAAACAATTTTTTGATAGTCAAGGTCAAACTAAAAATGACCACATACAACCATACTAAAAATCATCTTCATCTCACACAGTCACATGCCTTAATGATGCAGTTTAAGATACTTCATATTCAAGGGTGAAATTACAAATTGAGGTTTGTTTAAAATGATAATTTAAAATTTTAAAACCCTCTTCAAGATCATAAAATATACTTCCAACTCATCAAAGTAGGTACATAGGCCTATGTACGGATTTAAACTATGTAAGAGACTCAAAATAGTGTTTGAAGGGTAAATAGACCAAATGAGGAGGTGAGAGGAATTTTAAAACAAATTTAGAGGTAAAAAATGTGATAAATAATGGTTAATTGATCTTAAACACTTCCATTTCTCATGAAATCACCTAAAACACAAAAACATAGTCATGAAGCACACATAGTCAATACTCAGTCAACATTGGAAGCCTGTCTAGGAGGAAATGGTTCTTTAGAGCCCCTAAAAGTGGAATTGGCCTATAAAAATTGGTAAAAATGATCCTTATTAATTTATAAATCCTCCCATGACATCCTCAAGGTCTTAATAGAGGTGGAGATGCTCACTATTTTACCACAATCCTCTTGCAATCAGCAGACAGTCATAAGAAAAGACAAGTGATCTTTTGAGAATTTTGAGAGAGTTACAAAGGTTTTTGAACCCCATGTAGGGTTTTAAGGGAAAAATAGGGTAATTTTTATTCCTCATGTTCCTTGGGATATTAATCACATGCAAGCTTACAAGCTAAAATTCCCTTGAGGACTATCTAAACATGAAAGACCCAAAATAGGCATGTGTTCTTAAGATTCTTTTGTTGTTTTAAGAATTGTTGATAATTTAGGATATTTTAAAAAAGGTTTAAAAGGTATTTTAAATTTTATATGGTGTTTATAATCTTAGTGTATATGAGTAAATAGGAAAACTCAATCACCTAGTGTTTTACAAGCTAAGACTACTTCAAACCTTAGGGTAGAGAGACAAGAGAGTAGGATTTTGAGAGGATGGAAACTCAAATTGAGAATTTGTATCACTATGAAACCTAATATAAGGAGTTAAATCTTAATTAAACATGCATTATAAGGATAATAAACACATTAGGCCTCAAAACTCTATACAAACACACATGTAGGTAGTCATCCTTACAAGCAGTCCTAAGAACCATCGAGTCAAAGTGAAGTTTAGGAAATAAAATGAGGTAATATGGAGTGAATTTGGATGGGAATTTTTTTTTTCATCCATAATATTCTAATATAGGTGCCTCAAAACCTTAAACTTCATTTTCAATCTTTTAGCTCTAAAAGCTAGTCTTAAGACCTATAAGCTCACACCACTATCAAGGCACTTTTAGACCTTTCAAGATAAGATGACATCAAGAGAATATGTAATTAAAATTTAAATCTCATAAATGAGGTATTAAAATCATATAAATATAATGTAACATCCATTTTTGGTATCAAGAAGGATTTCAAACTACTGCAGTCTAAGACACCCATTCAAACTACCTAATCAAGTGCTTATATCTTTCACCACATGAAGAGTTTGGCCAAATTATCTTAGAATGATTTTAGGACCCATATTCACTTATAATCATGATGTATTGAGTTTGTTTTAGGTTTTTAGGTTTATAAAAAAATTATAAGAGTATAAACATATCGATAATGGAAGCAAAACCCACCAAGAAAACTTCATTACATACATATATTTACACATTGTTTGCATGGGAACCCAAGATTATCAATAAAGTTGGAGGGTTTTTTTACTAAATGTTTATGGAAATAAGTTTTGGTTTGGAGGTTTTTACTTTATGAACCATCATTAAGAAGGTTTACCTCCAAAACCCTCCTAAGGACCAATTTTGAGAAAAGTCAAATTTATTTCAATAAAAACTTCATGAATCATCATGAACCTATTTAAATATGTATTAAACTCATATAAGGTCTTATAAATGGTACTATGATGTATGAAACTATATATACATGGAAAAAAACATAATATTTTAATAAAAAGTGTTGAAAGGAGAAGTACAAGGTAACTATTGCCAATCAAACTTGCACCCCTATAAAGGTAGTTCCAAGCCTTCACAATCTATTAAAACATGGAAATAATCATAAGCTATGGGTGACCTAATCAATGGATTGAATATTTATATTCTAAGGGTTAGTTCCCTTTGGTGTATCAATTAGGATCATTTTTCTATGTTACAACTATCTGGGAAAAGAGAGAGAAACTTGAAAAAAAATTCTATCTAATGATGGTGATACACCTAAATTATTGGCTGATCCACTCAATTGGAGCTACTAAAAACATTGATTTAGACAAGATAAAGGTTAAACCTTCAATTCAAATTGACCAATATGCATAATTATTTCATGAAAAGGTTCTATCTTGTGATCAAAGATTAAGGGAAATGATGGAATAGACCTGATTCAAGGCATTAACTATCCACTTGAATCCACTATAAACTCATTTGAAAGATATTAAACATGGAACATGACCTATATAATCTGACTAACTAGTAACTAGGTAAGAATCAAGACTTGATAAGGAAGAAAACTATATCACTTATGCAAATCAATGACATAAATACACTACACTGTAACTAGAATCTAAAAACAATAATCTTTCTATTAATCTAAAAAAAGGTTACAACTCAATCTTTTATAGAATTTTGTCTTGCCAAAAGAGAGATACAATTCAAGTCTAAAAAGCCAACTTATATAGAAAAATCCACAAAAACCAAGAGGTTGACATTGAAAATAAAATAAGAAGAAAACTCTTTCATTAGCCCAAGTCTAATTTTTACTATCTAAAGACAACAAGACCTCTAAAAATAATATTTTTTAATATTATGCCTTGCATGAAAAGTTCTTTGGCAATGAAAATGGATGGTGGGCTCAATCTTGGAGTAATCTGCCCCATGCATGATGTCTACACCAATCTTGGATGTCTTGAGTTAAGCTTGAACTGATTTGATGCTAAATTGGAATGTGATAATGTCTTCTATTTCATGGAGAGCATGAGTGGATGTGACTCTTGTTAATTAGTCAACTAGAGCTCAAGACTAGTCAATCTCCAATGGTCTCCACTTGAACTGCTAGAATGTTTGAAAGGCTCAGAACAAACAAGAGTGCATGCTTGAAATCTCTTGTTAAGCTCTCCAACATTAAACTCTTTGAGTTCTTCATGAAAATGAGTCTCCATTTTAGAGCTAAAGGTGTCATGTTTAAAATGGTTATACATCTTGGACATGTCTAATCCTATTTATGACTGTTGAAATCCCTCACTTTAACTGGCTCTTCATTTTTGTGCATGTTCTGCTATTTGTCCATGCTATATTTTTATTTTGGAATTTCCTTTGGATTTATCTTTCTAAAACTTACTATCTATTATTCCTTTTATATGGCTTTATCCATTGGGATATTGGCCTCTTCCCTTTGGACTATCATGGATAAATTATCTGTAAGAATTATCTCAAACTTCTCTCCTCAAACAAAAATTATGAGACTTATCCTTTCGAGCCTTTCTTTGTATAATTTGTTCAAAGGAATTCCTTTAGAATTCTTGTCCATTTCACTTTCCCTTGTTTAAATATAAGTAAGTTCTTCGAACTTCTTGTTCATGTATTTCTCTTTTTTCCCACAAACAATTTGTCCATGGGAATTCTCTTGGGCTTTCTCTCTCTTATGAGCCCTTCCTTTGGATATTCATCTTCAAAAATAAAGTCCAAATCTATACCACTTTTCTCTCTCCTTTCTTTCGGGCAAATTGACCAAAAGAATTGTTTTAGTCTTTTGCTTATCACCTTTATCTTCAGACAAAAAGTCTGCACCCCTTTATTTTTGTTTGTGTCTTTCCTTGTAGTGACTTTCCTGAAGGGAACATTCCCTTCGTGATTCCTACAATGAACCTTCCCAAAGGGCACATACCCTTCGAGATTTTTGTAATGATCTTTTGGAAACTGAATGAACCCTTTGGCATTCCTTTTGAAGTTTGTGAATTGAACCTTCCCAAAGGGTAGATATCCTTCAATATTCTTACCAATGTCCTCTTTCGAAAGGAAAGTACCCTTTAGGCTTTTGACTTGAACTTTACCAAAGGGAAAGTGACCCTTTAGAAGATTCCAAATGCCACTTTTCAAAAGGAAGTAACCCTTTAGGCTTATGTAAATGAACCTTCCTGAAGGGTAGATGCCCTTCATATTTTTACAAATGCCCCCCTCAATTTTTTGAATTGTCCCTTCAACACATGAAATTGCCCTTCAGGATTTTAAAATAACCCTTTGGCTTTTCCAAAAGACTTTTCTTTTGGACATCTCTCTCATGGACAATTTCTTCAAACAAAAAATTTGAAATAAATGTCCCTTTAGATCTTCTATTTTTAAACTTTCTTAAAGGACAATTACCCTTCAGTATTTCTAAAATGTCCCTTCAAAATCATGACAAGCCCTTCCCGAGTACCCTTTGGGAAAAATGTAATAGTAATTCAGCCTTTAGAAAATAGTCCTTCGGCCTTTCTATAATGGGCCATTATTCTTATATTTCCTTTGAACAAAATTCTGAAGGAATTATATCTTAATCCTTTTCAAAGTATCCTCTCGACCTAGTCCTCTTCCCCTTCTTTGAAAGGCATGTTTAAGCAAAGTTCTGAATAATAGAGTTTGTAATGTTGACCTTTAGGTTCAAAATTTTCAACATTTTGGTGACTCAGTTGGGAAGCATGAATGTTATGCTTGAGAACTTAGACCATAAATATGATATTAAACTCACAAAATAATGTTAAACCTAGTCCATGACTTCAAATATCCTTTGACAAGATAAGAAGTAACCTTCATCCTTCAAAATAAGAAGGGAAACACACAAAAATAGGAAAACTAACTAAGAAGCAAATGTGCACACAAGCACTTATTCGAACAAAATAGAACAAAAATATTTTTCTTGAACAAAACTTAGAGGAAGTAAAAACAAACTATGTACAAGGAACTTTGCTCTTCAATAAAAATGTTTTAGATGTATCCCATTGACTGGGATTGGAAGCTTTTGACCATCCAACTTTGCAAGTTGGAAATCATTTGTGGGATTTGCAACTAGAAATGGTTATGGGCCACTCCAAAGGTAATCAAACTTTGTGTGCCTTCCTAGTTTAGTTCTATCCTCATCCTACTCGAGGACCAAATCTCCTTCTTTAAAAATTCGTGAAGACGCTCCTTTGTCAAAAGTTTTCTTCCTTTATGCTTGATGAATTTCCATGGCTAGCATGTACTGATTTCTTGTCTCTTCCAACTCTATAATCTTAGCATACCTAATTTTCATGGGCTCATTCTTCAACAACTAAAGCTAATGCATTAGTTCCAGAGTGGGAACTTCAAGAGAAATGGGTTACCTTGATTCCTTACCATATACTAGCTTGTATGGAGAGTTGGTTATTGATCTTTTATAGGTGATCCTATCAGCCCATAGAGTTAACTTCAACTTGAGATGCCATGACCTCTAATTGTCTTCAATAGACCTCCTTATGATCCTCAATAGGTTCTTATTCATAGATTTAGCAAGGCCATTGCCTTGTAGATAATAGTCTGATGAAGCGCTGAGGTAAATTCCATGTTGGATAGCCCATTGACTGATCCTAGATCCCACAAAATCCATTACATTATTATAAATAATAGTTGAGGGGACTCCAAACCTAGTAAGTAAACCTTCATAGAAATCAAGAACATTAGTTTCATTTACTTCTTTCAATGATATTGCTTATGTCTAATGTGTGAAATAATCTGTAGCAATTAGAATCCATTTATGACCTAAACTTGAAGGAGTATTAATGAGGCTAATAAAGTATAATCCCCATTGGACAAATGGTTAATCCACCACTATTGGCTGAAGAGGTAAGGTTGCAAGATTCACTTTTCCTAAAAACATAGCACATTGTTTGCACTTTCTAACCCATGCATGGCAATCACCAAATATACTAGGCCAATATTACCCACCTCTCATGATCTTAAGAGTTGTAGTTCTTATATAAAAATGTCCACCACTATGTCCATCATGGAATTCTTCAAGCAATCTCTTAGTTTGGCTTGGTTCTACACATCTTAGCAACATTCCATTGATATCTTTCTTGAACAAAACACCATCAACAAGTAAAAATGGAATTGTTGCAATCTGAAATACCTTCTTTTTGAAGCATTGAGATGAGAGGGATATATACCATCTTGGAGATAGCTTACCAAGTCATGAAACCAACTGGAAGGTGAGGTATGACCATCTGTAACCTCTTCATCATTTGACACCAAAACAAACTCATTAGCCTCTTTCAAGTCTTGTGTTAGATGCTCACACACTCCTTTACCTCTAATTAGCTTTGTGACCTTAATTTCTACATCATACTCCATTACCTTAGGTATCTAACTAGCTCTCTTCTCATTTATATCTTTGTTCAAAAGGAACTCCTTGATGCTTGGATGGGCAACCATTAGGTGTTTCTTATTGTTAGACAATAAGTATCTAAACTTTTTAAGAGACCTTATAACCAAAAGGACATGTTTTTCAAAAAAATAATACCTCATTTCATACTCCTCCAAGCCTTGCCTGAAGAAGGCTATTGGCTGCTCCAAAGCCTCATGATTTTACTACATAATAATGCTTGAAATGGTGTCCATGTTAGCATAAGTGTACAAAATGAAATATTTGATAAAATCTAGATTTATAAGCATAGGAGAATTAGCTATGGCCTTATTAATATCCTCAAACCCTTTTATTCCTTCTTTGGACCAGCTAAATTTTTGATTTTTCTTTAGCATGGTTGTAAGTGGCTTAGCTAAAATGGCAAAATCTAAAATATATCTCCTTATGAAATTGATTTTTTCAAAGCAACTTTGTAAAGATTTTTTATGATTAGGCAAGGAGAGTTAAAGAATGGATTTAATCCTTTTAGCATCTATGCTTAAACCATGCTTCGAAATAACATGTCCAAGAAGCTTACCTTCATGAACTGAAAAAACACACTTTTTGAGATTTAGAGATACCCTAAATTGTCTACACCTTTCAAACACTTGCTTGAGATAAACCATGTAATCTTTTGCATTCTTTAAAAACACTATTATATCATCCAAATAAATAAGTACAAACCTATTAAGAAGGCCTTGGAATGCCATATCCATGGCTCTTTGAAAGGTTGCTCCAGCATTAGATAAACTAAATGACATATTTCTATATGCAAATGTCCCCCACTTAGTTGTGAGGGCTATCTTAAATTGGTTTTCTTCTTTGACCAAAATTTGATTGTAGCCACTATATCCATCCAACAAAGAAAACCTCTCTGAACTTGCAACAAGTTATAAAATTTGTTCCATTGATGGCAATAGATAGTGATCTTTAAGTGAAGACCTATTCAAATCATAAAAGTCAACACACAAACGAATCTCACTAATCTTTTATACCAGAACAAGATTTTACACCCAAGTTGAGTGCTTGATTGGAAATATAATAGTTGATTTTATGAGATTGTGAAGCTCAACTCTCATCAAATGTTTAGGTTTAGGATTGATTAGACTTTGTCTTTGTCTTATTGGTTTAGTCTCCTCCTCTAGCTCAATGGTGTGTTGATCCAAACTTGGATCAAATCCCTTAAGATCACTATACTAATATACTAATACATTAGCAGAACTTGTGCATAACTCAATGAAAGATTGATTTTGTGAAAGAGTGCATACCTTACCCAACTTTAAAAACTTACCATCCTCAATCTCTACATTGGCATAGTGTTCTTCTTTTGTTGACAAGGATGAATTATCCTTCCTTAGCTCATCATCACCACTAAAAATGTTCTCAAGTGTGACCAATCCCTTGGGAAACTTTTTTTTTTTAGTTGTACAATATGATCATCATACTACTATAAGTGTTGTGATTAGTTTTTTGAGGAAAACTCAACCTTTTCTTGCAAGAATCTAACAATTTGATTATCATCTTTGAACACCTACCAATTCTCATGATTATTTAGAACAAAGGGACTTACAACCACCTTTATATGTGATTTAATTTTCTCACTTTTTATATTAGTTGGGATGCTAAAGTGAGACCCAATAGTAGCCAACCTATCAACATGTTTATTCTCACCTCTTGGTATTACCTAAATGTGAAAATCTTTAAAATAATTAATTAAATCTCAATATTTAAGCAACAAATTTTTACATATATTCAAACCTCTTACTTGGTGAACTACAAGCTCACTATAACCAAACACTTGTAAAGAATTGATTTTCATCTTCCTAGCTCACTGCAAACCATGAACTAGTGCTTCATACTCAAAAAAATTGTTTGAACAACCAAACTAAAATTTAATAAAAGAGAAATACCTTTATTTTATTTAAGAAACCAACATCATTCCAAATCTGGTTCCATGCCTATTCCTTGATCCATCAAAGTATAATTGCCACAAACCTTTGTTAGACTCATCTTCTTTGACCATGGTTTGGATTGGTGCATCATTCTCATGAAGGTAATACACATGAAGTCCTTCTTCTTCAATCAAATTATAAGGATCATGCTCATGCAATGTAAAATCCCACTCATTAAGAAACAAATTTGAAACTCCATCCAAAGGTGATCTATTTTCTACTTCACTAGTTTCTAATACCTCATCTAAAATGATATAATTAGTATTCACAACACTTGACATATATGGCTCCATATGAAAATGTGAAATAGGCTCAGAATGAATTGTTACCTTGGTACCATACCTCGTTAATATAACATTTAAGTCTAATTAGCTGATAAATATCCCTTAATCTTTGAGGTGAAGTCTGTTGAAAGGCACATAGCAAAGTAGGGAGGCAAGTCTACCACAATAACATCATGTTGAATAGTAACATTGGGATATGCATGTAATGTCAATTTCAGATTATTTATAATTCCTACTATTTTATTTGGTGACCCATCCAATTACAATACTCCTTTTGTATTTAGCTCATAAACAAGTCCAACCTTGTCTATAATCTATTTAGGCATGACTGTACTACTAGCTCCACTATCCACCATACAATTATGAACCAAAGTATCACCAAATATCGAAGAAAGGTAAAAAGGAGTTTTCTTTGATTTTAACTTAGTTTTGTCCACTTTTGCCATCTTATTGACCTGTTTCTTTACTAGCTGATCCAAATTAGTCAAGACAACACCTTCTTTCTCAACTAGTTTTAGAGATAATTCAAGAGCTAACAGCTCTTAAATTAGCTTATCATTTTGTCCTAGAATGGAAAGACAATCCCACATGTTAATAATAATATTATATTTCTTCATTTGATCCACTATACAGAAATGAGATCCACTAACCTTTGGTTGTACCTTTTGAAGCACTAGTTATTCATGAACTAGAGGTAGTTGATGAACCTTACCAAGCTCTATATTCTAATTTTTATATGTTATAGGGATAGAAAGTTGATCTTTTGTACTCTTAGAAATAACCCTAAGAGTACTTGAAGCATTTGTCACCTTTTGTACCTCTTCAATGTATCTTCTTTTATCTCTAGTTATAGCTACAACTTGACCACTTATTTTGTTAGTTTCATCATCTTGAGTAAAAGCAACATGATCATCTACTTACCAATTTACATTAATGGCAGAAAGCTTCCCTTGAACTTGATGAGTCTCTCCTTGTGATGCCAAACTTGTATCTTGGTACTAACCTCCTTGAAAATAAAACTCTTCTTATGTCTTTTGTGGCATAGTGATGTTATATGATACCAAGGCTTGGTTTTGAGCATCATTGAGATTTGAGGACTGCCAACCTGAATCCTACATCATGTTGTTTTGAGTTAGGGTGGGAATAATAACCTTTAAAGTGGAATAAACATTAAGATCAAGGGTAGAATATGCCTTATCTGGACTTATGTCTCCTTGTGCTTGATATGGTGGTCTATTCTCTCTAAAACCCTAATAAGGAGGCCTTTGATATTTGAAGGGATGATAGGTGTTATATTTTTTCTACTAATAAGGCCTATTATACTAAAATTGATGCCTCTCGAGTTAGACCATTTCATTCCCAAAATATTGAAGCAAACTTTTGAACTTTCTTATCTCATTATCTTGACTAGTAGGGGCTGCAATTTGAGCTTGAGGTGCTAGAATAGGAGCTAAGGATAGAACTTGAGGAATTTGGGGGGATGTTATAGCAATTGATTCTAGAAGTATAGCATTGTAGGTCTTAGAAAAAGCTTACCAACTTATATCAAACTATTTTCTACCCTTATTGCAATCTCATAAGCACCTAATAAGGTAGTACCACCCATTGACTGTATCATCACACTAATGTCAGAATTAAGGGCTTTCAAGTAGTAAAAAAAATGCATGTTCAGAGGATGGTCTTACCAACATAGGTATTCTAGTTCATGTCTTTTGGAATCTGAGGTTAAAATCAGACATGAAATCATGAGTAACCCTTTTTATGGTGGTCAATTACTCAACTAAAGATAGGTGATCATATTTATCTTTAAATTGCTTGACCAAGGCTGCACCTAATTCATCCTAGGTAGAGATGGAATTAAGTGGTAGATTTGTATACCACTACAATGTTTTTCCTTTGAAGGAGGCAACCAATAATCTAATAGAAACATTGTCTTCAACCACATTATATATTGAATAGAGATTAGCAACATGTTGTATATGCTCAATAGGGTTTGTTTGATTTGCTCCTGAGAAAAATGGGATACTCTTGAGGGTAGACACTGGAATATCATCAAACTAGGCTAAATTTAGTATGTTACCTCTATTGAATGGAGCAAAAAATTGATTTATGAGGGCCATTTGGATAATGGGGATTATAGTGCTTGGAACAATAGGATGACCAAGAGGCAAATACTATTTTTGAGGATATGGTTTTGCCCTCCTAAATATCGATCTCTTATAAGATATAAATTCAAAAGGAATTCCTTTGCTTGTTGACCTTGTGGTAACTTTTGGCATGAAAGAGTTGCATGAATGATGCTATGAACTCTACAATTTAAAGAATGTTTAGCTTGTGATGAAGATATATATTCTCTTATATTATAAATGTTTTTCTTTATCTTCGAACATTTTTAGATTTTCAAAATATTTCTTTGATGGTCCCACTGGGCGTGCCAAAAATGTTGTCAATCAAATTTGCACCCATATGAAGGAAGTTTTAGGCCTTCAAAATCTACTAAAACATAGAAATAATCATAGGTTTTAGGTGACCTAATTAGTGGATTAAATCTCTAACTTCTAAGGGCTAGCTCCCTTTTGTGTATCAATTAGGATCCTTGCTTTACGCTACAAATTGTATGGGAAAAGAGAGAGAAACTTGAAAGAAAATTCTATCTAATGACGGTGATACACCTGAATTATTGGTTGATTCACTTAATTGGAGCTCCTAAAAACACTTATTTAGATAAGAGAATGGTTGAACCTTCAACTCCAATTGACCAATATGCATAAGTATTTCATGACAAGGTTCTATCTTGTGATCAAAGCTTGAGGGAAATGATGGAATAGGCCTAATTCAAGGCACTAAATAGCCACTTTCATCCACTGTAAATTCAACCAAAAGACATTAAACATGAAACATGACCTACATAATCTGAACAGCTAGTAACTAGGTAAGAATCTAGACTTGATAAAGAAGAAAACTCTATCACTTATGCAAATCAATGACATAAATACACTATACCAACAGCTAGAATCTAAAAAAAATAGTTCTATTAATCTAAAAAAAGGTTACAAATCAATCTTTGGCAAATTTTTGTCTTGCCAAAAGAGGGATATAATTCAAGGCTAAAAATCCAACTTATATATAAAAATACACAACAACCAAGAGGTTGGCATTGAAAATAGAAGAAGAAGACAACTCTTTCATTATCCCAAGTCCAATTTTTACTATCCAAAGATAATAAGAACTCTAAAAATAATATTCTTTTATATTATTCTTTGCATGAAAATTAATTTGGCATTAAAAATAGATGGTTGATCCAAGTAACATTTTAGGTGACAATTCATATGACAGTTCTATGCCAATTGGTGGTAGAACTTCCAAGAGCCATAACTTTTGCACCATAGCTTTGTTTGACTCCCCATTTGAACCATTGGAAAGATAAGAATGAGTGGAAAGTTTTGAGATGTAATTAGCTCCACTTGGTGGGTTTTTACCCCCCAAAAAAATGGAAGTGCCCTAAATTTCAATTTTAGTAGTGCAATCTAAAAATAGTAATTCCTCAAATTTTATATTGTTGTAAATCATGGAAGTCAAACCACTTGATCTCCCTCGATATTAGTGACCTCACACATTCTCCTCCTAGCTTCAAAATGTGTATAAATGAAGATGCAACCCAAATATAAATTAGATATCTCTTTTTAGAGATAAGCATATGTTTGGATCTACAAATTTGATGAATAAAACATCTCTTCTCAGAGATATCATTATTGTTATTATGTTGTTCTTGTCTCTTGAATTATCTTTCAACCAAAGCTTTTGAGTTTTGGATCAGTGGTATTAGAGTGGTTTGTCTTGAGAGTGTATGATCCAGAGGATGAGATCAGGCTACAAGAAGCTTGGGTGGAAAATAATAGAGCTTCCAAACTATCCACATATTTGCTATAAATGACTTCAAATGGTGGACAACACTAAGACATCTGATCCTTTCAAGGAAATGGTGATTGAAGCCCTCTAGCAACAACAAGCATAGATGCTACAACAATTCACCCAAATTCTCCAACAAAATTTGATGGGAAATTTTGGCTCCTCATCTGTAACCCCATGTTTGTTCAATGCCCCAACACCCTTCAAAGTTCAAGTGAATTTTGATATCCCTACATTTGAAGGCAAAATCAATGTTGATGCACTAGAAAATTGGTTAGATCAATTGTCATCTTATTTTTCTATAAATAAATGCACCAACAAAGAGAAGATCACTTTTGCTCTTTTGAAAGCATCATTGCCTATCAAAAATTGGTGGGAAGTGTACAAAAAGAGATTTAGTGCAGATGATATTGGCCTTGAGGTAGAACCTACCTGGGATGATTTCATAGAAGCTGTAAAGGAAGAATACTATCCCATTGGAGCATATGACAATCTGTATATAGAGTGGTAACAACTTCACCAAGCTAAGAAGCAATCTATTCAAGATTACACTAACATTTTTCATTCTCTATCTATGAGATTGGGCATCCAAGAAAGTGACAAACACAAGGTTCTCAAATATCATGGCAGACTACAATGGTATATATTGGGAAAAATGGAACTCTTCAATTTGGAAACCCTCTATGAGGTGTACAAGTTCATAGTGAAGATTGAGAAGAAACATGGAAGAATGAATATGAAGAGTCAGCCTTCAAAATGAAAAATTAATAAAGAAGGTCAAACATGAGGCCAAAATTGGAAGCAAAAAGAAGGAAAGACTGGGAAGTGGTACGATTATCACAAATCTAGAACTCACTCCAAAGAAGAATGTCGAGCCATCAAGTCTCTGCTTTTTAATTTATAATCCTCAATATATACTACTCTACCTCATACATAGCCTATAGTTGAAGAAGATGAAAAAGAGATTGTAGATGCTAAGCTTGATGTCATCATTACTTCATCATAGACCCATAAGAAGAGGCCAGATGACAAGGAAATGTTGTTTCATTCTAAGTTATGGGTGAAAAGTAAGCCTCTATATTTCATTCTTGATAATGGGAGTCAACATAATTTAATCTCTACTAATGTTGTGAAAAGCCTAAATTTATCCATGAAGCCTCACCCAAATCCATACAGTATTGGATGGTTGAGTCCAGGGAGAAACCTTTGTGTCACCCACCAATGTCTTCTCTCATATGCAATAAAACCTTTCCAAGATGAGGGCTTATGTGATGTGGTCAATATAGATGTTTGTGATATGCTCTTTGGTTATTCATTCATGTATGATATACATGGAATATATGAATCAAGAGCTAAAAAGATCACCCTCACTCTTGGAACATGATGATAAAGGGTACCAAAGGTACCACCTTCTACATTTATCTCCCTGATTAGTGCCAAGAAATTTGTTCTCATGGTGGTCAAGTCACAAGAATACAAAAGGGATAATGTTATAGCCTTGAATACACAAAAAACACAACAATAGAAGCAAATAGATAAAAAGATAAAAATTTCACAACCTTCTATCCATAGACTAATGGTCAGATAGAAATGGTGAACAATTAGGCCCTACATAACTCCATAAAGCACAGCTCCATAAAGCATAGTTCATTCTAAGTTTGCATCAAGAATCAAATCAAAACATAACTACGATATTTGATGACAAATATTGATTCAATGAGAACCATTGATTATCAAGGAGGGAGGAATGATCCAAGAAACATTTCAGGTGATAATTTGGGTGACGGTTCTACCCCAATTGGTAGCAGAACTTCTGGGAGCTATAACTTTTGCACCACAGCTCCATTTGACTCCCAGTTTAAACTATTGGAAAGCTAAGAATGAGGGGAATGTCATGAGATGTCATGATATCTACTTGGTGGGTTTTAACCCCTAAAAAATAAATGTAAGCTCCCTAAATTTCAATTTTAGTAGTGTAGTCTAAAAATAGTAAGTTTCTAAAAATAGTAATTCCTCAAATTTTATATTGTTTTAAATCATAGAAGTTAAACCACTTGATCTCCCTAGAGATTGGTGACCTTCCACATCCTCCTCATACCTTAAAAATGTGTATAAATGAATATGTAACCTAAAATGGAAATCAGACATCTCTTCTTAGAGATAAGCATATGTTTGGATCTACAAATTCGATGAATAAAACATCTCTTCTTAGAGATAGCATTATTATTATTATATTGTTCTTGTTTCTTGAATTATATTTCAACCAAAGTTTTTGAGTTTTGGATCAATGGTGGGCTCAAGCTTAGACTAATCTACCCCATGCATGATGTCTATGCCAATCCTGGATGTCTTGACTTAATCTTGAATTGATTTGAAGCTGAATCAGAATGTGAGAATGTCTTCTATTATATGAAGAGCATGAGTGGATGTGACACTTGTCAATTAGTCAAATAAAGCTCAAGACTAGTCAACCTACAATGGTCTTCACTTGAACTGCTAGAACATTTGAAAGGCTTAGAACAAATAAGAGTGCATGCATGAAATGAGTCTTTATTTCAGAACTGAAGGTGTCGTGTTTAAAATGGTTATACATCTTGTACATGTATAATCATATTTATGGTTGTTGAAATCTATCACTTTATCTAGATCTTTGTTTCTATGTATGTTATGTTGTATATCCATGCTATATTTTTCCTATGGAATTTCCTTTAGCTTTATCTTTCTTAGACCTACTATATAGTATTCCCTTTCTATGACCTTATACATTGGGATATTGGCCTCTTCCCTTCAAACTATCTATAAAGTCATTTTTCTAAGGAAAAATTGTCCATAGGAATTATCTTGGACTTCTCGAATAAAAATTATGAGACTTATCCTTCAGAGCCTTTCTTTGTACAATTTGTATGAATGAATTCCTTTAGACTTCTTGTCCATTTCACTTTCCCTTGTTTAAACCTTCTGAAGGAATTCCTTTAGATAATTTATTTGAAGGAATTCCTTCAGACTTCTTTTGCATGTATTTCTCTTGTTTGCCATAGAAAATTTGACTGTGGGAATTCTCTCAGGCTTTCCCTCTCTTCTGAGCCCTTCCTTTGGGTATCCATCTTCAAAAAAAAGTCTAAAGCTCTACCACTTTTATCTCTTGTTTATTTTAGGAAAATTGCCCAAAAGAATTGTGTCGGTCTTTTGCTTATCAAATTTATCTTTGGAAAAAAAGTCTGTTCCCTTTTATTTCTACTTGTGCCTTTCCTTGTAGTGACTTTCTTGAAAGGCACATACACTTTAGGATTCTTGTAATGAACCTTCTCAAAGGGCACATACCCTTCAAGATTTTTGTAATGACCTTTTGGAAATTGAATGAACCCTTTAGCATTCCCTTTGAAGTTTGTGAAGTGAACCTTCTCGAAGGGTAGATATCCTTTAGGATTCTTGCCAATGCCCTCTTTCAAAAGGCATGTACCCTTTAGGATTTTGACTTGAACTTTCCCAAAGGGAAAGTGACCCTTCAAAAGGCCTCCAAATTCCCCTTTTCAAAAGGAAGTAACCCTTTAGGCTTATGTAAATTAAAATTTATGAAGGGCAGATACCCTTCAAATTTTTATAAATGGCCCCCTCAAATTTTTGAATTGTCCCTTTGGTACATGAAACTACCCTCTGGGCTTTTGAAAGAACCCTTCAATTTTTCCAAAAGACTTTTATTTCAAACATCTCTCTCATGGACAATTTATTTAGACAAAAATTTTGAAGGAAATGCCCCTTTGGATCTTCTATTTTTGAACTTTCCTAAAGGGTAGTTACCCTTCAAGAGTTCTATAATGTCCCTTCAGAATCGTGTCAATCCCTTCTTGAGTACCCTTCGAGAAAAATGTAATTGTCATTCAATCTTTGGAAAATAGTCCTTAAACCTTTTTGTAATGGACCATTCCTCTTGTATTTCCTTCAAACAAAAATTTGAAGGAATTATGTCTTAAGTCTTTTCAAAGTATCCCCTCAGCCTGGTCCTCTTCCCCTTCTTTGAAAGGCATGTTTAAGCAAAGTTCTAATGATAGAGGTTGTAATTTTGACCTGTAGGCTCAAAATGGTCAATAGTAATTTAATAATTTCCAATCCATGGAGATTGAAGTTTAGCACTTGTTATTCCTCATAAAATCATCATATGCTCAACATAATACCTAAAAATGCCTTTGTGAAACCTAGTCAACTACTTTGACTAAGTTGCAAGTGTTTCTTCATCAAAATGACCTATTTAATGATAAGAGGGATTTATCCAAGCCTAAATATCATTATATTTTTAGGTTATAATTGTTTTATGTAGGTTTTTAGATCTATCAAATATAAGAAGTTAGGATACTTAGCCTATTTGGTCATCAAGTGAAGATGAAAATGGTGTTACAGGAATAGTAAATGAGTTCATTGGAGTTATCACACCATATATCTAGTCTTCAAGTGAAAATTACATGCATAATTATCTTATAGTGATAATTCATATAAAGGAGGACTAATGGAGTTAACTAGTCTTAAGTGCCAAACAATCATGAGTTAACTAAACTAAAAAGGCAATCAATGCATATTTCTAGTCTAAAACATGAATAATAATCATTCACTTAACTTTATCTCATTTCAAGTGGAGTTATTTACCAACATGTGGCACAACATGCTAAAGGAGGAGCTTGGATAAGAGAAAGAGGTCACAGTACCTTGTTTTCAATGCCAAAGAGATCATGCAAAGATCATGCAAGCCACTAGACACAAGGAGAATTCTTAATGACTATTTTTTGTAAATTGCAACTAAAAATTGACTTGAGTTAATGATGAGATGTCTTATTCTCCTCTACACCACTCTCTTGGATTATCATCTTATCATATCTATATATTAAGGCTTTTAGGCCTATTTTTAGATCCCTCTCTTGGTCATGATGAAACTCTGCCAAGATTGAGCTTTGTAACCTTTTCAAGTGAATAAAATGATTATTTTAATTTTCCATTATATAGTTTTAGTGTGATTATGTTGGTTTTATTTTCACATATGGTAGTGTTTTCTCCCTTGGTATGTCTTAATCTCACCTAGTTACTAGTATGTCATCTTATGCAAGTCATAGACAATGTTTGATGATGATTGATTGAGTTAACAATGGATATATTGACTGGTTAGTGCCTTGTATCAGGCCTGCCATCATTTCCCTTATGCTTTGATCACTTGATGGAACCTTTATGTGAAATAATGTTACATAGAGTCCCTTGAATTTTTAAGATTTAGTGATTTCAATTGCTTATTAGTGTTCTTAAAGTTCAAATAGAGTGGATGAACTAGATATATAGGTGTATCACCATCATTAGTGTAGATTTCCAATTCAATAATCCTTTTAACCCTTTCATCCCAAAAATTATAGTAGGTTTTAGTAAATTGAGCAAAGTATATCATAATAGGAACTAGCCTCATAATCTAGATGTCTGATCTAAGTACAGGTGTCCCACACCTTAGACCATTCCAATGTTAGTCTACGTATGAAGGATATCTGAGAAATCTTCCTTCATTGGGGTGCTATCTAGGTTACTAACACTGAAATTGTAAATATCCTTAACATTATGTTGAAATAAAATGCTAAGATAGAGTGGCATGTTGAGTCAAGGAAAAGATTTCAGTACATAAAGGATTCCATCATGCAAGTGCATGTGTTTATTAACCCTGACTATGCTAAGTATTTATACATTTATCCTTTTTCCTCTAAACACACCATTAACACTTATATCATGCAAAGATTATATGGATAATAAAACCATGTTTCTTCATGAGTACCAATTTAGATAAACATGCCTATACATTGGTCAAGGCTATAAAAAAATTCAAGCACTACATTATTCGAAGTGCATATAATCATGTCAAACCTAACTGTCAATCAAATGTTGGGTTAGAATAAGTTAGGTGAGCACATAGGTAGATGAATGACCAAGATGTAGGAGTGTGTCTTAGAAATAAAACCTGACAAGCTAGTTAGAGGATAAGGTCTTACCTTGCTAATAACAAAGATTGATCTAAGTATCATGGTGTACCAATTAGACTTAGAGATATAAATACAGTAGGATTATTACACCCCAATTTTCCATTATATACTCTATGAGAACCCACCTCCTGTACTCAATCAAACACATAATAGAGCACTAAACTGAAGGCAATATATTACAAGTTGAAGAAAGGATTTATCTTTATGAAAAATCATGGAGTATGTTAGATGCGTGTTAGAAGTTTAAGTTAGGGAAGTAACGGAAAACTTCCATGAAAAACTAGGTGCTATCCATCCTATAGCAAATGCAATGTCACATAAAATACTATGGTTGGGTTGCTATTATATATCCCTATTTAGAGATGTCCATGCATATGTTAGGACATGCCATTAGTTTTAAACATTTTCAAAAATATAATCCCATATTGCAATGCCCTTGCAATTAGTTGTAGTAATGACACCATTTTCCCAATGGGGACTAGATTTTATAGGGGTCATTAACCCCAAATCCTCAGTAGACCATATTTTTTTTAAGGCCACATATAATTGCACAAGATGGACCAAGGTAGTGGTGAATAATAAAATCACTACCAATTAAGTAGTTAATCTTTTAGAAAATAATGTGACCACTTAGTTTGGGACCCTTGTTTCATTAGTCTATGATAATGGCATTGCATTCCAATCCATGAAATTCACTAATTGGGCATATAACAATGAGATCACTTTAAAGTTATTATCTAATTACTACCTACAAGATAATAGATTGGTAAAATTAACTAACAAAAACCTGATCGATGCCATCAAGAAGTTTGTAGAGAAGAATCCTCATAAGTGCCATTCGTTCTTAAAATTTTCTCTATGGGATGACTGCACTAGTCAAAATCAAGCACTTAAAAGCTCACCAATTTTACTAATATTTGGATTATATCTAGTTCTTCCAATCACACTCAAGATAACTAACTACAAGTTTATGCAAAATTACATGGAACATAATGATAAAGTGAATTTTAAGTTTTTAGACATTATTCAATTGGAAGAATCTTGGGAGGAAGCCTTATTAAACTTCAACAATCATCAAAGCACTATCAAGTGATGGTTTGACAAGAAGGAAAAGGTCAAATCCTTTAGGATTTAAAATTTGGTGTTATCATGGGATAAATCTCATGAAAATAAGGGTCAACATTCCAATTCAACCTACTTTGGTTTTTCCCATACCAAATAGATGAGCAACTCAAATAGAATGTTTTCCACCTCAAAGACCTATAAGGTAATGACCTCCCACTACCTATAAATGGATAGTTCCTAAATTATTACTTCTTAGTTGTCCCTTCCAATTCAATTTCAAAGTAATTAATGAAAAAGTGTTAATATGTATATTATATTAGGCTTAGGTTAGTTTTATTATATCATGTGTTTGCTTCTAGTGTTTTGTTTATGCTCTTTATTTCATGTGTTTTTATGTCCTGTGTTTGTTTTTTCAACCTTGAAATAGTTTTTTTGCTCCTAGGTATCCCTTCTCATAAGCCAATACCTATGCCCCATGATTCATAAAGGGGAACTAATCTCAAAGATATTAATGACTAATCCAATGGATGATCGAATAGTGAAAATTGATCCTAGGATTAAGAAATAGAAGGCGAACCCCAAATATTGAACATAGTGATAAGCAAGGAAATTATCCAAGAGGAACTAAGAGAATTCTAAGCCATTAATTTAGAACTAAGAAAGTGAATTGAGAAAATTTCTAATCTAATTAAAGTGATCAAAATTAATTCAAATGAAAATAATAGAGTTATTATAAAGTGTTGAATAAGTGAAAGGTCATCTAGATATTGGAAGCCCATTGAAGTTACCATAAACCTTGGCTATATTGGTCTCCAAACCTCATAAATCAAACATCAAATATTAGATCAAAAGAATTCTAAGTGTTATAAAAATATACATGTTAATTTTATTCCTTATAAAGGGTGATGTCAACAACCTCCATTGTAAGATTTCTAGCCATGTTGGCATTGGAACAAGGCCATAAGTGAGACCAAAAGCATCTCTATCAAGGCTATAAACCCCTAACTAGTAGAAAATTAATTCTTGACCCTTCCTTCCTCAACCAAAATTCTATAAATTGCATAGCCCTTCAAAAACCTTTTGATGTCTTAGATGTAACTAAACTTACTAAAGTAATCCATCCCATCACTAATGCACAAAATGACCTTAGGAGGAATTAAAGCCCAGTATATTACTTGGAATAAAATTAAGTTCTTTTCATAATCAAAGTGCATCAGATAGGGTTCAACTTACTTATCTTTAAATTTAGTATTGGATGATCATAGTTTGGGTTCTAAAGGTTGGGGCAATGTTTTCCTCATAAAGTCACTATTTATTGTGTCTGACACAACTTGTTCTTTAGAGAATTGGGGGAATTATCTTAAAATACTTAATTTAGAGTCCCTAGATTTTCAATCCCTTCTTGATCAACATCTTTTTGTGAAAATCCTCAAACTTATGTTTTGCCCTAGTTTGTCGAGCATTTAGCATGCTTATAATGATAATTTGTTCTCTATTAAAGACCCTTATAGACTTTTGGATTTTAACATATTTGAGTCCTTTTTACATACTAAGAAGAACAAAATGCTTATATAATTAGAATTATTTTATTGTGCTAATTAATTTTCATAGATTTAGACTTGTTTTAGGGTTATCACAGTCCTAATCTCCCAAATTCCTACTTGGCATCTCATAAAGCTTCATTAGTAGGTAGGTGAGCATTTGAATTGATTACATGGCTTCATTTTAATAGTATATTTTATGAATTTATAGAGGAAGAATGAAAAAATAAAAAAGTATCATGTGTCTCACTATCAGGAGTACTAGTCTCCCAAATTGTCATAAATGTTAGACCCTAAGATATCCTAACCAAATGAGAAAGAATCATGTGCCCCAATATAAAAAATGTTAGAACTTGATCAATCAAGTTGAATCGATGTAAAATGTGTTAATCTCCTCAATCTATTAGAGGTTTTAGATCCCAAGAGAGCCCAACCAAATAAAAGAGTTTCATCTAGCCTAGTTTTAAGATATGCTAGTCTCGTAGACTTGTCAAAGATGTTAGGGCCTAGGAAAGCCTAACCTACTAGACCATGCCACATGGACAATTTAGATAGATTGGTATATTAGGCCTAAGATGCCTCATGGTGATTAGAGGCAGGTATAATCAAATTTTAAAGGCTAATCATAGGATGCCACACATCACTTCACTCCTCCAACTTGTAATTCCTACTCATGAATATGTAAATGTGAAGTACCATTCCACGCTTAGGTGGTATTCATTATAGTGAATCTAATCAGTGATGGGTACATCACATAAGATAAAATTTATCTAGGATAACATAGGGGTAATATAGTTATGTTCTTACCACACTCTCTACATTAATTAAATGGAAAACTAGGCCCTAATTAAACAATTCAAAATGTCATTTTAGTCTCTAAATTTAGTAGGTGAAATGTATTCAAAATCTTTGAGTTAATTCTAGACCAAGAAATAAATGAAAGGTTTGAGCCACCAAATCAAATTTGAATTCGCACTGGGTGAGTTACCAAATACTTTCAATGTAGGATATATTTGAGGATCCCTATAATTACCTAACGTCAAACTCTTTTACCATTATTACTCCCATCTTCCCATAATTTGCCTCCTCACTTTTAGCTCATTCCTATGCCCCCACACTCTCCTTACTTAGAATTCATTGTCACAAATATCTACCCATTTTTCCATGGATGCATCATCCGCTAACCCCAAGGCTTATCCCAAGCATAGACACACCACCTTTCCAAAGAAATTGACCTGCTTAAAACATTACAATGAGATGTTCAAAGTGATTGAAATGGTACTCAAGTCAGTCTCAAGTGATGTCAAGGATGGGAACGAGTTCCTATATGCCATCAGGTCATATGAGAAGTATCAATTACATAAATCCATATCCAATCCATAAGTCTTCCCTTATGTATACCTCTTCATCAAAATGTTACTCACTTCCAAGTGAGTATAGAAAAATGCTCATGATGTTGTGTATTATGTGGGCTCCTAGCACATGATCATATCTATTTTAGGGAGCATGTTAAAGGCATATTACATCCTCCCAAAATAAATAGTCTCCTACAACACATCCAAAATTGATGCATGGACTAAAAAAATACTGAATATATGATGTCTTGAGGGACTAGGTAGAAAACACATATGCCAAATGGGTTAACAAGGTATACATCATCTCTTACACTATCCATGCCTTCAAATAATGGATTTGTATGGGAATGATATTATTAGATAAAATATTTAGGGTGACTAATTGTGTATATGTCAATCTCTTGTAGGTTCCCCTAATTTATATAATCCTTTAAAGTGATTAGGTCCTAGACCATGGAGGCATGATCAACTTTAACCTTATCAAGGTAGTATCAGATGCTCAAGGTAGAGGTAATTTTTATATGATGAGCTACTTGGTGGACATAGTTTATGCCATCATCTTGTTTAATCTCTTTGTCATTATACCATGGCTTCCTAGAGGCACAATGGTCCATGTATTTTTTTTAAAACTATATGCCCACCATTACCAAAATCACATCTAGGAGATTTATGAGTCATTCTATCCAAGGATCTATATAGGAATCATAGAGGTAGACATGCCTCATCTCCAAAATAAAATAAGGTATTATCTCACCTTCATATGCAATTATTGGTACTATAAGAATGACACCATCATCTAAATGATCAGTATCATTAAAGCTTCCCTTCATTTGCCTGACCAAGTTTTAGAATAGTTGGTAGATTAGGAGATTGCATATCAATTAGTTGAAGGTATCTTTGGTCACTACATTAGCCACCAATAGAAGGCTTTCCTAGACTTCCCCATCAACATCAGTAATCATGTATACAAGAGTCTACCCTTGTTGTAGAAGATGGATACATGCAAGGATTTGTATGCCCTAGGCAAGGTAGAACATAATGAATGGGATCCCCATAACATCATTAGGACACATGGGTAAGTATTAAGCCCAAATCAACATCAATTATGGACATGAGACTAAATAAGAGGACTAGGTCCACTTAAACCCTATAAATGACAAGGAGGTGCTCTGCTAACTCAAGGATAGAAAGAAGAAGAATAGAATTTAGATTCAAATTAGGTTATTTGCCAAAAGTGGCCCTACTCCTCTACATTAACATAGGCTAGGGAGGATGTTCAAGTGAATCCTCATAAAATTTCAAGGAGGATATTACAAGTTGTCCTAGCCCCTTTTCTTTTATGAACTTATCTTCCCTAGCCCTCTACTCAACCTCCACCACCTTCCATGGTCTTGGTTACTCAAATAACGATTGTGTGGGCATTATAGTTTGATATTAGTAGTAGTCTAGAGGTGATCCCAAAGAATGATCAACATATGGCAGCCATGAATATCCCTTTCCCTATTTCTATAGTCCATCAACAACCCATTGGATTACCCTTAGTTTCCCATTTCTATAATGGCCCACTCAAGTGGTGCCTCCCCTCTTTCCTATTTCACCCCTTCCATAGTTCACCCAAGATCCTTTGGCTTTATCTATGCATAGTGTTCTAACATCTAAATTTTTATCCAATCAAGCCATTACACATGTACGGATATTGACACCACCACTATTGGTTATTTTATAAGTTTATAAACCTCCTGGTTCTCTTCCTTAAATGGGTGAAGCTATGTCCTTGACAATAAGTACACTTATGTGCATAGTTTAATTGGCCCTAAACATGTTAGTGGCACTTGAAGTTACTTATAAAATTCCTTAGTCAACTCCTACTACCTCTATCATTACAACTCTTTTCACTAAAATAATGTAAGTTATTCTAGGAAAGAGGCCCAAGGATAAGTAAAAGATAACTTTTGCTCTTCAACCCCTTATTACTCCCCATATCACTCCTAAGCCTCCCTTTTCCATTATCCTAAGTGGCTAGGGATTTTGTTTTAACCAACCATTTTCTTCCCTCCTATTGAATTCCTCTCTCCCTATCATTTTTACCCCATAGGTTAATTTGATCTAGAACTAGTGGCAAGCCCAAATGTTCCCATGGGATTCCCCTTTCATCCTACCTCCTTACACCCCCATGCCTCCTCTTCCTCCATTGATATCATCTTTCATTCCCTCTAATTCATCCATTCTTCCTCTTCTTAGACTCCATTTGTCACATCCATCTCTACCACCTCACCAACACCCCCTTCTACCCTAAAAGTAGCCATGGTGTCATAATCACCTAAGATGATCATACATGGAGATCCATAAGTGAAATAGGAGTATAATAGGACCTTAAGGAACATGAGGAAAATCATAAAACATAAATTAATTCAAGGAGGAGACCCTATTATCTGAAAAATTTAGTACTACTTATTCTACCTCACCAAAGTAAATATTTATAGGATAAGAAAGAGTGGTTGAGGATATGGTATTTTTACTTTGGGTCATGCATGAAATGTCTGATTATCTCATGGAAGACAAGCAAGAGTAGGTATAGGTTCTTGAGGTGTAGGTGAAGAACACCTTCCCTATGAAATTAATTAGATGGGTCAAGTAAGTCTTCATACAACTCTTATTATCTTTTAGTGCGGTGGTTGAATCACTGACCAAAAGTAAGGCACATCTTCATAAGGTGCATGCATATTTAAAAATAATTAATCTCATATATAGTAAGTATATAAATCTCATTATGGTTATCCATAATGGCATGTTCCTAGAGATAAAACTCATGTATGCCTCAGAACTGAGCCTATATTAGACCTATTTTGGGAGTATGTGTGCCTCAATTAAAGTATGGTTAGCCTTGGTATAGATAATTGTGGGACCTCTAGAAGAGAGTAGGGAAAGGATGTTGACCTATTTTAAGGAGGGCAACATCACTGTGATTTTCTACCTGGATGGTACCCTACTAGACATAAAAAAGTTTGAAGTTCACTTGGGTCACTTTGATGAGGTCATGAAGATAAAAGTGTAAAAGGATAACAATGATAGAGCCAAGGAAGATCTAGAACTCTAAACTCAATCTAATGCAAGCATCAACTAGGAATTAGAATTTAAAGTGTCACTGAGGCTCGATTCTAAGTACATCAATGACTATCAACCTAGTTAGAAGTGATCTTTCAAGATCCATCTATGAACCTAGACAAGCTAGATTAAGATTTCAACCTGGTGGTAATTGACTGGTATACAAATAGGAATAACCCAAGTAGTTTGGAGATCATTCTTCTTTAGCTCATAAGTGGATCAACTGAGTAGGTCCCTTGGGGTATCTTTTTGGAAAGTGGGGATGTTGGTGCCCAAAATCATAATAGGTAATTTTGGGGCCCTTAAAAATTATATTTGTCATCACATACTTCTTTAGAGAATCAATTTTATATGAGATTGGCTATCATCATGTCGATTCTCATCTGGTAAGAGACATCTATGAACTTTCTAAAGGCTACTTCAGGTATGACATGATACACTTACTCTAGTTCCAAAAGTTGTTCCTCATTGGGGAAGTTTCTTCAGTAGTAGTATATAAATGTTTCCATGTGTACATTGTGATGCTACCTTAAAGGCAGTAGGAGAAGCTTTGTGGTGCTAGAGGAAATGGCCCTATTGCTCATTCAATAGTTTTGATGATTGAAATATTCAAAGTGTTTTTAGGTACCAGGGGAATCCTAATCTCTTATCCATTATAAAAGTATGGTGCAAACATGAGTAAATGATCAAGAATCTAAGCTCACATTTGACTAAGACATGTGGTGAATCCTTGGGAGTTTTTAAGTTTTGAGTCCTTTTAATAAGTGTCCAGCTTAGTTTTGTTAGTAAGGTGCAGAAAACTCCCAAGGGCCAAGTGTAAAAATAAGTTATATTGATGAAGATGCCGCGTGTTAATGTGTAAGGATATTTTAAATCTTGAGCCTTTTCTAAAGATCACCCCACCTTTCTTTCAGGAGTCGTGGTTCAAAAATTCTTTGAGGTGTGGGCACCCAAGCATGTAAATAATATTAGAGGCACGTGGTAGGCTCTTAATGATTTATGAATAATGGGCCTTTTCCAAATATTGCCTCACTTGGAAATTGGGAAAAGTTTCAAATGGTCCCTAAAGACTGAATGCCTGAGGTAGTGACACATGGTATTCTTTTTCTCTATTAAGATTTTGGGTGGTATCTCACTAATGTACCAAAGGAAATGATAATGGATAAGGTGTAAAAACCCCAAATAATTTGAGAAGGTACTACAAGGTAAGGTCTTGCTTAAGCAGGCTTGCATGTCATAAAAGAAAAGTGTCAGTATGTTTCCCTCCATTTTTCAAAAAGGGACTGCTAGAGTAATAAATGTGGTGGTTTGTGATTAACAATTTAGATTTGATGCATTAATAATAACCCTAATATTAACAAGTAAGAGATTATAACTAAGCATTTCTCTTCATTTTGAATTCACCCTTTACATTCAAAGCAATATTTGTGCCTTCAAGTGATCTGTGCACCAAAAATGAATTGTAGTGAGAATAACTGTGATCACAAGTATATTCCTCAAAGTTTTTCTAACTCCATTTGTGTACGACCATAGTGATTACTAGTAAGTGCTCCTCAATTATCTAGTGTTGTAAAGGAGATTTATGAGGTTTTTTAGAGAATAGCTACAATGAGGAATTTATTCTAAGCTTAGTAATTGCTTCATCCTCTACATCAATGAAGAGAAGTATCACATCTATCTTAGATGAAATTAAAGACATATGTGTTCAGGGGTTAGATTTTGTGTCCTTTTTGAGTGTTTTGTAGTGACCAAATCCCCTCCCAATTGTCTCTATTCTTGGCACAAGATACATGGTCCCTATGATAGTGTTCCCTCTAGTAGCCTCATATCCTAAACTGGTTATTGCATGTGCCAAGGTTTATCAACTAGATACTAGGACTGTCATAGATGGGATTTAATCAGTTTTGTGCTCATTTACACTTGAATCCCTGAGTTTTATGCTTAGAATCCCTCCTCAAATTGAGAGCATCACACTTACTCTAGAAGAGTACCAATAGTACATAGACACAAATGAAAAGATGATGTGGGATATTATGAATTCATTCTATCTAGTCAAAAAAAGGTAGAAGGTCTATTAGTTATAAAAGAACCTAAAATTGGTAAAGTTTAATGAGTTACCTTGATATGTGATCACCATGGCTGCCAAGATCTATGGGGTGCCCGCCATAGAGAAATTTAAACCATGGGTGTTCTCTATTCTCATGTACATGTTGGAAGGGTAGAATAAGCTAGATTGGGGAACCATCCTGAGTAATAATCTACATATTCAGATGATGCAATTACATAATAACATTTACTCAAGGGAGAAATTTGTAGGTACCTTTTATATGTCTTCATATTTGATATATATCATGGTATATAGTAGGACCTTCTCAAGTCTCACCAATAACCTCTAAGGGTTGAGGATATATGAGATTTACCTAGAGGTCACTTTGGAAGGTTTTAAGAACAACTTTTGCAAGGTGTATAATTGTTTCTTCAATGCCTTAATGAGTGTTTTCTTCCCTCTGAGAGGCCTGAATAGGATGACCAAGACAACTAGGGAAGTAATTGATAGATTTGGTGCCTTTAACATCTAGTTTATGACTTTCATGTATATCAAGGTGAGAAATTATTTAGGGGCCCCTCATAAGGTACCAAGATAAGTTTATGATAAGGTGGCCATTATGGAAATCTATAGGTAGATGGTGCACCCACATGAAATGATTACAACCAAGAAAGTAAACAATCCTTTCAAGTTCCCAATAGAAATAAGATATTATACATGTCCTTAAATAGCTAAGGAAAAAGGATTGGAGAAATAAATGGGAAACTATATGATTTCCAAGATGCCACCAAGGCCTAACTATTATATTAGGTGGTTAGTAAATGCTACAACAAGTGTAATATTGCACCCATCACATTATGAAGACTTATGGTCTGAGTGAACCATAGAGGAGTAGGTAAGGAAAATTAATTAAATGAGGCTCATGGTGTAATAAATCCTTTCTTACAACATTACTCTCATCCCCAAAGATATGGTGGATGATAGAATGACTGTGGTAGCTATATATACAGAGGAAAATATCAAAGTGCATCCCATAGTGCAAGTGGATTTCAATGCCTTAGAGAGTGACTCCATTACATGGAGGGCCTTTCCACTTATGAGAAGGACATTCAAGTAAGTAAAGGAGCATAGGGTTGATCTCAATTCCTATGACACCCTAGCCCTCTAAGAACTTAGATAGGTAGTGGAGTTGAAGGCATTCCTACTAGCATACATAGGTGATCCTCTAGCATCATCAATGATGATTAAGGGAAAGGGGAAGTGAATGGCCAATGCTATCAACTTCTCAAAAAATGTCGATGTAGAGTCACTAACAACTATCCAATATAAGATAGGTATGTCATTTTAAAAAGTGACTAGCCTAGCTAAAAATTGGGATAAGATAATCATAGGGGAGGCGAAGCTAACAAGTGCCACCCCCATATCCATCTCAGTTGAGGGATCCCCCATGATGCCAATAGCCTTGATCATTGCCCCACTTGCCCCACCTACACTATAGCTAGAATTAAATCTTCCCATAAATACTTACACTAGGAAGAGGGGAGGGGAAGAAGAGTTAAAGTAACTAAGGCCCAAGAGGGATAAGAAATCATTACAACATCTGGAAGGGAGCCTAAAAAAGAGGAAAGAGGTAATGTTTAAAGACCTTCCCCCAAAGGAGACTTCAGTGAAGCAACAGGAAGAGAGGTCCTCATATGCCTATAATCTAAGGGATATGAGTGATGAAGAAGACTCATAAGAGCAAAGGATAATTAATTAAATGATGAGGAAATAATGGGCCTTCACTCCTCCCCAAGTGAAAACTAGACACTAGACTTCGAGGGAAAAACCACAAGCCCTAATGAAGCCCTCAATTATAATTTTATTTGAACAACAAGAACCATTAGAGGTGGGAGGAAAAGGTAATGAGGAAAGTTTTTTAGCCTCATATGGCCCTTTGTCCTTTGATGATGTGTTGTAGGTTAGGTTTGAGGTGGCCACATAGGTTCGAGAGCCCCAGGAAAAAGAGATGGTCTCCTTAAACACAAAGACATTTTTAGAGAATGTTATCACCTAACCACCAGGATAATTCAAGGGTGGTGAAGTTGGAGATATACAAGTGTTTGGATAGAAATTTATGGAGAAGCTAACATAAGAAATGCATGTTCCCACTAGTAGTGAAAAGGTGGAGGTGCATGAAAAGGAACAAATAGGTGTCATGATGGCTATTGAAGTAGTAACAAGTGTCCTTCCCCCCAAAAAGTGTCAGGTTTGATGCCAAAGGTGGGAGTTAGTGCTGAAGAAGATAAGGGATCAAGATTACAAATGGGTACTCTACCCCTTTAAAAGTAAATAAAGGAGTGGATCAAGTGATTGGAGCTATCAAGGGATGAACCTCTAGTGGTACTGCTATGATTGAATTACCTTAGGACTTCCTTTTTCATTTAAAATCCATGATACTACAAAGGACAAAGAATTTGAATCCATGATTGGTGAGGAGTTACCTTAAGGTGACAAGGAGAACACCATAGCTTCTTCCATTCAGGTTGCCCATGTTTTGCTAAAATTTGTCTATTTCAAGTCTAAAGAAAAATAGAGAAGAATGATAGGGATAAGTGAAATAGAGAAGAATGATAGGGATAAGTGATTATAATGAACTTGGATTGGTTTATGTGCTATATAAAAATGTTGTGAGCACTCCTATTTGGCTAGGGAGGACTACCTAAAAGTAATAAATAACTACCAAAAAATATTTGTTAGCATATATTTGAGTGGGCTGCCAAGCTATGCACTTGTCCCAAGAAGTGTGCAACTTATTTAGAGATGATAGTCCACTTTTGAGAGACAAAAGAGTAATAAATAACTAAAAGAGAGGTAAAGAGAGAGTGAAAGAGAGATAATTTTATCATTATTCACAACTTGAGTACAATAAAAAGTGATAGAGTGTAGCTGGTATGTTTTGTTTGTATTTTAGAAGGTGTTTGGGTAGATTTTGGAAAGGTTAGGAAAATCCATAGGTGCTAATGTCAATAAGGAAGTGAC
Organism: Torreya grandis; assembly: GCA_037957365.1. NCBI lineage: Eukaryota > Viridiplantae > Streptophyta > Pinopsida > Cupressales > Taxaceae > Torreya > Torreya grandis. The sequence goes on along the minus strand of JARHVA010000916.1, from coordinate 1,359,735 downwards.
CAATATCAGTTATGATATCGAGGTCGGTGGGTGAAGGTGACTGATGTTGGTTATGATTCTGAGGTCGGTAGGGGCAATAATTGCCTGAGAGCTTGCATAAGGCTTTTTTAAGTCTGAGAAATGGTTTTGGTCACATCTGGGAGGTTGGATAGAGTTGTGAGAGAGAGAGTATGGTTTATATGTATCTAGTTAGAGGTTTGGTGTGTTGGGTTAAGGAAAAACAAGTAGGTAAGCTTTATAACTCCCTCATAGGGGTTCGATCAGGAATGTGTAAAGCAAAAAATAGTAGATGTAAAGTGATAGCAAAGTAACTTCTTAAAAAACTTACAGAGTAAGTGATATAATTAGCTATAGTGGTGACTAAATGATGAGTGTCAGATGGATGACTCCTATCAGGTATTCCAAATTGATACCTTGAATAGAGAAAACAAGCGAGTGATGTTGGTCCTCAAGAGCTTGGTTCTTGATCTAGATTGACTTACATAAGATAATAGTAAGCCAAGATGTCAAAATTTGAATGCTGAGAGCTTGGATGCAAATAAGAATGAGTTTTCTTGATTTTTACTAACCTGAACATCGAGTTGGAATTTAGCTTATATCACCAATGTCAGTGATCCCACCAATGTCAGTTATGTGTTAACCAATGTCAACATCCTTAGAATAGGTAAAACTACTATTTTGGCTAGTTTTTTGTTGCTTCTCATGACAAATGTCATACCCATTACAAAATGGTAAAAATAGGAGGCTAAGAAGGATGTAGTTGATTAGGAATTTAGTTTTGAGGTGAGAATGAGTCTTGGGTAGCTAGGATAAGGAGACTAAGTCTTGAGGTGACTCATCAGGTGAGAATTAGTCTTAGGATGAGGTGGCCAAGTAAGGTGGCATAAGGGGTTTTTAATTAACTTAATTAAGTATTTTAAATTAATTAAATGTGTGAGGGGTAAAAACATGGGTTAGGAAGGCTAATTATTATTATTGAAATGGGGCTCAAGGGGGGTTTCAACATAAGTAGTTACACATGTGTGTGTGTGATGTAATTTTGGTGTCTACATTTTCCCCTTTTTGTCTTTTAATTTACACTATCAATTTGTAAGACAAAAATAGGATTAAGATGCTTCAAATATTGGATGAGGTATCCCCCCTCAAAATGGTAAATGATGGAGGAGAAACCAGAATCAAGTACCAATTTGATAAGAAATGCATTAGGTGAATGGAGGAGAATGTGGTATCACTACTTATACATATACTACTATGAGCTATAGTGGACAAAGTCAAGAATATCTAAGCTTGAAGAGGACTCAGATAGAAATAACTTAATTATAGCTTGTAATGAATAGCTAAAAAGGTTAAACCAATCAAATTTGTAGCTCTAATGGTTTATGTGTCCTAGGTATCTGAGGTAGGAAGTGCCCTTGGGAAACACAAAAAAGTTTGTAGGTGATAAGATGAGCTTGGTCACCATCCTAAACACCTAATATACATGCGTGTGTAAAATATTCAATTATAATAAAAGAGCATAAGTGATCAAGATAAGCAATGCAAGGTTGGTGTAAAAGGGTCAATGAGTGAGGAGATATTCATGATCTCCAAGCAAAGTTATCATGGGTCAAGACTAAAGTGATCTCCAAGGGTTTTTTTCATGGTTGGGGAGATATATGTGATCACCAAGTTGGTGGTCATGCTTAGGGAGATATACTTGATCTCCAAATTTCCCCAGAGTATGGGTAAAGTCTAAAAAGTTGGGGTTGCTTGTGGCAATTCTATTGCAATTATGCTAACATCATTGACATTACCGATGTCAATAATAAATAATGTTGATATCAATAATGTTTTTGATATCAGTGGGTTAGGGAAACATTACTGATGTTGATAGGATTAAGTGTTGACATCAATGGATTAGGTCAAGGATGTTAATGTCAGCAACTAACCAAACTTGATAAAAGGGGGTTTGGTGGCTGACCAAACTCATCTACAACTTTCATTTGCAGAGAAAAAAGCTGTGAGAGTGACTGAGATGGTAGAGCTAGGAAGGGACCCACTAGGAGGCATGCCACCATAGGATCCAACTATGCTAGCATGATGGAGATAGAGAGAGATGAGGTAAGAGTCTCTATGATTTTTTTTTAAACTTGATTTGATTATTTTGAGTTTTTAGGCTAATTTAGAGGGGGGTAAAATAGAATGGTAGTAGATGAGTAGGAAATTGGGTAGGGTAGGTATATGTTAAGGTGGGACAGAGTTTAGGTAGTTTTAAGGTAAAAATTTGATTTTTTGGGGACCAATCATTCAGCCTTAGGGTTGAACTAGTCATTGACATTGGTGGGGTCCATCAATGTCAACTGACATGGCACCAATGTCGGTAGGTGTCTATCAATGTTGACAAAAAACAAGCACCAATGTCAACATTAACACTAATGTCAGTGATTATGGAAACCTAGAAAAATAGTAAAAAGGATTAGTTTGGATCCATAATGGAAGTATTCAACTAGCTTCATGGTTAAGCTAGCCTCAGAAGACCTAGTGTCAACTGAGTACTGCCTACATAACCCAATTTAGGGCCTTAGGCCATTATAATTCTCCTAGAGCTTAGGGAAAAAGATCTAAGGTATGGTTTAAAAAGAGAGGTTGAGATAGGTTAGAAGACCTAGGGCTTGAAAGATAGGTCAGAGGGTTAAGGGCATAAGTTTATAAGTCATGAAGCCTAGAGTTATGATAGGCAGTTAGTGTAGTGAAGCCTAGGGTAGAGAGGGAAGAGTAGGGTAGATAGTTAGGTGGGTATATGGGTAAACTAGCCTTAGAAGACCCCATGTCAACTAATTTCTACCTACATATCCCAGTTTAGGGCCTTAGGCCAATTTAGTTCTCCCAAAGATAAGGAAAAAAAGGTAGTGATAGATTATATTAAAAAGTATGTGACTTGAGTTATGTGTGTATGGATACAGACAAGGCTAGAGTTGACATTACAAGATTACCTATCAAGGCTACTGACATGGATGAGGAGGGATGTCACCATAGATTAGTGGGATCATATGGTAGTAGTGGGGTTAGGAGGAGTGTGATGATATTATAGAGTCACTTGAGATGTGAGCCTTATGATATCAGTGATCAAGAGGTGGGATCATAACACCAACATCTTCCATCTACCAACTAGAGAGTTGATAGTGACTTAGGATGATGTGTATAAGATATTAAAATTACCATTATAGGGTGAATATCTCTTCTCATACTCAAGAGAGGAGCATGATATACACATGGTGGCCTTATATGATGAGCATGTTAACAAGGCGACATATCATTTAGTGAGTTTTTCCTATGAGCTACTATATATGACTGATGAGGAGTAGCATCGACTAAGAATATTGATGATGATAGGGATCACAATGTATGCAATACCAAATGTAGATGGTGGTAGATTTATAGTTTAATTTATGGGTGTGATAACATAGATGATTGAGTAGCAGACTATTTTTGCATGGGAACTAGTGTTTTTGGCTCAATTATACAAAGATCTATGGGGTTTGAGACTGTGATGGTGGTACAATTTGTGTGTCATCCATTTACTAAACTATTAGGTGTATAAGCACATCATGCTTACATGAAAATTAGGGCTACCTACCATGATTCTAGATAACTTTAGGGTTGGTTTCTGATGGTGGAGGGATGGTATGGCATAGACCCGAGTGGATGGCATAGTGTGTGGCATTGCTTACTATAGGCACATGATTAAGGGTTTGATCCTAAAAAATATTTTTTGGAAACCCTACTAGACATACCCCATATTTAGAGGATAATAAAGTAGCTTATTGGCTTGTAGAGCTCACTTGGGTTAGGGGGAGATGAGCCAATGAGTTGGAGATGGCACCCATGGCCTAGGTCAGGAGGTGTTTGGCCTACTATAAGATGTTCCACTTTCATTCCCTTGATATAAGAGGGATGATATAGAGACACCCCTACCTTTTCCTTAGGAGATATATGGGCCAAATTTTGAAGAGATACCAATAGGGCTAGGCATAGTTGATCCAGGGTGTACAGTGACATATACGGCTTGGTGGGTAGGTGTATACCCCATGGTTGAGGTCAAGAAGCCACAACCAGATTTGTAGGGTGTGGTGAGGGAGAGAGATGTATTCATAGAGGCACATGATGCAGTAGTGTAGGCTAAAAATATAGTGCAATCATAGGTAGTAGCCTTACAAGGATAGGTGGAGACATTATAGGGCCAAGTGGGGGCACTATAGGGCAAGGTTAGGGTGTTACAGGGCCAAGTTACTACATTGATAGCAAATAGGGATAGTTTGAGAGTAGTATGTTAGGCTACTCCTCCACCACCACCAAAGGGACTAATATAGGCTAGGCTATCAATAGGTATGATAGGACCACCATAGAGTATATCTATAGCTAGATATACTACTACCCTAGATGAGATTGCCTATTATGAGAGGGCCATTAGGGAGTTCCCATAGATTCAGTGGTACTTCAAGTTTAGAGTGTAGGAGAGATTCATGTCATGTATCACAACTTCTATCTCACATAGATGTCGATGGGCTGAGAGTGGTGATGACATTGCTTCTTTATGACCACACAAAGAGCCTTGAGGACCTTGAGTGTTAGATCTTGCCTTTTTTGGTTATATATGTTATATGTACACTGGTTTATGAGTTGAAGATGTGAGATGTATATTTTGAGATAGAAATGATATTATGATGATGTATTGATGGACATGTTATTCTTAGTGTGTGTGTGTGTGTGTGTGTGTGTGTGTGTGTGTGTGTGTGTGTGTGTGTATGAGATGTTTTTTAATTGTGATTTTGAGATGCATTTACTATGATTGTGATGATAATATTTATGTATATTATTATGCTAATTTAATGTTAATTTTGATGGTAATGATGATCATGTTAGTGGAGTTAGACTAGCATTTCCTATATATGTGATGGTATATGCACAGTTGGTTTGTTAGTTTCATCTTAGCATTTGTCCATATTTATGGTGGTGTATGCTTAAAATGAATAGGTTGGGTATGTTAGTTTATTCTAGAATTTTTCCATATTTGTGATGGTGTATGCTTAAAATAAATTGAGTAGGCTAGATAGTGTTAGTATGGCATTTTTCATCTCAATAGAAAGATCGACATGTGATTTAAGTGGAAAAACAAAGGGGTAAAATGCTCATGTAATAGCAATGACCATAATCATAACATAAATAGGCTTAGGAATATGAGCCCTTTTCATGCTTTGCATCATTAGACCATTTTGTTTGTTAGAGAAGCATTGTGTTCACCTTGTGTTAAGTGAGTTTAAAGTCCCTTTAAAATGAGGGAAAATATTTGGTTAGCATAACCTTTGAAGTGGGAATGATATGCCCCTACTGTGGGTGATTCTAGAGCTATTATAGGCAAGTCCATGACTTAAATCTTTTTTTTTGTGTAAGCTAATTAATATGGGAAGCCTATTGTTATTCTGAGTGTGTGTGTGTGTGTGTGTGTGTGTGTGTGTGTGTGTGTGTGTGTGTGTGTGTGTGTGTGTGTGTGTGTGTGTGTGTATGAGATGTTTTTTAATTGTGATTTTGAGATGCATTTACTATGATTGTGATGATAATATTTATGTATATTATTATGCTAATTTAATGTTAATTTTGATGGTAATGATGATCATGTTAGTGGAGTTAGACTAGCATTTCCTATATATGTGATGGTGTATGCACAGTTGGTTTGTTAGTTTCATCTTAGCATTTGTCCATATTTATGGTGGTGTATGCTTAAAATGAATAGGTTGGGTATGTTAGTTTATTCTAGAATTTTTCCATATTTGTGATGGTGTATGCTTAAAATAAATTGAGTAGGCTAGATAGTGTTAGTATGGCATTTTTCATCTCAATAGAAAGATCGACATGTGATTTAAGTGGAAAAACAAAGGGGTAAAATGCTCATGTAATAGCAATGACCATAATCATAACATAAATAGGCTTAGGAATATGAGCCTTTTTCATGCTTTGCATCATTAGACCATTTTGTTTGTTAGAGAAGCATTGTGTTCACCTTGTGTTAAGTGAGTTTAAAGTCCCTTTAAAATGAGGGAAAATATTTGGTTAGCATAACCTTTGAAGTGGGAATGATATGCCCCTACTGTGGGTGATTCTAGAGCTATTATAGGCAAGTCCATGACTTAAATCTTTTTTTTTGTGTAAGCTAATTAATATGGGAAGCCTATTGTTATTCTGAGTATGTGTGTGTGTGTGTGTGTGTGTGTGTGTGTGTGTGTGTGTGTGTGTGTGTGTGTGTGTGTGTGTGTGTGTGTGTGTGTGTGTGTGTGTGTGTGTGTGTGTGTGTGTGTGTGTGTGTGTGTGTGTAAATATGAGATGTTTGTTTATTGTGATTTTGAGATGCATTTATTATGATTGTGATGATAATTATGTAGATGATTATGCTAATTTTATGTTAATTTTGATGTTAATGATGATCATGTTAGTGGAGTTAGACTAGCATTTCCTATATATGTGATAATATAGGCATAGTTGGTTTGTTAGTTTCATCTTAGCATTTGTCCATATTTATGATGGTGTATGCTTAAAATGAATAGGTTGGGTATGTTAGTTTATTCTAAAATTTTTCCATATTTGTGATGGTGTATGCTTAAAATAAATTAAGTAGGCTAGATAGTGTTAGTATGGCATTTTTCATCTCAATAGAAAGATCGACATGTGATTTAAGTGGAAAAACAAAGGGGTAGAATGCTCATGTAATAGTAATGACCATAATCATAACATAAATAGGCTTAGGAATATGAGCCTTTTTCATGCTTTACATCATTAGACCATTTTGTTTGTTAGAGAAGCATCATGTTCACCTTGTGTTAAGTGAGTTTAAAGTCCCTTTAAAATGAGGGAAAATATTTGGTTAGCATAACCTTTGAAGTGGGAATGATATGCCCCTACTGTGGGTGATTCTAGAGCTATTATAGGTAAGTCCATGACTTAAATCTTTTTTTTGTGTAAGCTAATTAATATGGGAAGCCTATAATGCGATTGTGTATGTGTAGAGGTCATATAAGGCTGATCAATATGAGAAGATTTTCATTTATATTCCTATTGGAGAACAAATCTTGGCCTAGACATCTTTCAAGGGAGTGGTCTAAGTGTTTGTTTTTAATTTTTAAATAGTTATCCTTTAAGGGAGCAGTCTATTGATAATATCAAAGAGAATTTGCATAGATGTCCTTCAAGGGAGCAGTCTACATTGAGAATCATGACCTAAGAGATTATAACTTGTTTACATATCACTTTTTTTTTCTTTAGTCATGGACAAGACTATAGAGGCTTAAGAGTTTTCCACTTTGAGGGCAAAACCATAGCACCTCATAAGTTAACTAAGTGAGTAGGAGTAAGGGTGAAGAGAAAGTGAGATGAATTTAATAGGGGTGCTCAAGGGATGAGCTCAAGTTAAACACAAAGGGAAGTGATGCTTGGTTAACAAAATAATGGTCATAGGTGTAAGGCATTTAAAGGCTTGAGTTTTGGCCTTCCTTCAAGAGAAGATAAGTGATAATTTCCTAAGCCATACTTATGAGTTATGATATAGGGTCCAAGCCAATTAGGAGAAAACTTACCCCATTTGCTTTTCTCCATGTTCGTCACATGTTGATTTTCCTTCAAGATGAGATCTCTAATATTTAAATCTCATTCTTTGAGGTTTTTGTTATAAGAAAATTTGATACACTCTTGATAGATTTGGAGGTGGTTAAGGGGTATGAGACGACGCTCATCAATTAATTTGAATTGAGCCAAATGTTATTGGTGAAAGTCATCATTAGTAAGTATGTCTTTTAGAGAAATGTGAAGAGAAGGAATATGAACCTCAAAAGGCAAAATAGCCTCCATCCCAATACCAATGAAAAAGGTGTAGCAACCGTAGGGGTTCAAATGCTAGTGTGGTAATCCCATTAAGCAAAAGGAATGTGTGTGTGCCAATCCTTGCCCACATCATTGACTACCTTCATTAGAATTTTGGTCAATGTTTTGTTAGAATATTATACCTATCCATTTACTTGTGGATAGTATGGGGATGAGAAGCTCAATTTGATTTTGAATGTATCACAAAAACTTTGGATAGTCTTTTTTTTGAAAGATTTGTCATTGTCTATTATAATTTTATGAGGGACACCAAAATGGCAAATGATGTGATGGTTGATAAAGTGAATAATTTTGTCAGCGTTAGTGGAAATAAGAGGAATGGCCTCAACCTACTTGGTGAAGTATTCAATGGCAGTAATGATAGAATGATGATGGAGGGAGGAATGAGGGTTAATCTCCCTAATTAAATATAAGCCCTATTAGGAGAAGGGCTAAAAGTCTTTGGTGAATTGTAATGTATGACTCAGAATGTGAAGGAGGTTAGCATGTTGTTGACACTTGATGCAATGACAAACATAATCAACATAGTCTTGATGGAGTGTGGGCCAATAATATCCAAGTTGAAGGATACTCTTGGCAATTACATGACCATTGAAATACTCACCACAACTCCTATCATGGACTTCCTTAATAGTGAAGGGAATCTTAGTACTAGTGAGGCATCAAAGAAGGAGACCATTGAAACCTCACTTGTAGAGAAGTTCCCCTAGCATAGTGTAATGAGTGGCACTTTTATGAATGTGCATCTCCCATTATTAGAGAGATCAGAAGGGTTAATAGAGAAGGAAAGATAATCCATGAGTTTCTTGTACCATAAGTCATATGGGTTGGATGTTACATTTTCGATAAAGAGGATGTTAGTTGATACATAGGAGGGTAATGTTAAGTAATGCACGATGACATAGATTGTTGAGGAAGAGGATGAAGAGGGTATGTGTGAGGCAAGTGAATCCATTTTGTCAGCAAAATTATTTATGGATCAAGGAATAGTTTGTAAGAGATAAGAGTTAAGTGATCCCAAGAGCATATCTGCATGATGTTTATACCACTGTAAAATCTCATTTTTTCTTAGGTAGGAACCATTAACCTAGTTAACCACTAGTTGAGAATCATCAAAAATGGTTATGGATTTAATACCCAAGAAGAGAGCTCTTTGAAGTCCTACAATCAAAGCCTCATATTTGGTCATATTGTTAGTGCATTCAAAATCTAGTTTAAATGACAAAGGAATAGGCTTTCCATCTACAAGAATAAGAATGACTCCCACACCCCCACTGTATTGACATTTAGACCCATTAAAGAACATCATCATTTGATAGGAGACATCATTAGTGAAGAGTATTGTGATGGATTCATCAAGGAATTTGAGGTTTAAAGGTTGGTTGTCAGGTAAAGGGGTAGTAGCTAACTGGTCAGTGATTGTTGGCCCTTTAATAGACTTCTGTTAAATAAATTTTAAGTCAAATTTAGTAAGGAGCATGAGCCATCAAGATACACATTATTTGTGATATGGATTAGAATGCATGTATTTGAGGAGATCAGTATAGGTGACCACATAGGTTTTATGATTTAGGAGATAATGGCAAAGCTTGGAGATGAAAAATACTAATGCAAGGCAAAGATTTTTAGTATGGGTATATCAAGTCTCATAATCAATAAGTGTGCAACTTATGTAGTAAACTACCTACTCTTGATGTTGGTCATCTTGATGTGTAATCATAACACCCAGAGAATGTCTATTATAGAGATGTAAAGGTAGAAAGGCTGATTTTCCTTAGGTGGAATAAGAACTAGTAGGGGAAGGAGGTATTATTTGAGTGTGTCAAAATCAACCTAGAAATATATATTTCAATGAAAGGAAACATATTTTTTGAGGAGATGGTGAAAGGGTTGCCAATGATCTGACAGCTGTGAGATGAAATGATGAATTGACTAAAGTTTGCCTTGTAGGCTAAAGAGTTGTTTGATATTAGTAGGTGGAGGCATCTCTAGTATTGCTCTAACCTTATCAAGGTTGACCTCAATACCATGAAGAGAATTATAAAACTTAAAATCTTACTAATAAAACACCAAAGACACATTTCTTTGGGTTTAGTCAAATGTTATAATAGAGGAGATGAGTAAATATGGCTTTGAGAATTGTCAAGTGATCTTGGTGAAGTTTAGACTTATTGAGTAAGTCATCCATGTAATCTTCCATAATTTTGTGTCAGAGATCAAAGAAGATGCAAGTCATAGTGCATTGATAAGTATCACCAACATTTTTTAAACCAAAAGGCATGACCTAATAATAGAAAGTCCCCCATGGGGTAATGAAGGTTATTTTGTGTTGATCCTTAGGAGTGACCAAGATCTGATTATATCTAGAGAGCCCATCCATAAATGATAGCATCTCATGGCTAACTGTTAGATCAACAAGTTGGTCGATACTTGGTAATGAGAAGTCATCTTTTGGACAAGTGAGGTTTAAGTCATGATAGTTAATACAAATGCATATTCCCTTGATCATTTTTGTGACAAGAACAATATTGGAAATCTATTGTAGGTAGTCGATGGGTTGGATAAAGTTAATAGAAAGGGGGAATTGGAGCTCTTCTCTGACAAAGAGAGAAATACGAGGATGCATCTTTCAAAGCTTTTACTTAAAAATTTTAGCATCTCAATTGGTGACAATGTTATAGGTGATGATAGAGGGGTTAATATCATGCATGTCATTATAAGACCAAATGAAGGCTTTGTTGTAGTTATTAAGAAATGTGGCATAATCAACTTATTCAGAGGAATCCAAAGATTAGCTAATCTTGAGGACTTAGTGGCTATTATGAGAGGGTAGATTGATGTCAATGGTTGATTCATTTAACATAGCTTGTGTTTTGAATGGGAGTGACCATTGGATATAGGAATCATTTGAAACTATGTATGTGATAATTGTGTCATCATCTTGATAATGGACAATGTTAATAGCGAGAGATTCTTCATCAATTATTTTAGGATGATGAGAGGAAAGGACCTTGTTTCCTGACCCTAGTGATATGTGAGAGGCCCCAAATGGATGTCATTTACTAAAAATAAATTAGGAGGTATAAATACCTCTAATTTGGTAAGTGATAGTGGAGAAGAAGGTGGAGAAGGAGAGACTGATTCTTCAATAATTAGTACATGGGAAGTTTTAGTGAGTTTAGTTGGTTTATCATATCCCACTCCATGGCTCTTTTTAGCATTTTCAATGGTTTGGCTAGTGGGATATTCGATAGGCATATGGACACCTTATTCATAATAACCCAAATCAAATCCTTTCTAGGTGAACCTATAGAGATAGGTGTGAGCAAATATAAGGTTTATTAGGAAAGAGAAGTCATAGGTAAATGGTTATGGTGAAGAAGATGGATTGCTGATAATGGGAGTCTGATCAATTCCCCTATATGTGAAATTAGTTCAAAGGTTAGGGGGGCCATAAGGGATGACTATCCAAATGTAGGGATCATAATTTGGGTGCATGTGAATATTTCCATACTCTTATGGAGTATAGAACATGTCAAGTGTCAACAAATGATATTTTCTAAGTGATAAACATTGAAAAGTTTCCTCCATGAGATCCTTGTCAAGTATTTGTGTTGTCAGTATTTATGTAATCAAGGGAGTGGATATTATGGAAGATTCATAAGTATCATGTGGATAATATGATGTTTTCAATGGAATGAGAAAATCATTAGGACTATAAGTCATGTTTCATGTTTTAAACAGAGGTGGGTCAGTGGGTATAACATGTACTTGTCCAACATGCTCAAGCTTGACACAGTGGTGCAAAGTTGAGTGTACACATGCCATAACACGTATCCAAGGTCATCCAATTAGTATGTTATATTGAAAATATCCTTATACAATATAGAGGAGCTCAATAATTATACATGGACTTATATAGATATCTAAGATAATAGTGCCCACTGTAGTAGTTGTGATATTGTTAAAGGAGTGGAGTATCATGTTAGTTTGAGACATGCAATTATCAAGAAGAGCTAGCTATTTGTAGGATTGGGTGGAGATAATATTAATACTATCTCCCCCGTAGACCATGACTCTTTTAACATGAGTTTAATCAATAAATGAGGTAATAAAAAGGGTAGAATCCTAATCTTCAGGGTGTTGAAGTGGAATTTCTAAATTACTAAAATAAATTAGGGAGATGGAATTAAGGGAGCTGACCAAAGTTGAAAGAGGTTGGGGATCATCAAGTTGTACCTAAATTGACTGCAAGGCACTAATCAAAGCTTGATAGTATTGGGGTGAGTTTTAGATTAACTCATACAAGGACATTTTCATAAGAGTTTAGTGAAGCTATTTCACCATCAAACTTTGAATAATGTCTAAAGATGTTGGTTTAGGGATGCCCAAGACATAAATCTTAGGATTAGGATGAGCCCAAGGAGCAGAGGCCTTTTCCTTACCTTTATCCTTTTGGTTTTGTGACTGTGTGGCCACATTAATTATGTTGATCTAAAATGTAGGTGAAGGAGGTGGCAAAGGGGGTATGACCACATCTTTGGGTTTGAATTTAGGTGGAATAATAGGAGGCATTATGGATTCCAGAGGTGGAATAATGGTAAGTTTAATGTAAGTATCATCAAAGAGAGTGTCAACATCAAAGTGTTGTTGAATGACTACTGTGAGGGATTTACAACTCTCAGTATCATATCCAGGTGAATGATGATATAGACAGACTTGTGTATCATTAAACTAAGATGGATTCATTCCAAGATGACTATATGGATTAATGGGTGGAAGAGTTATTATGAAAGATTACAATAACTAACGTAGGAAAAATCTCTAAGAACTTGCAAGTGGGCTCGCACTTGTTGTGCTAATAAGAGTGGACATCTTCTTTTCTTTAGGTGTTGAAAGGGTAATTTTACATGGTGCCTTGTTTGGTGGCAGTGGTGTTACATGTTTTTTTGACACTTTGTTGGTGTTAGTTATCATGGTGTCATATGTGAAAGGCCTACCAGGAGGCAAAGGTAGTAGTGGAGGTAACTTAACCTTTTGTTTTGATTGGGTTGATAATACTCCAACTAAAGTAGAGGGGTGTGGTCCCAAAATTGATGATAAAGTTGAGGGTTGAAGAGGGGATTGATGAGATCTAGGAAGCTTAGCATTTTTTTGTATATTAGGCCATGAAATTCTAACTTGTGGTTAAGGAGTTGAATCTAATTTCACCTGTGGCTGATTTAAATTAGAAACGGGGCATAAACCTAAGGGCCTGATCTAATTTAATGTGATAGATGTCTATGAGAGTGAGGGTTTTGACATAGATGGATGAGTTTTTAGTGATCTTGGTGAAGAAGCTCTGACTTTGTCAAATACCTTGGGGTAAACGGTAGTGAGAGGGTTGGTAGTAATGGTTAACATTCATTATGTTGGATAAGGATTTTTAATTTGGTACCAAAATCCCATGTGATCTAGCTTCATGGAGTCCAGAAATTCTAGACTTTTCCCTAACTGTGAGAAGGGTTATATAATGTAGGCCTTATAGTTATATCTTAAAAATGTTGAGGTGTTTGAGAAAGAGGGAAATTGTTGGTCTCTAATACTTCAATCCAAAGGCGATAAAGAGCCACAATGGGGTCTTCTTCGATAGATATGGGAGAAGAGGCATGGTCTTCCATGGGTGGAGGAGAGGTAGGTGAAGAAGGTTCCTCAAGGGGGTAGAGCATAGGTATAATTGCTCCCTTATCATGTGGGTGAAGAATAGGTAAAGTATGATCCTCCATGGGTAAATTAAGGGGTAAGAGTGGTACAATTGAAGTAGGCACAATATGTCTTTCATCTAATGTGGGATTAGATACTACTGACTCTTCTAAGTTCAAAGGTAGAGTGGATGGGGTACTAATCTCTATCAATAGAGGACAAGTAGGCAAAGAAGGTTCCTTAGGGGGTATAACATAAGAATGATTACCCTTTAACATGTGGTTGTAGAATGGGTAAGGTGTGATTTTCAAGTGGTAAGAGGATAGGTAATATTGGTGTAAAGGGAAGTGGCAATACTAGCTCCTTTGGTGGTAAAAGAAGTGGTAAAGGAGGATCTTCCTCACGTGGGAGGGGAATGGGTGAAATAGGCTATTCTACCTAGGAAGGAAGAATGGGAAAAAAAATGCCATTGAGTATGGGGGAGGAGTTGATAGAATGGGTGCCTCTTGTTGAGAGGGAGGTTGAACTAGAGGTAAAGGAAAGACCATATTAACTGTATGGATATTATGATCACTTGAGTTAGTTGTGGTCTGAACAATATTTTGATTAGGTGAATGGTTAGTAAAAGGGTGTTTGAACACATCCATACTTTGATTAGGGGGTGCATTAGGATTATCCAAGATGAGATCACCTCTATCAAGCATGTCTTAAATAATGTTCTTGAATGTCTTATAGTTATTAGAGTTGTGGCCTTTAACTCGATGGTAGTCATAAAACTCATCTTCCTTGTACCAAGTTGGGATAGGACAAAAGGGGTAAAACTATACAAGAGGTTTGATTTAAGGAAGGGTTATGACACCTTATTGCAATAGTTTCTCCAAAATGGATGTATATGACTCCCCAATGGGAGTGTATTATCTTTGTTCATAACACTGTTGGAATTACTTGGCTAGATTTTGTGAAGTCAATTAGTTTGTGGTTGTAAAAGAAGATGATTTAATGATAACTGCAATGGTAAAGCCTTTATATTTTTGGTTAGAAGGAGGAATTCTAAAAGAAGAGGATTCATTTGATTTGGAATTAGGGTTATTACTATGCAACTTGCCTCTACCTTCGTCTATAATCTGAATCTTGAGTTTTTGTGCTATTGTAAAGGCCTCATAAAATGTGTAGAAAGTTTGTACCCAAAGTGTGGATGAAATGTGTTTAGCACCCTTTAAAATATATCAATAAGCTTAGGTTGGGGTAAGGAAAAGGATATTTGATTGTTCAAGCTTCTCCAACGAGTGATAAAATCTGTGCTAGACTCGTCATCAAATTGTCTAATAGAATAAAGGTCTATAATAGAAACCTTTTTAGAAATGTTAATAGAGAAATGGTCTAGCAATATTTGTGTGAGTTGGGTAAATGAGAAAAGGGAGTGTTATGGTATAGAGCTACACCAATCCAAGGCAACACTCAAAATAGACATAGGGAAAGTATGAATTAGTAACACATCATCATGCCTTATTAAATAACAAGCATATCTAAATGCTCACAAATGTTGTTGTGGGTCCTCTTTACTCTGGAAATGAGTAAATTTAGGGAGTTCCCATTGGCTTGGATAAGGGAGAATAGGCATAGAATGATGGATGAGTTCATTTCATATCTGATCATAAGATAACACATTCTTTGAACTAGAAATAGATGTCTCTAGATTAGACATCTTGTCCATCAACATCTTAATGAGGTATAGAGGGGGATTAGTTTGGGGAATACCTCCTAAGTTATAAAGAACCTGACAAGAAGTAGAGGGAGTGTATGACATAGCTTGTTGAGGTTATGTTGGGGTAACATAAGGATAATGAGTCATAGGCTAGGGGCATAAAGAAAAGGGGTTTGTCCCATTGGGTTAGAGACAATGTTTTAGTTGGATGTTGTTATTATAGGTTGGGTTATTGGCATGGTTAAACTATATGAAGGGTGAGTCATAACTTAGGTATTTATAGGTGCAAGAGTAGATGGAATAGGTACCACTAAATTCTAAAATGGGGTATGGCTTGACTAAACTGGTTGTGATTGTGAAAGTAGGTAAGTCATGCCAGGGTTTAGGTGGGATTAGGCAGTTGGTGATGCTAAACTTTAGACATTATTTATAGTTGGGTTACTTGTCAAAGTGATGGTTTGAGTAACCATGAAGAAAATAGTGGAGGCAACTAAAACTTAAGTTTTCTCTATTAGAGAGGTTGGCATACCATAGATTGGGTTACCCAAAGAATTGTGGGTTCAGCTCATGGCAAGGTAATGCTAAAGGGCTATGACATGGTGATCAAGAAACTTAGCAAAATCTTGATCTCCTTCAAGCACAATGGGAATTTGGTTGGGGCTGAGGGTATGCTCTATATCTAAAGTATGCTTCATGATAGACTCATCAACAAGAGGGCAAGGTAGAAGTGGTTGCTGACTTGCATAATTGACAAGAATTTTGGCTTGAGCTCACATCAATACCATACAAGAGGAAGTCTAAATAGTCTTATTACTCTGTATTAGTGATAGAATAAGGAAAAATCAAGTTTGGGTGTTAGTCTGTTGTTTTGGCTTTTTATTCTAAGAAAATGAAAATTATATAGTTGCCAACATTGGTCGTGTTAACTGATGTCATTAGTAAAAGTTTATCGACATCAATGGGATTAACTGATATCGATAGCTAGATTCTACCAATGTTAGTATAGTTAACCGACGTCGATCACTATGATAACCTAGGAGATGGAAAATCCAATGTTTTAGAAACCCATAAGTTGGAACTAGGTAAAACAATGGATGCAAGAGGTATGTGTAAGAAAGAAGAACACTCAAAAAACCTAATATAACAAGTTATAAAAATTGAGTATTAGAAGTGTTGATTTTGTGAATTAATTAAAAAAATATCCTTACCATTGCCAAAATATAGAAGGTGATAGAAAAGTAGAAAAATAACATATAGCCAACAACTATTAAGTCCTAGAGATTAATTTTTAGTCTCATGTTGGCTTATCCCTTAATCAGATAGTGAGAAGAAAGTCTAGTTGTCAAAGGTACTAGAAAGCAATCTAAAGTTAGTTTTAGGTTAGTTTTAGTGATCAAGAGGAAATCTATGTTAGACCAGGTATGTGGCTTGTTATAAGAGCTTTCTCCCCACACTTCATGGACCTAAAGACAAGCTAAGCTACTTAGCCAAAATATACCTTCTGTCTAGAGTTTATACTTCACTAGAGAATGGAGTGGGTTCTCCCCTTGGTGGTGAAATCCAAGTAGGATGGTCGGGTAGGGTAAGGTGATCTACCAGGTGATGAAATCTTGATGGGCCTTTTCTCAGGTAAATTTTTATGTTTTTTTTTGTGTGAATGTGATTTGGTTGTGTAACATAGCTACACTACAATTTATTCATAATTCTTGTAATTAACTAGGTGAGCTAATATGCAACAAGCAAACAATGAAATGCAGTAAGTTTTAAACCCAAATCTGAAATGTTTATATTTGAATGAAAATAAAGATGAAATAGGAGTAGAGAATGAAATTCACTATCCTAATGTGCATGCAAGAAGAAGTAAAGAAGAGATTCTTTTTAACTTGTAAGAAAAATGATAAATTGCTTTTAGAGGCAAAGAAAAAATAAAGAAAGTTTTAGTTTATTGCTTTTAAATAGAAAATAAAATGTTGAACTTTTCATTTTAAGAGAGAAGAGAAGGAGAAATTAAAATAAATTAAGTTTTAACTATAATGGACCTATATGAATGCTTAAAACAAGTAATGAACCCAAGGAAAACTCCAGGGTCCCACTGGGCATGCCAAAAATGTTTCATTAAAATTTGTCTATTTCAAGTCTAAAGAAAAATAGAGAAGAATGATAGGGATAGGTGATTAAAATGAACATGGATTGGTTTTTGTGTTGTATCCAAATGTTTTGAGCACTCCTCTTTGGCTAGGGAGGACTACCTGCAAGTAAGAAAACACTACCACAAAATGTTTGTTAGCAGATATTTGAGTGGGCTGCCAAGCTACACGCTTGTTCCAGGAAGTGTAAAACTTCCTTAGAGATGACAGCCCACTTTTGAGATACAAAGAGTAATAAATAACTAAAAGAGAAGTAAAGAGAGAGTGAAAGAGAGATATTGTTACCATTATTTACAACTTGAGTTCAATAGAAAGTGACAGAGTGCAGGTGGTATGTTTTGTTTGTATTTTAGAAGGTGTTTGGTAGATTTTGGAAAGGTTAGGAAAATCCATATTTATTGACATCGATAATGAATTGACTGATATCAATTATGATATCAAGGTTAGTGGGTGAAGGTGACCAATGTCGGTTATGATACTGAGGTTGGTAGGGGTAATAATTGCTTGGGAGCTTGCAGAAGGCTTTTTTGGGTCTGAGAAATGGTTTTGATCAAGTCTAGGAGGTTGGAGATAGTTTTTTTTTTTGAGAGAGAGAGAGTATGGTTTAGATGGATTTGGTTAGAGATTTGGTGTGTTAGGTCAAGGAAAAAGAAGTAGTTAAGCTTTATAACTCCCTCGTGGGGGTTTGGTCAGGAATTTGTAAAGCAAAGAATAGTAGATGTAAAGTGATAACAAAGTAACTTCTTAAAAGACTTATAGAGTATGTGATATACTTAGCTGTAGTGGTGACTAAATGATAAGTGCCAGATGGATGGCTCCTATCAAGTAGTCTAAACTAATGTCCTAAATAGAGAAAACAAGTGGGTGTTGTTGGTCCTTAAGAGCTTAGTTCCTAATCTGGATTGACTTATGAAAGATAATAGTAAGCTAGGATGTCAAAAGTTGAATGCCAAGAGCTTTGATGCGAATAAAAATAAGTTTTCTTCATTTATGTTGACCTGAACATTAGGTTGGATTTTGACTTATATCACTGATGTCAGTGATCCCATCGATGTTGGCCATGGGTTGACTGACATCAATGGCCTTACAATAGGTAAAAATATCATTTTTGGCTAGTTTTTTATTGCTCTTCATGCCAAATGTGGCACCCATTATAAAATGGTAAAAATAGGAGGCTTAAAAGGATGTAGTTGGTTAGGAATTTAGTTTTGAGGTGAGAATAAGTCTTGGGTAGTTAGGATAAGGGGACTAAGTCTTGAGGTGACTCATTAGGTGAGAATCAATCTTAGGATGAGGTGGCTAGGTAAGGTGGCATAAGGGGTTTTTAATTAACTTAATTAAGTATTTTAAGTTAATTAAATGTGTGAGGGGTAAAATCATGGGTTAGGGAGGCTAATTGTTATTATTGAAATGGGGCTCAAGGGGGTTTTGCCATAGGTAGTTACACATATGTGTGACATAATTTTGGTGTCTATAACCCAACCAAGAAGAGAAGACAAATTAGTTACATAAACTTCTACTTAGCCCATAGATCAGGGGAGTTTGATTAACAAGTTGATCTTAGGGTCTTCATAGCTTAGAGTAAGTTTTGAATTCTTAGAGTAGGTAAAACAAAGAAAAAAGAGGGAACGAAGAGTTGATGAGAAAACTATTGATTCAAAAAGTAGTGATAAAGCTAAGTAAATTGTGTTAGGCTCGCATCTTGCTTAAGGGACACTCCCCTTAGAAAATATTCTAATGACACCTCCATTTAGTGTGTTGAAGCTAGCCTCAAGTTCTTCAACTCCAATGGGGTTCTAGACCAAGCCTCTTCTATGGATCGAATAGAAAATAAAAGACAAACATGATATAATAAGTAAATTAGGGAATATTGATGTGATGAAAATTGCCCAAGCATACAAGTTCAAGCCTCTAAAAAGGGATAAGACACACTCCCAAACCACCTTTACTGAGGTAGGAGGGAGATTACAAGAAATAGCCATTCCACCACTAGGAGCTATGAATAAAGATGCTCCCCTTGAGAGTTATGCAGTGTACAAATATGATCTAGGGGAGCCATCAAGGAACAAGACTAAACACAACTTATAAGTCCTGGAAAGTATGGTGGCTAATCAAATGGATAAGGATAAAGATTTAATGGAAGAGATAAAGGCAAAGAACCAAGCTATGATCTAGTACTTGTAAAATTTATTGAGTGAGCCCAAGGCAATTACCCCAACTACAAGCAAGGCCCCTGATGCTCCTATTCTTTCCTTAGGTACACTAGGTTTTGGGTGAGGTGAAGATTTAAAGTCTAGGGGATGGGCCATCAAATATTGGTAGAAGGACCTCACAACTTGATCCAAAGAAATAATCCACTCAGCACTAAAATGTCTTGATGACATACTAGATAAGTAAGGAAAGTGTGATTCTTAGATGTTTATTTATGATGCAAACATCAAGAACTGGGAAAAAATTAGGTTGAATATGGATGCAATTTATAATGTGGGTGAAGATATTTTAATAATAAAAAAGATCATATCTTCAGATGATTGTAAATAGCCTAGGGAATATCAGTTGGAAGTTAAGCATCAGTTGCTCATGCTTAAGGATGGTGCCTTTGATTTGAAGGGGAAGAATCAGTCTCTCAAAACAACAATAAAGAAAAGTTAAGCCACCCTAAAAGTGATGGTGAACTTTGATGATGAAAATGACATGATGGAGGATTCACTAGATGTTGCCTTGAGAATCCTCATTAAGCACCTCATAGAGCCTTCAAATTTTACAAGATTTAAGAACTAGTGTCCCTTGAGAATTCATGTGACCAATTAAAAGCATTAGCTGGGAAGAAAAAACTAATACTCCAGAAGGTCAATAATTGGCTTGAATAATATGATGTCAAATTTAAATACCAAGTAGGCCTAAACTAGAAGATTCTTTCCACCATGATTGAAAGGTACATGGGCTTACAAGAATAGGTTGGCAAAAGTCTCCATCATCGACGTTGATTCCACAACATGAATGGATAATTATATTTTTCATGATCTAGCATCATGGTGTTTTATTTCCTTCCTTTTCTCCTTCTCATCTTTTCTTCTTCTCTTCTTCGTTTGTTTCCTTTTTCTCATTTCTCATGGGGAAACTGTTGTATCTTTCTCATTAGTAAGCACGTCCCTTTATGAGTTAGTTTTTTTTTAAGAAAGGGATGTTTTTTATTTATTTCATAAGTGGATAAAGGTTTGTTTTATCCCTTGTTGGAGTGGTTTCCACATGTATAACTATAAATATTCCATCATAGTGGAGAATCGATCTTGTCATCATCATAGAGGCATGAGCATAATCTAAAGAATCATGTTTTTTGCAGTGATAAATAGAATCTAGGCCCAAGAAATATTTTTCTAGATGGAGCATCTTCAGGAATATGCTAGGCATAGCTAGAATTGTATAAGTAAAGGGGGTGTTTCCCTTTATAAGGTTTGGTCAAATTTTTGAGTATAGAGCATTCATAATGTTTTTTTTGTTATATATTTCCTTCATATAGTGTCATGTTAAGTAAATTATAATACATGTTTTATATATCTTTGATTCAATTGATGAATGGAATTTGTTCATGATTTCTTGTTCCCACTGGTTGTTGAAGTACAATGCTATGTTCTACTTTATTTATAGATTGGTTATCTAATCTATTCTCTTTTATGGTAGTCATTAAAGGTTTATATCCAGAATATCAAATCCTTTCTACTTTGAGATTTGGGAATACGGTGTTGATGGTCTTTTAAGGGTAGGCCTAGGCATATGAATTTAACTAAAGGGAATTTTCAAAAGGTTATAGACAAAAAGTGTATGTGAGTTGTTGTGGAGGATCATTTACACATAATTCCATTTTGTCTATTTTTAAGCTAGAAATAACTTTTTTAATGAAGATATTATAGGTATTGTGAAATTTTTCTCACTCATAAGTAAATTGTCCACCTCTTTTATTTGAATTATTCCTAATTTTTCTCTTATCCTACCTAACAGATAACACACTGATTGCATATTATGAGTGTTATGTGCCTTGTAAATGTATGAGACCCTTTGTATGAGAAATGAATTCATTGTGTGTGATTCATGCCTAAATTTTGTAGTCTTTCCATCTTTCCATCATCACTACAATAATCATCAAGATAAAGATGCAACTACTTCTTTATCTATCTCTAGTAGCTTATATGTGATACAAAGCATTTGTAAATTTTTTGTGACAACCTTGTGTGGGTGAAATGTATGCATTTGGTTATGGTTTGATCATAGTTTTCTCATTATACTAATAATCCTCATGAATATTTAAGTGTAAAACTCCTTCATGTGAGTAGGTTAAACTACTAGGTTATCTCACCTTAGTTAAGGTAGAGCCAAAAGTAGTAGGGAGTTGACCATACCCTTTGTATGTGCCTCTCAATCATTTTTTGTGTCTAGTCCATACTAGGTGTTAAAACCTTCCTTGGCTATAATGGCATATAAGTGTGTTTGTCATATTTTATTATCATCTCTTCATTTTTAGGTGATTAAGGTGGAACTATAAAGGTGTACAATTGGGAACAAACACAATTGTAGTATCATTACCAGGGACTTTTATGGAGAGTAGTCTTAAGATTTTTAAAACTTTCCATCTGTTTGCGTAACTTTGATCTCAGGCTCTTATTATTTTAGGAATTCTCATAGGGAATTATGGGTGGTTTGTCTAGTGAACCTCCCTATTGTTACTACATTGACTCAAATATCTTGGCTATTACTATGCTCTATGTTCCACTGAGTGTTTGCCAATAAAGATTTTAAGGATTGATGATTTGTTTCCCTTGTGTTTGCTTGCAAAGATATCAAATATTATATGTTGAAAGGTGTCCCATCCCTTTTGAATTTAATCTTGAAGATTTAGTATCCTTGTGTAGTATCTCACTAAGCTTTCTTAGGATGTGCATTCATCACCCATCATAGTAGTTTGTCAATCCATTTAGATCTAGAAAAGTTGCTTCTAGTGGTGACTCTGAGTTTCATCTCCCATCTGTTGAAGTAGACTGATGCCTATCTTTGTCCTTATTTTATCAACCTATGGTCTTGCATGTTCCTCTTTCTAAAAAAATGGAAGGGTTGAGGTTAGTTTTCAAAAGTGACCCATCTAAGTGGTTAGTCTCTTCATTATGTATCCCGCAAAGGTGGAGAGTACTATTCTAAAGGTCTATTAAAGGAGCCTAACTTAGTTACAAAGGACCACTTAGGTTTTGATGACCTTAGGCTATCAGTAGATCATCCCTTGGTCAAGGAGTACCATAGTTCCCTTAATTCTTTAGAGCCTTATAGCACTGTATACTATCCTATTCCTTCCTTACCTAGTCAATCTCCTCTTAGGTCTAATCCAACAAGTCCACCTCATTCACCTGATTGTGAGTCTCTACCATTTATTCTTGATCATATCATTGAACCAATCATGAGGCATGGGAATCAAGATGGGAATGAGTTTATTGATTCTTGTGTTCTTAGATTTAGACCTATCAACTTTGAAGGGATGGAGGCTATCCAAATGAGGTCCTGAATGATATAAGAAAACACCTTCCAAAGTTTTAGGGAAACAATGCAATAACTAGTGATCAACATTTAAAAGCCTTTCACTATATCATCAAAGATTATGAAGTTGAATATGAAGATGTGTGCATCAAATTATTCATGCACATGTTAGAATATGATACATGTGATTAGTTTAGCTCCCTTCCCTAGGGATGTATTGACTTATGGGAAGAAATGTGAAAAAAAGTTAGGATTCAATATGGTGAAAGGATTGACCCAAGGTTTCGCTTGGCTAAATTTGAAAATATATTGAAAAATCCTAATGAGTGTGTGCAGGATTTTAACTCCCAATTTAACAAAGCCATGATGTGGTTTCCTAAGAACATTAGGCCTAGTGGCACTGCATGCATGATAAATTATTGTGATGCCTATGATAAAAAGGTTGCTTACTACTTGAGGGATAAGGACCCTATAAATCTATGGTTTGCTTTCAATATGGACAATCAAATTGAGAATAATTCAAGGCTATGGGAAAGCCTTTGAATAAATGGGCTGATGTGAAGATGATCAATCTAGAAAAGGTATCATCCACTAAGACTGTGAGCTTGGAAGACACTATTAAGACTTTAGCTTATGTCATCAAGGAAATGTCATATAATTTGGCTAGAGCTAAGAAAGGAATCCCTAATGTGTCTACCAATCAAGAAAGGGTTCCAAATCTGCATCGAACCCAAAGGGGACCTACTTTCCACAATTGAGATGGTGATAAAGGAAAGAGGTGTACATGAGATGAGAGACTAGATAGAAACCATGGTAGAGGAGCTAGAAGGGAAGTTCCTAAACCCTTGAATGCCAAGGTAAATGCCATGAGCTTTGATTTGGATATTTATTGGTGTGATAGATGTTTTCTCCCAAACTCTCCATGTGACATGGTTGAGGTAGTTGATGAAGAGTTGAGTGAGCTTGAAGATGCTTCATCTGACTATGAGGTTTTTATGTTTGATTTTCAAAGTCCATGAAACAAACTAGAAATTCTTATGAAATTTGGGGTTGACACAAGGGTTGACAGATTTTGGAATGCTATTGAAATGGAGTGTACCCCAAACTTTTATTCTAAATATGATGTTAATTTAGCTCAAGCATATGAGTTGCCTAAACATGATTTTGATCATTTAAGGTTCATGATGATCAAGAAGTATCTTGAGTGAAATCCATCAGAGGAGGATAAAAGGCTCTTAATTAATGCAACAACTACCTAGAGGAGAGATTAATTTGAGAAGTAGGAAACTAGGTGTAATTCCTCAAGATAATGTTCCCATGCATCTAAAGGTGGAAAATGCAAGAAAGGAAACAAAGAAAGTCATGGCTGTCCTAGAATCCACCAAGAAAGTACCCATCACTCAAGTTGATAAATCTAGAGAGTTTCCTACCAAGGGAAATAATATGCCTATGTTATCTAGTATCCCAAAGGGTGCTAACAAAGATAAGTAAAAGCCCCCTTTGAAGACTATTTCCAAAGTCCCTAGCCCACTCCCTAATTTGAATAATTATCTCCTAGTTGAGTGTGTTATCATGCTTCCTCTGAATAAACCCCTTCCCCAGTACAGTGTTTGTGACATGGCCTAGGTGTTGAGTCAAATAAAGGTCACTATGATACTTGTCAAATTGCTATGAATCCCTAGACACAAAAGAAGGGTTTTTGCATTTTTAGAATTGGGAGAGAATCTAGTTGCTAATGAGGTTTAAGTACCTCAAGTACCTTCAAAATATTATGATGATCTTGAGGAAGCTATTGAAATTTACATTGAGGTTTATTTAGGAACAACATGGGTAGAAAGCCAGCTAGATATGGAGCCATTTTTCACAACTTCGATGATCAATGGCATGATTATACACAACTACATGTTTGATTTTGGCACTTCCTACAATGTGATGCCCCTATGTGTTCTAAATGAGCTTGGGCTAAAAATAGAATCTACCTTTGGCAATTTTTATGCCATGGATTCTAGGGGGTACTAGTTATGGGACAAGTTAAAGGGTTGGTGTTGCAATTGGCAATTCACCCTAGTAAGTTCTTAAATATGGATGTGGTAGTTGTGGATTACCCACCTAAATAGGGAATGTTGCTATCATGAAAATGGGACACCAATATGGGTGGAAGTGTACAAATGGATCTTTTTTATGCCACTATTCCTTTGGAAGTAAAGATGGTCAAGCTTCACAAAGAGCCTAATATGCTAAATATAATTGAGGATCCAAATCATGCTCTGAATGAAGTGATGTACACTGATGTCAATATGGGTAATTTTTTTGGGAATTTTGATGTTGATAATTAGTTAGATTCCCTCAATGAAGTACTTGGCAAGGAAGATGTGATCTAGAAAATGTCCTTTGATGGATCTTACTTTAAATCTAAAAATGGAGCTAGGGTAGTCTTACATACCCCCAATGGTAAGTGTTATATGTTTTCCTTTCATCTTGATTTTGGGTACACCAATAATGTTGATGAGTATGAGGTGATTTTACTTGGATTGCAAATCACCTAGAGACATGGTATCAAGTGCCTACTTGTCATGGGTGATTCAGAATTGGTAGTTAAATAGATTCACAATGCATATGCTACCAAGAGTAAGAGACTGAATCAATACCAAAATGCTACCTGGGATTTGATTAAAATTTTTGAAGCATTCAACATCTCTTATCATGATAGGGGTCTTAACCAAAAATTTGATAGGCTTGCAAGATTAGGTGCTCAATTTAATATTGCAAATCAAAACTGATGCTATTAGTATCAAGTGGAAGTTTTTGTTAGACCTTTAGTTATAGACAACATTTATCATTAGCAAGTGTTTCAAGCTGATGATCAAATCAAAATATTTTTGATTGTGAAGCTAAATTTTGTGGTCAGTTCATAGACCTAGAACCTGTGGTTCAAGTTTGTGGTGGAAAGGAGACTTTGTTTGGAAAGGACATCATCCAATTGAAGACAAATACTATCCCAAGGGGACTAGTAAATTTGGAGGCATCCTTTGATATAAAAAATAGAGTCAAGTCAAGATATTTATTCATTTCAAAGGATGTAATCAAATGTAATTTGGGTTCACCAATAAACCCAATGAAAGTATGGTTGGGTACTCACTTGAGCACAGATGGGAAAAAGGCTTACATGCATTTGTTGAAGAGGTACCAAGACTATTTGGCATGGTCTTATTCTAAGCTAAAAGTATATAGGGAAGATATGTTCCAATATGTCATCCCATTAAAACCTAACAGTAAGCTTTTTTATCAAAAGCAAAGACCCATTAATCCCATCTTAGCCACCAAGATGTGAGAAGTATTAAAGAAGCTAAGAGAAGGGGGTATTGTTCAGCCTAACTGGTATTCATCATGGGTTGAAAATATAGTCCCTATGTGGAAGAAGAATGGTGACATCCACCTGTGCATGGATTTTAGAAATTTGAACAAGGTTTCTTTAATAGATAATTATCCCTTGCCAAATATGGATAACTTTCTTCAAAGTGTCTCTAGATTAGAGATAATGCCACCCTAGATGGCTTCTATGGGTATAACCAGGTTGTAGTAAAATAAGTGGAAAGATCCAAGACCATGTTCATAACCCCATGGGTACTTATGTATATATATGAGGATGCCCTTTATGTTGATGAATGATGGTGTGATGTTCCAGTGGGTAATGGACATCACCTTTGTAGGGATAATTAATGAGTTTATCATTGTCTATCAAGATGATGTCACTATGTACTCCAAGAGTAGGGATGAGCACCTAAAACATTTTTAGAAGGTGCTAATTAGATGTATGGAATTTGGCATTTCTCTCAATCCCAAGAAGTGTCATTTTGGGGTATAGTGGTTCAAGTTTTTAGGACATATTGTATCCAAAGAAGGTGTTATGATTGACCTAGGAAGGGTAGAATCTATTGATAAATTTCCTATCCCACAATCCAAGAAGGGGATTTTGTCTTTCTTTGGATAAATAAAATTTGTGAGGAGGTTTGTGTCTAGCTTTACAAAGATCACTTTGCCTATCACCTCTATGTTGAAGAAAGACCAAGTTATCAAGTGGGAGGAGAAGGCCATTGAAGAATTTAGTGATATCAAAAGAGCACTAAAGTCTACTCCTATCTTAGCTAGCCTTGATTATGCCAAATCATTTTAAGTGTTCTCTTTTGCATCATCCCACATTGTTATTGTTGTTTTGTTATAAAAGAATTATTATGGACATGAGAAACCTATAGCTTTCTTTAGAAAATTTATCCAAGGGTCTGAAATAAGATACACTATTATGGAGAAATAGGCCTTTACCCTTTTTAAAGCATCAAAACATTTAGACCTTATATTATGAGTTCTAAGATCACTGCCTATGTCCCTCATACTATGGTCAAGGATATTTTAACCTAGACTGATGTATCGGGTAAGAGATGTAGATGGGTCAATAAGTTAAAAGAGTACAACAAGGATGTCCAAACCACCAAGTTGGTAAGAGGAATGGGTTTGGTCAAGCTTATGGTTGAGACTAATTTTCAAGCTGTTAAGGTAGGCGATGTTATTCTCAACATCAAAGATTCTATGACTCAATTTGGTACATCTATATGGTATAAGGATATTGTATATTACTTACAAAATCTGAATTATCCCATTGACATGAGTAATAATCAAAAGACTCTTTGGCTTATGTCCTAAAAATACATTTTAACCCAGGATGGGCTTTTATGGAAGAATCCATATGGAGTTCTCTTAAGATGTGTGCTAGAAGAACAAATGACTAACCTGATTGAATATTTTCATAGTGGAATTTGTGGTGGCCATTTTACACCTAAGGTTACAACCCATAAAATTTTGAGAGTTGGTTATTAGTGGCCATCATTATTTAAGGATGTTTCTATAAAGGCCAAGAGGTGTGAGAAATGCCAGTGCTTCATTGGGAGGTTGAAAGCTTTAGGTTCTCTTCTGTTACAACTTGTAACAATTGAGGGCCCATTTAGGCAATGGGGAATGGGTTTTATTGGAGAATTTTATCATTCATCAAGTGTTGGGCATAGATGGATCCTAGTTGCAACTGATTAATTCATGAAGTGGGTAGAGGTAACTCCCATAAAGAAGGAAACACATCAAATAGTCATGGATTTCTTGTTAAACTAGATTATTTGTAGATGTGGTATCCTTGTTAAGATTATTGTTGATAATGCCATGAGTTTCAGAGCCAAGCCTTTGGTAATAATGTGTAAGGATTATGTGATTGAACTTACCTATGCTTCCAATTACAATCTATAAGGAAATGGACAAGCTAAATCAAGTAATAAGAATTCTCACAAGATTATCAAGTGAACATTGGAAATAAATAAGAAAAAGTGGGGTGAATAATTAAAGTTTGCTTTGTGGGCAGAGAGGATCACACCCAAGAGAGCCACAGGTAGAATCCCTTTCAATCTTGTCTATGGATCTTAGGTTATCTTGCCTCTAAATTTACAATTGCTGACCTATCAACTCATGTAGTAGCTAGATGATGTAGAGCTAGAAGAATCTAAACAAATCAACCACTATGAGAGCTAAATGAACTAGATTATTGAGCATAATGAAATTACAAGATAAGCCCATGAAAGACACATCAAGTTCAAAGAGAAGTTGAAAAGGATTTTAGATAAAAAATTTGCTCCAAGAACCTTTTAGGTAGGTGATTTGGTTCTACTTTGGGATAGCAGGCATGAAGAAAAGGGAAAACATGGCAAGTTTGATGCCTTATGGATGGGTATATATTCAATCAATTACCAAATTGGGGAACATACCTTTTTCTTGAGATATTTATATGGAAAAATATTAGAGCTTCTAGTTAATGGTAGGCACTTAAAGCATTTATTGGATTAGGTCCATCGTAACTTATGTATATATGTATTATATTATATAGCACCTTGCTACTCTACCTTGCAGTCTTTGTGATGCCCCTTGTCTTGGGCTTTGTTTGTGTGTCTTTCTCTCTTTCTTTGTCATTTTGTGATCTCATTTGATTAGTCTGATGTGTTACCCTAAGGTTTTAAAAGATGATTAATTTTAACTCCATAGCCTAATAGATTTTCACTGATCTTATTTTTTTAGGTTCTTCGCACACCCACAAGAGATATGCATCCCTGAGCGAGAGTTGATGTTGGTGCCCAAAATTACACTGCACAATTTTGGGGCCCTTGAAAATTATATTTATATTCACATGCTTCTTCATAGAATTAATTTCATATGAGATTAATTATGTCATCTATGTCGATTCTCATTTGGTAAGAGACATCTATGAACTTTCCAAAGGCTACTTTAGGTATGTCATAATACACTTGGTCTAGTTCCAAAATATGTTACTCACTGGGGAAGTTTCTTTAATAGTAGTATCTAAATGTTTTCATGTGTATATTGAGGTTCTACATTAAAGGCAATAGGAGAAGCTTTGTAGCCCTAGAGGAAATGGTCCTATTTCACAATCAATAATTTTGATGATTGAAAGATTTGAAGTATTTATGGGTACTGGGGGAGTCCTACTCTCTTCCCCATTGTAAAAGTATGTTACAAAGGTGAGTAAATGATCAATAATCCAAGATCGTGTCTAACTAAGACAAGTGGTGAATCCTCTAGGGTTTTTTTAAGTTTTGGGTCATTTTTAAGAAGTGTCCAACCTAGTTTTTTTAGTAAGGTGTATAAAAATCTCAGGGGCTAAGTGTTAGAATAAGTTAGATTGATGAAGATGCCATGTGTCAATGTCTCATAATATTTTAAATCTTGAGCCTTTTCTAAAGATCATCCCACCTTTCTTTCAAGGGTTATGGTTCAAAATGTCTCTAAGGTACGTGCACCCAAGTATGAAAATAAGATTGGAAACACATGGTAGGCTCTCATTGATTTATGAATAATGGGCCTTTTCTGAAGATTGCCTCACTTAGAAATTGGGCAAAGTTTCAAATGGTCCCTAAAGATCAGATGCCAGAGATAGTGACACATGGTATTATTTTGCTCTATTAATATTTTGTGTGGTATCACACTAATGTATCAAAGGAAATAATAATGGATAAGGTGAATAAACCCCCAAGAATATAAGAAAGTGCTACAAGATAAGGTCTTGCTTAAGTAAGCCTGCATGTCATAGAAGAAAAGCATCGGCACGCTTCCATCCATTTTTCAAAAAGGGGCTATTGGAGTAATAAATGTGGTAGTCGGTGATTATCCATTTAGCTTTAACACATTAACAGTAACCCTAATTAATAATCAATAGATTATAACTAAGCATTTTTCCTCATTTCTAATTCACCCTTTGTATTTAGAGCAATATTTATGCCTTCAAGAAATCTATGCACTAAAAGTGAATTGTAGTGAGAAGAATTGTGATCACAAGTATATTCCTCAAGGTTTTTCTAACTTCATTTACGTGTGACCATCATAATTACTAATAAGTGATCCTTAATTCTCTAGTGTTGTGAAGGAGAGTTATGAGGTGTTTAGAGAATAGTTATTATGAGGAATGTATTATAAGCTTAGAATTTGTGCACTTTGTAAGTGAAGTAGCAATGGATTCATCCTCTACATCAGTGAAGAGAAGTATCATGTCTATCTTAGATGAAATTAGAGACACAAATGTTCAAGGGTTATATTTTATGGCCCTATTGAGTGTTTTACATTGACCAAATCCCCTCCCAATTGTCTCCAATCTTGGCATGAGCTACATGGTCCCTACAACAGCGTTCCCTCTGGTAGCCCCATATCTTGAACTGGTTATTGTATGTGCTAAGGTTTATCAACCAAATACTAAGACTTTCATAGATGGCAACTAATCAATTATGTGCTCATTTACACTTTAGTCTCTCAATGCCATGCTTGGAATCCCTCTTCAGCTTGAGAGCATCACTCTTACTCTAGAATAATGTAAATAATATGTACACACAAATGAAAAGATGATGTGGGATATTGTGAATTCGTGTTGGCTATCTAGGAAAAGGTAGAAGGTCTCCTGATTATCGAAGAACCTAAAATTGGTGATGTTTAATGAGTTACCCTGATATGTGATCACCATGGCTACTAGGATGGGGTGCCCATCATAGAGAAATATGAACCATGGATGTTTTGAATTCTCATGTGCATGTTGAAAGGGTAGAAGAAGTTAGACTAGGCAACCATCCTGAGCAATAATCTACATAACCAGATGATGCAATTGTGCATTTCCATTTACTCAAGGGAGAAATTCATAGGTACATTCTATATGTCTTCATATTTTATGTATATCATGGTATATCATAGGACCTTCCTAAGTCTCACCAGGAACCTCTCAGGGTTGAGGATATATGAGATTTACCTAGTGGTCACATTGGAAGGATTTAAGAATAACTGCTGCAAGGTGTATAATTGTTTCTTCAAAAACTTAATGAGTGTTTCTTCCCTCTGAAAATCCTAAATATGATGACCAAGATGGCCAAGGAAGTAATTGATAGATTTGGTACCTCTTACATCTAGTTCAAGACTTTCACATATATCAAGGTGAGTGGTTATTTGGGGGCCCCTCATAAGCTACCAAGATACGTTGATGACAAAGTGGCCATTATGGAACTCTGTAGGTAGATGGTGCACCCACATGAAATGATTACAACCAAGAAAATAAACAATAATTTCAATTTCCCACTAGAAATAGGATATTATACATGTCTTTCTATAGTTAAGGAAAAAGGATTAGAGCAATAAATGAGCACCTATATGATTTCCAAGATGCCACCAAGACCCAACTATGCTATTATGTGATTAGTAAATGCTAAAATGGGTTTAATATTACACCAGTCACATTATGAGGACATATGGTCTAAGTGCACCATAGAGGATCAGGTAAGGAAAATTAATTATATGAGGCTCACAGTGCAAGAAATCCTTTCTTAAAACATTACTCCCATCCCCAAAGATATGGTAGATGATATAATGACTATGGTAGCTATGTACACAAAGGAAAATATCAAAGTGCAAGCCATAACACAAGTAATTTTAGTGACCCAAAGAGTGAATCAATTTCATGGAGGCCTTCCCACTTATGAGAAGGACATTTAGGTAGCTAAAGGAGCATGGGGTTGATCTTGATACCTATGCCACCCTAGCCCTCCTAGAACTAAGACAAGTAGTGGAGCTAAAGGCATTCCTATCATCATACACAGGTGATCCTCTAGCACCATCAATGATAATTAAGGGAAAGGGGAAGAAAAATTCTAGTGTTATCAACTTTTCCAATAATGTCAATGTAGAGTCACTAAAAATTGCCCAATCTAAGATAGGCTTGTCACTAAAAATTGAAGTGCCACCCCCATATTCATCTTAGTTGAGGGAGCCCCTATGATGCCAATATCCTTGGTCATTTCCCCACTTACCCAACCTACACACTAGCTAAAATCTGATCTTCCCCCAAATACTTACACTAGGGAAAGGGGAGGAGAGGAAGAGTCAAAGCAGTTGAGGCTCAAGAGGGCTAAGAAATCATTATAGCCTCTAGTGGGGAGCCCCAAAAAGAGGAAAGAGTTAATGTTTAAGGACCTACCCCCAAAGGAGACTCTAAAAAATTATTAGGAAGAGAGATCATCATATGCCCAAAAACTAAGGGATATAAGTGATGAAGAAGACTCAGATGAGGAAAGGCCAATTTCTAAAATGGTGAGGAAATAATGGGCCTTCACTCCTCCTCAAGTGAAAACTAGACAACAGACTCTAAGGGAAAAACCAAAAACCCTAATGAATCCCCTAGTTGTAAGTTTATTTGAACAATAATAACCACTAGAGATGGGAGGAAAAGGTGATGAGGAAAGTGTTTCAGACTCAGATGACCCTTTGTCCTTTGATGATGTCTTGTAGGTTAGGTTTGAGGTGGCCATGCAGGTCTAGGAACCCTAAGAAAAAGAGATGGTCTCCTCAAACACTAAGACATTTTTTGAGAATGTTATCACCCAACCACTAGGCTAATTTAAGGGTGGTGACATTGGAGATATATATGTGTTTGAGGAGAAAGTTGGGGAGAATCTGACATAAGAAATACATGTTCCCACTAGTACTAAAAAGGTGGAAGTGCATGAAAAGGAAAAAATAGGCATCATAATGGGTATTGAATTATCACCAAGTGTCCTCCCCCCCCAACAGTGTTATACTTAACACCAAAGCCATGACTTGGTACTGAGGAAGGTAAGGGATCAATCCTGCAAATATGTACCCTTACCTCTTTAGAATTAAACAAAGGAGTGGATCAAGAAATTGGATTTGTTGAGGGAGGAACCTCCTGAGGTATTACTATAATTGAAGTACCATAATAATTCCTTTCCCACATCAAAGTCCATAATCCTATAAGGCCTAAAGATGTTGAAGCCATGATTGGTGAAGAATTACCTAAGGTGACAAGGAGGACACCATAGCTTCTTCCATCCAGGTTGCCCAACCAAGTGAAGAAGACATTAGGTATGGGACCTTCTACTTAGCCCATAGAACAAGGGAGTTCATTTGATAAGTTTCTCTCAAGATCCCCACAACTCATAGCAAGTTTTAAATTCCTAGAGTGGGTAAAACTAGGTGAAGAGGGGGACCGAGGAGCTGATGAGAAAACTATTGATTTAGAAAGAGGTGATGAAGCTGAGCAAATTTTTTTAGGATCATATCTTTCTCTAGTGACACTCCCCTTATCAAATAATCTAATGACACCTCCATTCAGTGTGTCAAATTTATCGTTGACTCTAATGGGGTTTTAGACTAGGCCTCTTCTATGGATTGAAGAGAAAATAAAAGACAAATAGGATATAATGAGTAAATTGGGGGATATTTATGTGATGAAAATTGCCTAGGCATACAACTACAATCCTTAAAAAAGGGCTAAGACACAATCTTGAACCACCTTTACTAAGGTAAAAGGGAGAATACAAGAAATAACCATTCCCCCACTAGGAGATATAAAGAAAGATGCTCCCCTTAAGAGTTATGTAGTGTATAGATATGATCTAGGGGAGCCATCAATGAAAAATATCAAGCACAACTCATAAGTCCTAAAAGTATGGTGGATAATTGAATGGATAAGGATAAAGCTTAAATGGAAGAGTTAAAGGCATAGAACTAGACTATGATCCAATACTTGTAAAAGTTACTAAGTGAGCCCAAGGTAGTTACCCCAACTACAAGCAAGGCCCCTGATGCTCCTATTCTTTCCTTAGGTACACTAGACCTTGGGAGAGGTGAAGATTTGAAGGTGAGGGGATGGACCACCAAAGGTCAGTAGAAGGACTTGATAATCTGAGCCAAGGAAATAATCCACTCAATGCTAGAATGTCTTGATGACATACTAGATAAGTAAGGAAAGTGTGATTCCCAAATGTTCATTTATGATGTAGACATCAAGAATTGGGAAAAACTTAGGCTGAAGATGGATGAAATGTTCAGTGTGGGAGAAGATATTTTAATAAAAAAAGATCATCTCCTTAGATGATCACAAATAACTTAGGGAATATCAGTTGGTGGTTAAGCATCAGTTTTTGGTGTTTAAGGATAGTGCCTTCAATTTGAAGGGGGAAAAGTAGTCTCTCAAAACTATAAAAAAGGAAATTAAATCTAACATAAAAGCAATGGTGAAATTTGATGGTGAAAATGACATGATAGAGGAGGCACTAGATGTTTCCTTGAGAATCCTCATTGATGTACCTCATATAACCTTTGACATTAATAATATTTAAGAACTGGTATCACTTGAGAAGTCATGTGCCCAGTTAAAAGCATTAGTTGGGAAGAAGAAATTGATGCTCCAAAAGGTTGGTAAGTGGCTTGAAGAATATGATGTCAAATTTAAATACCAAAAAGGCCCAAACCAAAAGATTCTTACCACCATGATTGAAAGGTACATAGCTTACAAGAATAGGTTGGCAAAAGGCTTCATCATTGACATTGATTCCACAATGTGAATGAATAATTCTATTTCTTAGGAACTGGCATCATGACATTCTATTTCCTTCCTTCTCTCCTCATATTTTCTTCTTTTTTTCATTTTTCTCATTTCCCATGGGGAAACCATTGTACCTTACCCGTTAGTTGGCACTTCCCCTTATGAGTTAGTTTTTATTTAAGAAAGGGAAATTTTTTTGTTACACAAGTGGATAAAGGTTTGTTTTGTCCCTTAATGGAGTGATCTCCATGTGTATAACTATAAATATTCTATCATAGTGGAGAATCAAACTTATCATCATCATAGAGTCATGTGCATAATTTGAGGAATCATGTTTGTTACATCGATAAATAGACTCCATGCCCAAAAAATATTTTTCTAGCTGGAGCATCTTTAGGAATATGCTAGGCATAACTAGAATTGTATAAGTAAAGGGGGTATGTCCCTTTACAAGGGTAGGTAAAATTTTTGAGTATAGAGGTATAACTCAGAATATTTTTCATTGTATGACTTATTTGGTGCTAAATTTATTTTTATTATAAAATCATTGGCAAGCTTTGAGAGCATTCATAATGTTCCCTTTGTTACATATTTCCTTCATATAGTGTCATGTTATGTGAATTTTAATGCATGTTGTATACATCTCTGATTCAATCGATTAATGGAATTTGTTCATGAGTTCTTGTTCCCACTGGTTGTTGAAGTATAATGGTATGTTCTACTTGCTTAGTAGATTGGTTATCTGATAAATTCTCTTTTATGGTAGTCATTGGTTTATATCTACAATACAAAATTGTTCTTGCTTTGATATTTTGGAATAGGGTGTTGATGGTCTTTTAAGGGTAGTCCTAGGCATATGAATTCAACTAAAGGGAATTTTCAAAAGGTTACAAATAGCAGTGTTTATGATTGTGGAGGATCATTTATGCATAATTCCATTTCATCTATTTCTAAGCTAGAGGACACTTGTTAAATGAAGATATTATAGCTATTTTATGAAATTTTTATCACTCATAAGTAAACCATCCACCTCTTTTATTTGAATTATTCCTAATTTTTATCTTATCCTACCTAATAGATAACACACTGATTGCATATTATGAGTGTTATGTGCCTTGTGAATGTATGAGACCCTATGTATGATAAATGTATTCATTATGTGTGCTTCATGCCTAAATATTGTTATAATTTCATCTTTCCATCATCACTACAACAATCATCAAGATAAAGATACAACCACTTCATCTATTTCTAGTAGCCTGTATGTGATACAAAGCATTTGTACATTTTGTGTGACAACCCTGTGTGGGTGAAACATATGAGTTTGGTTGTGATTTGCTCATATTTTCCTTATCACACTAATAATACTCATGCATATTGAAGTGTAAAACTCCTTCATGTGAGTAGGTTACATTACTAGGTTCTTTCACCTTGGTTAAGGTAGATCTAAAAGTAGTAGGGAGTTGACCATAACCTTTGTACATGCCTCTTGGTCATTTTATGTATCCAATACATACTAGGTGTTAAACCCTTCCCCAGATATAATGACACATAAGTGGGTTTTTAATCTTTGCTTATCATCTCTTCCTTTGTAGGTGATTAAGGTGGAACTATAGAGGTGTATAAATGGGAACCAATATGGGAATCTTCTATTTGTTTTGAATCTTGGTAGTTGTAAAAACCTTAATTGGCCATCATGTTTAAGGATAAGAATGTTGTGCTATTTGGAAGTGAGCTCCATCTTTATATATATATTGTAAATTTCCTTCTCTTTGAATGGTTAGTAATTTGTGTAAAGAAACTTTGTTAAAATTTGAATAGAAAACTTTTATTTATTTTAACATGGTTCTCTACTCATGAAATGTGGTTCATTGTTTCTAAGTTCTAAGTGGATGTTTATTCAATAGGAGTGATTATGTGCTTATGTTAAAAATATGAATATAGTAGTTAGATTGTGTATTATCTAGTCTAACCCCTTGTATGCTCTTTTCAATATTTTGTGAACAATTTATGATTTATTTATTTTTAGTTATGAAGTGTTTCAAAAGCTTTGTGTGTTAACTGCTACTTTTTTGAGTCTTTACATATTTTGGAATACCTAAAAGTAAATATTCATTTATCCATAAAGAATATTTCCCATTGAGTGGTTAAATTTTATTTTAACACTGAATTAGATGCACAATGGTATAACTATGACTTAGCATGTTTCATGTCTTAGGCACTGGCACTATCTGAATTAAAAATACCCCTTTTATCCCTTAGCTTGCTCTCCTCTTTATGTTTATTTTGAAATTAAAACACTCTTCCCTATTTTATAAGCTAGTAAAACCAAGCTTAGTGGTAATAA
>JARHVA010000916.1:1205000-1317500 GCA_037957365.1 Torreya grandis | reverse complement strand
CAGGTGGAATGGGGATGTGAAATTTTAAAAAGGTGAGTGAAGTGTAGGTGAACCATTGAAACTAGTTAAAATATATATCCCAATAAGAGGGAGGGAAAAAATGAAAAGAATAAGGTAGAATATGGAAACAAGATAGCCAGACTTCAATGAGTGTTGAGAGAATATAAGAGATAGAGAAAATATAACCATGTCGATGTAGAAAGTTTAAATAAAACTAGGAGTAGACATGTAAGAGGGATATTTTAGAGACTAAAAGGTAAAAAGCCTCCACCAAAAGTGATAATTCTTGAGTTATAAAGTGAGAAGGATGAAAATGGAAAGAATTAATAAGGAGACTGAGAAGAAGAGTCCATCCTAGGATGGGAATGGGAGATAAATCATATAATCTCAATAATCAAAATATGTGATAAATCATAGTAGTGTAGTAATAGTTTTAGGATTTAAATGATCTTCAAAAAATTTGGATTAAATGGGAAGAGAAACCATTTTATAATTATGTTTATAGGTATAGTCAATAAATGAATATTTATCTTTCATATTGGGTGAATATATCCTTCACACCATCATAATTATATTAAGAGGTAGAGGTAAAAAACTAGAGTTTTAGAAAAATATTTTAGAAGATAGGAAGTGTCAAGATAAATTAGATAAATATTAGCTTATAGAGGAGTAGAATCCAATATAGATACTATCACATTGGATATTCATAATCATGTAGTTCAGATAACCGATATAACATTTAGTAGTGTGGAATATATAGTGCCTAGTAAACCATTGGTCAATATCCCTATCACAAGAGCTATGGCATATCATCTATAATATTTTGTTACATATCAACTACATGTCACATATATTTATCAAAATCAATACCTCATATCTTAAGAAATGAAACGTGAGGTCAATAGGGTTATATATGTTGAGACAAGATGGTGTAATTTCATTAAAGGATTAATTGGTTAGGCCTTAGATTTTATTTACAAGTATGTAGGCACCAAAATAGATTTTATAGGTGTAAAGAGTAGGTTGGTCAAATATTATTAAAGGAATAAATGTATGATCTAGACTATTTAGGATATTAAATAAATCAAACAAAATCCATGGGGGTCAAATTTTGAATATGATAGAAGATTTACAGATGTCATGAATAAGATGAATTTTGCATTTGAAGACAAGGATAAGGTATCTCATTTTTTATAAAGATTTTGAAGTTGAGTGCAATGTTATATAGCATAGACATAATGCATGAATAAGGTATAAGCCATAATATATGTAGTAAGAGTATATTAGACTGAGAACTATGGGGATAACTCTCTAGGAAGTGTGAAAATTAATGTTAAGATAGATGCTGCATTTTGAAGAATCAAAAAAATTTAAGAATGGAAAAATTAAAACATTTTGATATGTTTTATTTAGTGTGTCAAGGAAGGTTATTATCAAAATGAATGATCTCGTATCCAAAAAAAAATTTGTGGGATTTTTTATAGTTAGGACCACCCAACTTATACATGTAACTTGGTACAAAATTATGTGCAACAACCTTAGAGTGTGACTTTTTACTTTTTTCAATAAAATACTCATGATTATGATAATTTTATAGTTTTAATATATCTTATCGGGGATATCAAAAGGGATGTATTTATAGTGATTATTTAAAAACCATTGCAACAACACCATTAGGCACCAAAAGTTTCAAAGATGACTTATCAAGGAGGATGTGAACCACCCTCCCCTCTCCATTAACCAATATAGATCCACCTTCTCCAAAATATCAGTATAACTGGGCATTTTTTATCCACAAAGGTAGTACAGAGGATAGAAAAATCAATAAAAAGAATGGGAAACATAAAAAAGACAAGGTAGATACTAAATAGGGTACTAATATCACCTACAGGAACTAAAGAAACTAATAATATTATATCTATTTAGGGATATGAATTACATTGATTTTAATTATACAAGAAATACAAAAAGGGAAACTATATTGTTCTTATTTTAAATTTTTTATCAACACAATATGGAGGATTATACTGCACTAGATGAAAAAACAAGTAAAATAAGGTACAAAATGGAAATATGATGAACACTCATTTGAAGGAACCTATTTACATAAATGTAGTGACAAGGATGTAATTTAAATAATAAGGACTTAGTTCATAATAAATTAATATAAAAATAGATTCATAACATGTGAGAGAACAAATATCCAGATTCTAGCAAGGAAAATGTGTTGATTAAAGAAGAACCTTAGTTGTTATGGTACATCATATTAAGGGATGGGAGCACTAATAATTCCATGAATAATTAAGTGTGGGTCTATGGTCAAATAATGCAAATTATCTAGTAAGAAGGTGTGGTCATTAATTTCATAGATTTTCTCAAATTGATAAACATGTTTTGAAATGAATACATATAACCAAACATTATAAATTTATTATATAATCTATTGGATTATGTATTAAAAGGATTGGATAAAATAAATAAAATGGCTTGGTATGTGCAAACAAAGAAGCCTTGTGATATGGATGAAAGGATGAATATATATCTCACAGGGTATGGAGTTCTTAATGTTTTGTTTGATTTTAATAGCATGGTAAACATGATGCCTCAATATACATTTGAAGCTATCAAAAATCCTACATTTATTTATAGTACAATCACACTAAGTCTTATAAATTATGACTAACTTGAACTCATTATAAGGTTGAAATATGTGGAAATAAATGTTGAAAACTTAATCATGTGAAACAATTTCAAATTCATAGATATGAAAATTGATGAAATGTATTAACCTAAATTGATTGACTAGAAATGGTCTTCCAATGGACATATGATCATTAACATAGTGTGATATCAATTGGAATACCATTAATATGTTATTATTATTTTCATTCTTGTGAACAAGACATAGATTAGGCCATACATAGTACCAAAATAATTAAATTCACCATATGCACGCATTCTAAAGAGAAGCTACAAAGTGAGTAATCAGACCAAGGAGGAAAAGGAACATGAATTTAGTTTTACTCATTTATACCAATCCACACTAGGTGTAAAATAAATAAAAAACTACAACATTTTCAAATGAAAATCCTAAATATCCCTCAGGTATTATAGCAATGCCTTAATGATTTATACAAATCATCATGAATGCAATTGCCTACTTGATAGAAAATAGACAACATATGTTGGGTAAAAATGAATAATTAGGATTAAATTGAAAAAAAAAATCAAAATAACATAGGATTTTGTTTCCTAAATTAACATGGATTTTGATTTGGATATGATAAATAAGATGTGAAAAAATCTTGAATCAAGGCCCATGAGGATGGTTTTCACATTAGACAAATAGATTTTATAATATTTTTGGACAAAAGACTTGATATGAACTACCACAAAGCTAGAGGTCCATATTTTGTAGATGGATATACAATAAAGTGATTTGAATTATGTGTTTACAAGAATCACAAGAACTTGGTGGGAAGTGCACGAGTCAGATGATTTGGAGTGGGAAATATCTATAAAAAATGTTGCAAGTAATGTTTCCTATATCAATACAATTTATGAAAACATTGTTAAGCTTCTAAATAGAAGAATAGTTGTAGGTACATGTTCACTTGTAAGTGGGTATATAGGAGGGAAAAAATATATATCCAATATTTTGGGTGCATAATTTCTTAGGAATTCTAACACCACTACCAAAATCTTGGTATATGCACCAAGAACACATAATAAAAAATAAATACTTGGCCACAAATTCAACAAGACTTTATTCATAATTTTTAATTTGAATATGTTAATTTTATGGTACATATGTCTCCAAAAATTATGCAAATATTTTTGTGTTATGAAATATTAGACATTATAACCATAACAAATAAGTAATAATTAAGAACCAAAAGTAATACAAGCATCCATGAGAATATAGAGAGATTTTGATACATTTGAAAAGGATAAGGATATATGCTAAAATCATCTAATAGAATTTGGAATAACTCAAGCAATGTGACAATCACATAGTGAAGAAGACATGGATCTCAAGGGTATGTTTTAACCTAAGATAAGTTTCAAGATGCCAAAAATGGAAAATGTATCCAATTTAGAGGAAGAGAAGCTACAAAAATTGACCTTAAAAGAGAAAAAGGGACATATAGATTTATTAGATTCCATGAAATCAAAATAAAATAAGATTTATTAAGAGCCACTATGAAAAATATTTGAGAACATTGGCACTGAGGAGGTACCAAAGATAACATATATCGGTGACTATAGGATTCAACAACATATCTCAAATCCATTTAAATTGTTAAGAGATTATGAATATGTGTTACGTATAAATTTTGATGAAATTAAAAGTATGGATTTGTCTTTGGGTAAGATGCATATAGAGCTCAAGGAGTTCAAAAGGATTGTTAAGAAAATTCCTTACTAGTTGAATCCAAATATGAAGCTAAGATTCAATACTAAAATTAATTGCATGGTCGAATCAAGACTCATATATCCCATTGAAAAGTCTGAATGGGTGAGTCCAATGACATTGAAACCAAAAATAAATGGGAGAAATCAAAATTTATGGTAATTGTCGGGATATGAATGATGCTTTCCCAAATGATCCATTTTTGATACATTTCAAAAATAAGATTTTGTAAGCAGCCGTAGGCTACAAGGTGTATTCTTTTATGGATGGGTTCAATGGATATATGTTTAACACTAAATCGAGATGGGTCAATATAGTATATGGTTAAGAATATATAAATGAATAAGCACAAGGGTGATAACATATCTATAATAGGCAAATTAATTTTTAAACTTAGATAAATAATGTTATATATTTAGAATACTAAGATATGTTAAAAATGGAAAGTACAATTATTGATAAATAATGTAATAAATTAGAAACATCAGTACTTAGTTTAATATGTACATGTAAATATATGTTGAAACAACCTAGAAGTGGACTAGATTAGGAGCCTAGATCAATCATCAGATTCTATAAATTTGAAGTATGTGGCCTTAGATGCTTGTTTTGGACCTAGATAGTTGCATTAGCATTGGTGTCTAAGTTAGATGCAAGTTTCTAGTATAGACTATCAACTGAATATAGGTGTGACTACCTAGAACCTTATGGTTTTTTTATCACCTTTAATCTTATGTGTTTAAATATCATGCACACTTTTTTGTTCTTTGTCAAATGATCAAAATGTATCCTTTTCACCCTTGGAGTGACTGTGGAAAAAATGGGTTAGTGATCACATGGTGTTAAGCTACCACAAGGACCCCTTTATTAATGGGCACTACCTACATAGCCAATACTCCAAATAGGGCCTCAGACTTATGTATTTATCCCCTACATGTTGGCTTGTGTGTGTATTGAGATGCAATGTGTGATAATCAAGTACATAGAGTAACATGGCTTGTAACTTGGCAAGTATGGCTCATGGAGTGTTCCTTCACTACTTCAAAATTGTAGATGGGTTATCCTTAAGTCTGATATTTAAGTAAGAAAGAATAAGGAAATTTTTCTCACTTGAATTCTTAATTGAGTGCTTTTGGTAAGTTGCCTTGTGAGTTTTTAGGTCTATGCTAGGTGAGGAATGAATGAGGATTGATATTTTATATATAGCAATCCCTTTTGAAAATATCTCACATAAAATCACTTAATTTTCTCATAAATACATATTATAATTACAAATTTGATGACTCTAGGGCACTTGACACTTAGTTTGGCACATGCCACTAGTATCAACATAGGCATCTAGTTGGGACACAAGTGTCAAAGAAGATATAAAATAGGTACAGATCCAAAACTTGTAAAGGATGATAATAAGAAATTGTATAGCATTTTTAACTACATAGAAGGATTGGTCATCATAATAATATATGGTTGGACTAAAAGATAAATTATAGGCATAAGAGAGAGTGGATGTAAGCCTTTCAACAATAGAAATGTATTAAAATTGAAGGATACAACCATGATAATTACTTGAAAAATATACAAGACTAAGGTTACATATAAATCAAATTTAGTGTCTATACTACCAATCAAATATTTATTACAAAATAAGATCAATCTAAAACAAACTTTAGAATAAAAGGTTTAGACATGTATGTGGCCGAAAATAAGCCAATTTCAAATCTATCATGGTTATGCCATTCACATAGACTTTAGACCCTTGTGATAAGAGTTAAGTTGTCTTTTCAAACCAAGTTTAAGACTCAATTCCAAGTATAGATCTAGTATAATTATTTTAAATTTGAGCCTTGCTTACCATTTTGGCTTGAATGTTTTACTTTTTGTATTTAGTTTGTGATAATTGAATTAGATTTCTAATTGGTTTGCCTAGAACAACTTTAGACCTTTGTTTTTTGATTGTGAATGAC
The DNA here is from genome assembly GCA_037957365.1 of Torreya grandis. NCBI lineage: Eukaryota > Viridiplantae > Streptophyta > Pinopsida > Cupressales > Taxaceae > Torreya > Torreya grandis. The sequence goes on along the minus strand of JARHVA010000916.1, from coordinate 1,311,122 downwards.
TTTTAGACTAATTTCACTTTATACCTAGTTCCAAGTTTACCTCGACCAATTACACTCTTTATTTTAGACTAATTGCATTAGATTTAAGTTAATTTCAAGTTTTGTGCCTAGATTAAGTTCATTTCCAAGACTATATGTGTGACTTTAGCCAAAGACATAGTGTAGTTTCATTCTTAGACATAGATAAAATTTGTTTTACATTTAGATAGACCAAGAAATTTACCAAAGACCAGTTTCACATTTTCATTCAAAGTTTGCCTTAGACCTAGTATAGAACTTTACCAAGACTAGCTTCACATTTCACTTTTAGACCTCTTTCAAAGAGCTGAGTGTGATTTTCATGATAGTTTTATACCAAGACCAATTTTTTTTAAAGTTTCCCTTTTAGGCCAAGATTCAAACATTTGTAACAATAGACCAATATTTTTAAGATATTCTTATCATTCATTTGACCATTCCTCACAATACATGTAATAGAACCATGTATAATTTAGATAATAAAAACATTTTCACAAGTGACTCTTTTTCTCAAGATCCTTATGGAGATGACATAATGTATGAGATAAATCCATATCCCACATGTGATGTCCACTATATCGAGTAGGGCCAAGACCCATTAACACATTATCTTGCCAACACACCTTATTCAGGGCAAGACTAAGACCAAACCATGAAATACCTTATCCATATACCACCTAGCATGAAATAGGTCTAACCACAATATCTTTACTATGTGACTACTCCAACTTAGACCACATATGATCTTTACTTGTTCAATCATCATCTCTTAGATACTAGAGATGAAATCCTTGTTAGGGTAGTAGAGGTAGGTGTTAAATTATAGATTGACTTTCCACATGAAAGTTTACCTATCTTTGTTAGAGATCCTAACAACATGCCCATTGTTATACTATTCAAATAGGCATCATCTAGCCATAACTATGCCCTTATACTAGTGTATAACCAAGATCTTACTACACTTGTAAAAGGAAAGGGTCAAATTGCTAACCAAATGACATAAATACAAAAAGCATACCAAACATACCTTAACTTGGCCAATAACCTAAATTCCATGACCATTGTCAACACATCACTCATAGAATTAACTCCATCAACTGGGGTACAAACCAACTCATCAAGATATACCAATACAAATATAGAACCATTCATGTAAAGTACCCAAGTTGGGGACATGTTTAATACCCCAATAATTGGGGAAGAAATTGTGGCTCCTACATAATACCATTTATAAAACATGGTGGATAACACACAAGTGTACCCCAATCCACATTAAGTTGGGTCTCATGTATAATAAAGTAACTCACAACAAATTTCCCCCACAAATACCTTAATTAGTTCACAATAGTAAGGGGTAGGAATCTCTAGTTCCTAGACATAAAAAATACTACTTATACACCATCCACATCCTCAACTACACCGTAGGTAGTAAATAACCAAACATAGACCAACATTTCACCCAAATAGGGGGTGACCAATCCTCCACCTCAATAGGTAATGAACACCATCCCACCCCAACAAGGGGAAAATAATGTTCTGTAATAAGATATATAGAATAATATGCCATCACAACAAGTGGTAAATCCATTAAAAACATTGCCTAATCAATAATGTATCTTATTTAATCAATACTAGCTAGTAGTTGGTCAAAAAAAAGTGCTAAACATGCAAAAAGTACTAAATAAGAAATAAGTGTTCACCCAAAAACATGGGCCTAAACCTACTAAGCAATCATTACCTATCACACAACAATACCTCACATTCGAAAAGGACCTAATACACAATACCTTTAGAAACATACCTCTAGCCAATAATGGGTGCCTTTAATACAAAAGGGTTCGACTAGTCAATAAAATATTCCTATTCAAACACAACAACCACTCTACTTTTCACAAGGCCAAATACCTCAATCTCAACCATAGTTACCTCCAAACTAAAATACTATTGTTAATTTTATCCATAGTATTTACCAATATCACGTACCATATCAATAATATAATCATAACCAAAGGATGTGTATTCTAGGTCGGTCAATCAACCAAGACCATATTTTGTAGTACCACATTCCTTTATTATACCTTGGTCAAGGTAATCCACCTTTGATCACCCACACAATCATAGTAAAATGTACCATCTAGATTTTTATTCCAAGAATTGCAACAAATGAAGGATGCAATTGTAGCTATTCAAGCTAAGAATAAAAATAAAAAATTTAAACTAGATGAGGTATGTTCATATCTATTAAACATTGAGTACCTTCAAATACCATTTCCAAAAAGTTAAGAGCCACCAAAATTTGATAAATACAAGGGCAAATATAACCCTAGGAAACATTTGAATGAGTTATTTGTTGCTTGCCAACCAGTGGCTTATAATGCTGTCTACTTGCTTCTCTTTTTCCCTAGAAGTTTAGTTGGGTAGGACTTGGAGTGGCTTCTCAAAATACCAAAATATTATGTACCTAAATTTGATGACCTTTTAGATAAATGTGTACAAAACTTCTCCTATAATCTTAAACATGAGCTTAATATGGTCTATTTGGGTCAGGTCAAATAAAAGGTTGATGAGATTTGCATGATACTTATAATGGTGGAAATCACTTAAAATCCATTTCATTTCCAATTTACCTAATAAATAGTTAACAGTTATATTTACCAAAAACTTGCATAGTGAGATATCTTATCATCTTGAGCTTTAATGTGCTCAAACATTTGAGAAAATCATTGAAAAGGGTATAAAAATTAAGAATACCCTATTAATAAGGGGATAATCAAATTGTTTTTTCCTAATCAAAATCAAAATTAGAACCAGATCCAAAATTAAAATCAAAGACAAAACCAAGCCCAAAGTCTAATTTAGACATAGGCTCTTGTACCACCTCAATAAAATACTTTTGAAAAACCCAATGCCTATAACTAAAAAGATAATGTTGTGGGTAATGGTTTTACTGAGTCATGCCATGTCCAAATAATGAAAACACCATATATTCAACTAGATCCATATAACCAACTAGCTCCATATATGCATTTGGTTCCACAAGTTCAACCTACTCCACAAATGTATTCGATTCTGCATATGTAAGAACTACCACCTCCTCCATTGCAAATGCCCTCTCTTATAATAACAAGACCTAAGGATAAATTATTTAGTGATCTTGGAGAGCTAATTGAGTTGATCTTCCAAAAATTATCCATTGTTAATATGATTAGTTAGCCCATACTGAAGCCATTACCTGAAGATGTTCCTTTATATAATTAGTACAAAGAGAGTGAATTTTTTAATTATCACCAAGTTAAAGGATAATCCATGTGGTGATGTGTGAAATTAAGGCACCGTATTCAAAATATGTTGGAAAATGGAGAGATCAAATTAGATAACAAGGATTCTACTTCCAATCAGAACCTGGGTATTTATCAATATCCTTTTCCACAACATAATGCTACCAATCAAAATCAACAGTCATGAAGGCCACCATAATAACAACAACAAAAATGTCAATAACAAAAACATAATAGTTAGAACTAAGGTCAAAATGACCCACCTAACTAAGAGGCCTATCATGTTGTTACATTTGACTATAATAAATTTGTAGCTTCTATTACAAGTGGTCATATAGCTACCATTACGATCAACCCTATACCAAATGCCAATAGACCAAGACCATTTCCTAAAAATTTCTAAAAGTCTCCCTATGTTGTAATCTTCCTTTGACTTATGACAATAGCTAAGCATAAACCAACTCTAAGATTACCATCCCAAGCCCTTATCCTTCTTCTTCTCATTATAATTTCCCTTTACCCAATTTGTATTGTGAAATCACAACTCGACAGACTAAAGTCACCATTCTATGCCCACAACTACATACTACCAATGATCCCATTTAGTCCACTATACTAATTAAGTGTAGGCTAATTATCAATGCTAAGGAAAAAATATATGACATTTTGGATCAACTGTAAAAAATAACCACATAAATTTTTATTTTAGATTTGTTTTGTATGTCTACCATCCATAAAATATCCTTATAGAACTCTTGAGCCAATCCCAAGTACCAAATGACATTACACCAAAAAAATTCCAAGATTTGGTCAAACACATATCCCCAGGCTAAAAACTAACCTTTGACCAAAGTGATATGTCATACTTGGGCCCTTTCCTTAATAAACCATTATATATCAAAGTTGTCATAGCACAAGACAAATTTAAGTGTGTCCTCATAGATAATGGATTGGGCCTTGATATTATGTCTCTATGATTAGTCAAACATTTGGGATACATGACAGTCAATCTATATCTAGAGATAATTACCATTAAGGCCTATGATAATTTAGAATGCGAATCACAAGGGACAATCTATTTTTTGCTAGTCATTAGGCCCTTGACCCATGATACACTTTGTCATGTGTTAGACCTAGATTTATAATACAACTTGCTTCTAAGCTGACAATGGATACACAAAATCTGGGTAATACCTTCCACATTATATCAATGTATCAAGTTCCCTAATTCTGGGATGAAGGTAACTATTCCTGTAGGCCAACAACCATACCAATGCTATAAACATATAGAGGTTGATTATGAAAATTATAATTATCATTTTAGCCTAGACCCTAACCTTAAGAAAGACAAAGACCTACTTGTTAAATTTTTGGATTCTAATTTTATAGACCCTAAGAGCCTTTCCTTTACTTCCTCTGTGCGTCCTCTCAAAATATTAAACCATTTTACCATCTATAACAAAGGCCCATGATAATGTTTCATGCATAATGTATTCTATGTAGATAACCTTCCATAGGCCCCTAAATCTTATGAGAGACATAAATCTAAGGCATATCACATGGAATGACAACACAAAAACAAGTTTAATTCCCTACATATTTTTATTTTCACACCAACCACTATCCAAGAACAAAACCCACTTATTGAAGATGATTCATTTCTTCACAATGATGACTTAGTTAAATGCTACCAAAGCAAAAAGTATCCCATCCCTAACTTGATCATGGATAATCAAGATTATAAATGTATAGGCCTAGGGGTATCTCAATAAGGTATTCTTGAGCCAATTTCCATGACCAAGTACAAGGAAATTCATGATATTATATTTAAACCACCTGGGGTGACCCTGCATAATGTATTCATGTTCCTACACTGATGACTAGCGATGATGATGCCACCAGTGATGCAGAGTCTAATTAGAGTATATATGAAGACCTAGTCAATACAAACCTATTTAAATCTCATTTTGTATGTAGCATTACACATGTTGTTCATCCTTCACTACTTTTACTTCATCCCCCATAACTCATCAATTAAGACCAATAGGTATCTACAATGTCACTAACATGTTTGAGAATGATGAGTCTATTTGTGACTTTTTATGCTTAAGAGACCATATTTTGCTTGGAGATCATAAATAAGGTTTCTCTATTAGATTGGATCTTGTTACCTATTTTATATAATGGGTGAACTTCATTTTCCAAAAAGAAAAATAAAATCAAACATTAAGGACCAAAAGTGAAAACATTTTTGAGGCACTTTTGGACCAAGGTAAAAGTAAAGAAAAAAGCTAGTCTCTTGGTGAAAACCTATTTTAGGTGCCATTAGACGTGGATGTTCACCAATATTAGATTGAATTTCATGATGCAATCAAGGCCATCACCATTTTTGGGTTTGAAATTAGTGAAAAAAAACATTAGACCTTTGAACATATTGTTCAATAATGTCTTGAGGTATTTATTACATGGCCCTTGCCACCCTTAGGTGATTTTGATTCATCATGTTTGGGAGAATTAGATGAACCAATCTAATTATAGGGTTTTTTATATTTCTAACCAATTCACATCTCTACCAATTCTCCTAGAATATGGTTCTACACTCCTCATGGAGAACATTTCTTAGGTCAACATTAGAACACCGATCGATCCAAAGTGGATCAAACTAGGCACATCCCTCATTAAGGAGGAGCATGAAGTCCTTATAACCCTCTTTAAAGATTTTATTGACATTTTTTCATGGGCTTATTTTGACATGCTAGGATTAGACCCTAACTTAGATCTACATCATATTTTTATACATCTTGATGCCAAGCTAGTCAAGCAACAGTTGAGGAAAATGCATCCTCAAATTATTGTCTTAGTCAAACAATAACTAGAGAAACTCTTAGATGCAAGATGAATTCATCCTATTGATTACTCAGATTGGATCTCTAATATTATCATAGTCAACAAAGAGATAAAAGATATCATATTATTCATTTATTTTTATGACATTAACAAAGCCTACCCAAAGGATGACTTTCTTATGTTGAATATCAATATGATTATTGACTCCATAGCTAGGTATGAAATTATTTCCCTCATAGATAAATTTTTAGGGTACAATAAAATCAAGATTATATTGAAATACCAACACAAGATAATGTTCACCACTCCTTGGGGAATGTTTTGATATTAGGTCATGCCTTTTGGCCTCAAGAATGTAGGGGTAACATATAAATAGGACATGACAGTAGTTTTCCATGATATGATACATGATATAGTTTAGGGATATGTTGATGACATTTATGGTAAATCTAAGACCTATGTCAAACATCTAGATGTGTTTCTTAAGATATTTCAATGACTTAAGGAGTACAAGGTCAGACTTAATCCTAAAAAGTGTGTATTTGGTGTAACTTTTGGAAAATTACTAGGATTCATTATCTCTCATAGGGGCATTGAAGTCAATCTAGATAAAGTTAAGGACATTACTGATATGCCACTACCATCTACTTTGAAGCATATCCATAATTTATAGGGCAAGATATAGTCAATCGGATACTTCATATCATAATTAGCTGACAAGTGCCATCCATTTACCCATTTGCTAAAAAAGGTCACTACTTTTTCATGGAATGCAAACTAGGAAAAATTTTAGTGGCTATTTATAGACAATTGGATATAAGTAGGTTTTCTTGATTTTGAAAATGGCTAATTCTATGAAAATATACATAGGTAAAATCACCAAAATTTTATACAATTTTATATTTTGGGACACAAATTCACCTTATAGATAATACTCGATCCTATTTTGGGACATAGATTTGCTAGAGTTACTATACATATATGGGTCTGATTTGCTAAGAAATTATATGAGACATGTATAGATTAGTTTGGAATTACTAGGTGTGTGTGTGTGTGTATGTGCACATGTGTTTTTTATTTTACATGTGTGTGTGTGTGCATGTGTAATTATATATATTTGTGTGTGTGTGTGTGTGTGTGTGGACCTATTGGTGTTCTAGATTTGCACCCTAGCTGAAGAGAATATTTTTCAAGTCTTTCACTCAAATCTAGTCCAACATGGGACTAATCCTAGACTGTGGGTATCCTAATAATGAATCAAACCTCTAGAGAAGGCTAGCTTCCTTATGGATCTATCACATACACTAAACCTAAACTAACACTTCCTTGGAAAAGGGAAAGAGATTTTGATAATAACTTATAAATCATGTAAAAAGGTGATACACCAATGATTTGATCACTCAAACTCATACAATACACACTATGAGACACTTTCAAGACCAAACAATATCAATATCACATAAATATTTCATAGTAAGGCATTGATTAGTTTATCAAATTAGTAAGAGAGGGAAAATATCCACTTTCAAGCTAGACAATAAACTATAAATTACACTTATAATGACCTATAAAAACTACTAAGCACTTCCTAAAGGTGAGAAAAACTTAGACTTAATCAAGGAATATACAGTCACTTAACCATAATGCATGAATTTATGGAACACACTTCAATCCATTTTAGAAAAAAGGATGGAATTTAGTCTTTATTACATAAAAAAGGTGTCACAGTACAAATTTTGGCAGAGTCTAATCATACTAAAAAGAGGGATAGAGGGATCCATTTTAAAAGCTTAGAAGCCTATAATTATAGAAAAGAGAAAGAGAGAGAGATAGCTATGCATTATAAAAATCCCAACCACCTTCGATGAATTAGCACTCTCAAGGATTTTGACTTAGAATCTTATTAACAAAGAGAAAATTCTATAAAAGAATTAAATGTCCATTGCCCTTATCCAACCGCTAGGTCTCCTCTTGTAAGTATGTCATTATCTACTTAATCTACTAATGAGGATCATATCTTGGAATTTACTAAAATGTGCCACATTTTCATTAGGTGGCCATCTACACCTACTTATCAAAATGTCACCATGATGATAGGTGAGACACATCTTTATGGTCTGCATTTGCTCCTATATCAAACACAGGTCCACTATAGGTGAAAACCAATCTTATACCATTAGTTTTCTTGTAGTCATAATATCTATGAAAATATACAAACTACTTAACTTTGCTTCATAATTATTGGTCCATCTTCATCCTCTATACTAGGCCTCCAAAACCTAATTTACCTATATGGGCTCCTTTAGTAATGCTTGGTCTCTATAATGTGACCCTAGACTAACCTCAGCTTGCTTTTGAGCTTGGCTCCTTTATATTCTTGGCTCCTTTATATTTTCTTTGCCTAGGTCCATTTTAACTTCTTCAAATTTCATCAAAAATATCCTAAGCTTGTCTTTGTTTATTGGTTGTTGATTCCCAACTCAAACCATTGACCCTTTTACTTAGCTCGCTCTATTGGATTTTCTAGGTATGAATAAACATGATCCCTCAGAGCTACCTTTGAATTGTCAACCTTGTCCAAGCTTACCCCACATGTCAAATGTTCATTAATTTTTAGGATCAAACTATCAGTCTATCAATTCAAATGCTTACACCACATGGCGGCCTCTTGAGCTCTCTAACTATTTGACCCATCTCACACCATTGGATCAAGATGTATGATCGAGCAAGGACCATTGATCTTGTCAATACCCACTATTTGAAATATAATAACTATTTCATGATCTTAAATTTGATAGTCTATGGTACATCATTTGACATTTATACAGTCATCAAATTTAAGTTGAAAAGGATCTACTTTGTTTGAACTTAAACTTGACATTAGCACAAATTCCTCACTGCATGAGTCCATCTTTGAAGATTTATATCTCGAGCCAAAAAAAATTTGGTATGTAGATCTACATTTTCTCTTGATTTTTTGGTCAAGTAAGGCTTCCTAAGCAAGATAAAAATTGCACAAGTTGGATTGGTCAATTCATTTCTTGGTGATGTCCTTGTTATGGTCTGGTCCTCAAAGCTTGCATAATTCATTTTGTGATCAAGGTTTTGATGATTTTTTATGGTTTTTTCAACTTGGTCCATACTTTTAAATGCTATAATATATGAGGACCTACTTAGATCCCTCTATTTTCAAACTAGGACCTATTTCAAAGCCTTTGTTCCACTAGTTCCACCTGAACTCTACTCATATTTTAAAATCTTGTTATTATGACAAAGTTTCAATTTCTTAAAATTACAACTAAACCAATTTATAATGTAAAATATCTAAAGCTCAATTTCCATTATAAACTAGCTAATTTCTAAGGATAAATAGAAATTACAAGTAAAAACTAGGTTTACTTTTAATATTGTGTTTCTATATCTAAATAGTTGATCCACATCTTTGATATAGGATAAATTAAAGCAAAGAAACTCATGATCTTTCCAAATAACCTAGCAAAGCACATATTAGCAACCTTTTAAATGAGTTAATTTAGTTTAAGAATTAAAGTAACCATTCAAATTTAAGATCCAGATAAATAATTAAGAGACAAGCTACAACTATCAATACAACTAGATAAAGAATCTTTGTAGAATTCCTTTAGCTATAATAATTGGTGTGAATATATAATTTTTATCCAAAATCTCTCCCTTTACAAAATGGTAACATGACCTATTTATAGAAAACATAGGTGGTGTACTAGTTAGTTCTCAAGATTCATATGTTTACATTAAGGATAGTTGTCCTTGTATGATAATTCTATTATACACATGACCTTCTATGTTGGACTGACCTAAAACTATATATGCTAACAAAATAACATATAATTATGCAATAAAATATTCCATTTTTATAAAATGTATGCATAATTGCAATGTATAGAATCTTCTATTGGGTTGGTGGGGGGCCTCCTGGTTGTTATTATAGGATGTCCTTAGCCTAAGTATGTTGTTCATTGATCATCTCAAGATCTATTGTAGGGTTCATTAAACATCCATTATCTTGATCTACCAGTTTGTCAACTTCTTTATCATTCATCAACATGTCTTCTTTGATGTTCTAGTCCTTTATTATCCTCTTTCCGAAATTGAAGATGAGATCCATTACTCTATGCTTATCACTACTAGATTGGCCATGGCTTCTCCCTTTTATCTCCTAGATGCTAGTAGTGGCTATTTGGTTGAACTCTTCATCATCAATCAACCCCATAGTAATGGGTTTTGAATGTTCTATCAACATTATTCCCAAGATTCTCTCAATCCTAATGATCAAATATCCATCCCCCATTATGATTTCATTGACATCATTTTGCCATGTTTTCAATTCCTACACCTTGTCAACAATAACTCCTAAGATGGCACTAAAGTGTCCCAGACTAATAGTCATGAAGTCTGGGATCTATCTCTTTACTTGTACATCAATGAGCTCAATAATTTTGTCCTTTGAGGCTTTCCACTAGATGACCAAAGCCTTAGCTACTTGATCTTGTTACATTAAGGCATCATCTCTAAGCTTCATGGCCTTTAAGGCCTCAAACATGTTAAATAAGGACTCACCAAACATCTTCATCATTTCATCAAGAATAGAGAGGATGGATTGAGTATCAAGGTTTTTCTTCTCCATCCTCAAGTTGGGAATTTATTGCTTGAATCCCTTAATTCCAACCATTGCCTGTGTTAAATAGTCTTCAACTAGGATCTCCACATCCTCTTAATGGATGGGATTTTTCCCACTGCTTGTCCTCCAATTGGAGTTAGGCTTATGAAAGGATACACCTTTTTAAATGTGAACTCCTCAATACCCACCAAAACTTTCCTTGTGGTGATCTTCTCTAAGATTTTGGTATCTAGATTAAATAAAATGGTAGGGGTATGCTTAGTTAGCTAGGTGACTTCTAGTATTTCCATTTTGGTTCCATTAGATTCTCTGAGAGTATCCATTCTCTTGCCACCATCTCTTTCTACTTCCACTATTCTTCTCTCTTCTTGATCCTTCATCATTTCCAAAATCCAATGTTGGAGGTCCTCATCAACATTGATACTTTTAGTTAATGCCCATGAATGGGACATAGTAGGAATATTTTATAACTTCCCATATATGAACCAATCAGGAATGACTAGACCATGAATGGGGAATTGATCACTGAATAAATTTATTTCTTGGGATGGGTGTACAAAGGGGATCTTTGGCCTTTTGTAACTAGTGGAGATAAGGGCCAACTCAGCCTTCCTCTTCCCTTGGTTGGGTGTTGTGACTAAAGCTAATTCATGTTCTCCCCCTTTCTCTTTCTTAGTGTCTTCTATTTTTCTAGGGGCCTCTGCAAGTTTCCCTATTTGGGTAGTAGGGTCTTCCTATATTTATTCCTTATCTAACCCCTTAATGTCTTCAAGAGCCTTGAATACTTCCTCCACTATCTCATATGGCTCAAAAGCCACCATGTCTACATGCTCCACCAAAGATGGTGGTTGTTATGGAGGACTTGAAGATGATGCTCCCTCCCCTAGTATTTTCTCTAATTACTTCTTAACAAGGTCCTGAGGAGGTGGTAAAACTATCTGAGGGGGTGATATTGATGATGACACCTCTACTTGTGAATATCCTTGAGATGGTCTTGAGCTATAAGGTAGTAAATGATATTGAAGAGGGTGCATTTGCCAAATGTCCTCTGTTGGCTTCTGCTCATTTATCAACCTATGCTCTAGTATAGCATTACACTCTCTCAATCTTACCAACACCTCCTCAAAACCACTTGTCATGGTGTAAATGTGCTCAAAAACTCTAGGTTGATGCTCATATACCTGTTATAACATCTTGTCTTGCAAATGATTCCTTAATATTCTTTTAGGGTCCCACATTCTAACTTCATCCATTTAGAAGATAAAGGTTCCTCTTTGCTTGGAAATGATGTCTATTTAATTATAATCTTATATTGTGGTCCTCCCAATTATAATAGGGAAGAGATGGAGAATGCCCTCCTTCATTTTTTTTCAAACCCCATCAATCCCATTGATGAGATGGAAGGTGATTTCTTGCTTATCAAGCTTGGGTGGCATGTAGACAAGGAGTCTAAAAGGTGAGCACATGGTTACCTTAATCCTTATCATGGTGTAGTCTAGATGGTACCATACATCCCCCATCATCTCTATCTATCTCTTGATCAGAGGGTGTATCTTAAGCATGGGAGAGCTAGTGATAGCCTCAACCAAAGAATAATAGATGCCATCACAAATGAATTTCATGTGGTTTATATATTTGAATATATGGAGTGATGGTGAGAAACTAAGATTTTGTTGTTGGGAGACCAATTTTTGGTACAGGGGAACTTGGTGAAGGCTAGCAAGGCATCAAGCAAGTAGGACACCATGAAAAATTATTTTCTAGTTTTTTTTCTTGATGGCTGTGAATTGCCCACTAAGGTGGATACTTATCATTTCCCCAATGGGAGGGTGATTTTTTGTTTAACTAAGAAGTATACATATGAAAAATAGGTAGTGTTGACATATGTAGTTGTGGCAACTCCATAGATTCTATTTAGTAAGGACATAATAACCCTAATCCATTCCCTTAATTAGGTAATTGGAATTCTACCTTTGAAGTCTTTGAAAATAAAGTTTCCTTGATTGAGCCAAGGTCTAAGGATGGTATATAGGTCATTTTTGGTGATCCAATCCTTAATTCTAGGAAAATCCACATGGGACCAAGCGATCTTAAAGTAACCCTCAAAGGCTAAAATGGAAATATATGCTACTCTCTTAGAGATGCCATCCCTAACAATCTAGTCCCCATCTACTTTCTAATGAATAAAAAGATGAGTAAGCACATATATATATATAATGAAGTACCTATAGTTTGATAGTTGTATGGTGGAGACCAGCCAATTAGACTACTACGAAGTCCTTATATCTGATGTTGATTGCTTCAATTCTCCTCTCATTATGTGTGAGGGGTTGTATTTCATCGATAGTGAAATAAAGTTTGAACTATTTTTTATACCCATTGTTTAATGCCTTGGTATCCAACACTGTATCCTTGAAAACTCTACCCAAATGGTCCATGGAAAGGTATATTTTGACCTCTTCCCTTCATTATTGCCTTCTTGTTGCCATGACTTCTTAATCCCTCAAAAATCTTAGCACAGACTTGATAAAAACCTCTAGATTGTTATTTTATGCTTGATTTCAATTAGCAAGTTTGAAATACAATTTGACTACTCACAATTTCCCTTTTTATGTAAGTTTCAAGTCTTTTTAGAGATTTAATGGCAAAGGTGATTGCGATTAAGGCTTGCTCATGTCTCAAGATCTAATTGAGACTTGTATTTATACCTTTATATTTCTAGGTGGAAAAAATTTGAGTTTTGTCATCTTTTACCCATGTAGATCTTATGTGGCCTCCATTCAACTTTTTTTCATGGCAATTTTCATATTTTTCCATGTGGGAACTAGTTATTGGCCTTTGAATTATTATTTTTATTTTGCATCATCAGATCAAGATCCACAGCTTCAACACAAACCATTAATTGCAATCCTATATCTTTTATCTTATTAGTCACTACAAGATTCTAGTCTTATAATTATGCCACTTGGCATATTGTCACACCATTGATCCACTCTCTCTGATAGTGATCCATGTGTTGAGCCATTTGGCCTTCCAATTTTTATGTGAAGATCTCACACCATTGGATATAACTGGTACGAGCAAGCAGAGGTCATTGGATCATACAAGATACATAATGTTTACATTAGTCTGAGGGTTCAATAAAGACTTAGGTTACATAATTTAGCATAATTTTATTCAAAAAATAAATACAAGACCCATTAAAACTCAGAACATGCCCCCTTTACCTAGGCAACAAATATTTGTTTAACTTAAATTTGATGGTCATGCTCACATCATAGGCATCCTCACAGAGGCTAAATGATGTGAGTTTGAATGTCAAATTTAAGTTCATAAAGTCCTTATGGCAAAATGTGAGAGTGCCATGTTGCATATTCACAAAGCTTCCCAAGGTTATGGACTCAATGCGCTTCATCAAATCAAAAGAGTGATAGCTATTGGATTGAGATCCGAGGCTTTGCATGTGATTAGGTTTGTTAAATATGTGGGACCCTAGCTAATATAGTTAGGTGCAAGTGGTTTCCACTTGGAGACTTCACAAAGATTTAAACTTTCAACCCTCAGCTTGCACCATTAGATCGGACCCTAAGATGAAGTGTAGATCATCAGATCTCCCTTAGTCATGCATCACTGGATTGAAATGCACAATCGAGTTATGAGTGATTAGATCTTGAAAGATGCATGATGTTTAAGTTAGGACCATCAGTTAATGAGCTTAGGCTAATTTTTTATTTTAAGGCCCCATTCATATTAATAAATATAAAGGGGTCTTAGGATAAAAACTTAGGATAACTTGTTTAAATAAAAAAGGGGTTTTGGCTTAGGAAGTCAGAAGGGGGCCTTGTTGAGGGATTCCACAAGGGTGGTTAGGACAAAACAAAGAAATTTAAAAGAATACTAAAAGACTTATTATTAATTTTACATTAAGGTTTAGTAATGTTAATAAATGAGACTAAGCCTTAATATAAAATTAAGCTTAGGTCTAAAATATTATCTTGAATATTCCCACCAAATAATTCCTTCTCATAATTTAAATTCAAATTTTAAGGGTTCCATACCTAGGGTTTTAAACTTAAGATTTATCGAGAATGGACCAAGGTTAAGATTTAGCAAACCACTGGTAGCAAGACTCTAGCAAATCATTTCTTGGTAAAAACCAACATTTTCCTTGAAACTTGCATTGCTTACAAAATTAGGTGAAATTTTAGAAGCATTAAGCACACTAGGGTTTAAATGAAAAAAGTCACCTTATCAGAATGGATGATCTTCAAATTCTACTAAAACCCAAAACTAAGTCAATATTGGTAACAAAAAGGTTTCAAACATATCAAGGTCCCCAATTTTTAGAATTATGGGTATGTTGGCCCTAACATATAGTGACTCACAAGGGAAACATTAGCCAAATGTTAGAACCTAGAGACTCTAGTTTAGGTTAATAATTAGGTCCTTTACTCTAGCAGATCCATGTCATCATTTGAGGTTTTTTCATGGTTGAAATAAGATTTGTACCTACAAAATTGAGTTTAAAATACTACGACATAGTCATGTTGTGTGTGTGCTTTGATTCCACTTACTATTTGCCCTAGGATTTAGGGAACAACTTCTAGGTTTCATCCCCTTAATCATTTGTACTGGCTAGTAGGCTTATTTAGGCATTTAAGGGGGTTATTAGTTTAGTCTAGGAAGGATTAGGTATTTATCTACTACTAGCTAGGCATCTATAGCTCTAATATAAATTCCTTTGGATCCACTCAAGGCCTTACCTATTAACCAGGCATCTATAGCCTGAGTGGAGATTACCCAATCACCTATGCTTGAAAAGCATTAGACTTTGTGCTAAATTCCTATTTTTTTCATCTTTTGAGATATATTTAATGCTTTCATCAAGGTTGGGAACCAAGGTAGCTAGGTTTAAGGATTGTATCCCAATGTTTTTATTTCAAAAAATCATGTGTAGTTGTCACCATTGTCCTAGGCAAGGATGTCTTTTTAATTGCAAACATGGCTTTATCCTAACAGACTAAACTTTATTTAATAAGTGAAATTCTTATTTAAATCCATATTAAGATCCCAATAATGTATAGGTTTGCATAGAACATGAGATCTCTTTATTGTCCTTTATCATTTTACTTGTGTTATAGCACCAAGCTCACACTTCAGGTTTGTGGTCATCATGTGTATGGGGTTCATACTTTAATTAGTATAACCTTGGGAATTTTAGGGAGACAAGATATTTTGAGCACCAGACTATCTCTGGAAAGATCAATTAAAGCCAAGGAACAAAGCAAGAATAAAAAATAGAATCACCAAGACAAGCAAAAAAATTAGGAAACAAAAAAGGCAAACAAATATATACAAATAGGACAAAAAAGAAGAGCATAAAATAAACTAACTAGCTTACCTACTCTAGATTAAATGGTCTTATAGATTTTATTCCATAAATACCCCTAGTAGAACTACATCAAATTAATTCTTGAGATATTTCCCTTTGGTGGGAAAGGTGAACTCTACTCCTTAAATATCTTTCAGATTGAAATAATTACTTCCAAGTGTGTCAATGATCTGATATGGGTCAATCCACAGATGTGTGAATTTTTCCATGCTTGCCTTTGGGTTCAGTAGCCTTGTCCCAAATGAGGACTAGGTCTCCCTATATGAATACTTTCATGTTTGACCTTTTTTAAAACCATCTCTTGACTATGGTTTGATGTTTGCTTAAATTAGCAAAGGCTTCTTCCCTTGCATCCTCCATCTAAATGATGTCTAGTAACCTAGAGTTTATAAGTTCTTGACTCTCCTCCATGTATTCCTACATAAACCTAAATGTGGGAAACTTGAGGGTGATAGGGAAAATAGGTTTTTGGGCATACACTGATAGGAATGGTGATGACTTTAGGGCTTGTTTAATTCTGATCCTATTTACTCATAGAGCATATTTGAGGAGCTTGTACCAAGACCTAGGTTTGTCTTCAGCTAATTTTTTGATTACCTTGATCAAATTTTTGTTAGTGGATTCAGAAACACTATTTCCCTAGGGGTAATAATTTGGAGAAAAATTTACAGAAATGACATTATCATAAGCATATTCTATCATGTCTATGGACATAAAATATTATCCATTATCACACACCAAAGAGACTGGGGTTCTAAATCTGGTGCAAATGTTTTCTTCTAACAAGCTAGTCACTTATTCCATATTACATTGTTTGGTGGCTATAGCTTCAATCCACCTTGTGTAATAGTCCATAGTAGTTAGGACATATTTATGTCCCTTAAAATAATTAGGGTTGATTACTCATATGAAATCCAATCCCCATTATGTAAAGGGCTTGTCAATCATCACTAGTTGTAAAGGCATGGCTACCTTTGGCTCTTTGGTGCTAAAGGCTTGATAAGAATGGCATTCCATCACATGCTTATGAGCATCCTTGAAAATGGTAGGCCAATAATAACCATCCTTGAGGATTTTCTAGGTTGTTTTTCTTCTTGATAGATGTCCACTACCCAGCTTTTCACGAAAATTACTCATGATTTGAGAAGCTTATTTTTAAGATACACACTTTAAATAAACTCCTTCAAAGTTTTTACTATATAATACTCTAGCCTTGATCAAATAGTGATAAGCTTTGAGTATTAGGGACCTCTTCTACTCTCTTGTAAGTCTTTTAGGATAAACACCATTAATCAATAAGTGAATCAAGGAATCATACCACTCATTGGGATAAAATTCTTGTTGTTTAACCTACATGATATATAGCTTGGAGCTGGTGTTGGTAATCATCTAGACAAGGCCTTGACACCTTACCAACTTAATAGTATTTATCTCTATATCATACTCTTGAAGGAATAAAATCCACTTACCTCTATGCTCACCTAATTCATTTTGAATCAACATGAGTTTTTTGGTAGGGTTTGGTAATATAGTATGCACCTTGTTTCTAAGGATGTAATGCTTGAACATCTTTACTACTTTGACCAGTGCATATGCCTACTTGTCAATCAAGGAATAATTTAGTTTAGCATTCTTGAATTTGGTACTCATAAAATCAATTAGGTGATCATTCCCATCAACTTTCTAAGTTATGACTATAGCCATGGTGTGATAGAAAGCAAATGAGTACAAATAAAAGTCCCTTGAAAAATTTGGACTTATTAGTATTGGGGTTTAACTGATTACTTATTTGATGCTTTCTTGGACTCTTCATTCCAAGTAACTTTGGCATCCTTCTTAAGTATGTCATTTAATGGTTTGACAATCTCAAAAAACCTTGAGATGAATTTCCTCACAAAGTTTATCTTGCCAAAGAATGACTTTAGTTCTTTTTGACTATTTGGAAGCTCTATCTTAGAGATGAATTCCACCCTTTCAGGATCTATAGAGATTCCATCCTTAGTGATACCATGACCTAACAACTTCCCTTTAGTAAAACAAAAGATGATTTTCCTAGGGTTAATAGAAATTTTCATATCTTCTGCATCTCTCAAATACTTGTTGAAGGTGTGTGAAATGATCTTCTCTATTTTTGGAGAATATCGTTAGGTCATCCATGTATATTATGATGCATTTTCCAACTAGACCCTATAAATCATGGTCCATGGCTCTTTGAAAAGTATCACCTATGTTGATCAGCCTAAATGATATCCTTTTTTAAGCAAAATTTCCCCACTTAGTGGTAAATGCTATCTTCATTGTGTCTTCTCTATCGGCTAACACTTGGTTATACCCTGATAAGCCATCAAGGAAATACATCATGGATGATCCTAAAACAACCTATATTACTTGGTCTAGAGAGGGCAAGGGGTCATTATCCTTCTTAGAAGTTTTGTTTAGGTTCCTAAAGTCAATGCATAACCTAATTTCACCATTCTTCTTTCTGATTGGGACCAAATTGGCAACCCAAGTGGAGTGCCAAATGGGAAACACAATCTTTGCATCCAATAGCTTCTTGAATTCTTTATATATCATGGGTTCTAAGACAAGGTTAACCATCCTCTATTTCTACTTGAAAGGTTTACAACTCTCCTTGAGGGTTATAGTATGGGTGATAACCTTAGGATCACAGATATTTAGATCATCATAAGACCAGTGTATTACATCCTTATACTTGGTGAATAACTCCCTGGCTTTTTAATTCTCTACTTGTGTGCAAGCCTTCCCCACATTAACCTATTGGGGTTGCTCTTGGGGTCCAAAATTCATTACATTTTAGTCCTTCCCATTTACCATGGGGACATTAGGATTTTATATGAGTTTATCTTGGTCAAACAATATTTCTAGTGAAACCATCCCTTTAGGTATCTTATTATCACTCAGATAAATGATCTTGCCATTGAATTCCCTTTCAGGGATCTCCTCATCAGATTCATCAATAATATGAGTTTCAAAAGCTCTTGAGTTAGTAATGAATTCTAGGATTTGTTGATCATCATTGAAGACTTAGAAGTGGTTCACATTATCTGGGACTGAGGGGTAGGGTACTAGCTCAATACTAAAGTTAGGAGAATCTTGATTAAGCATGAGGTTTGTTGCAATAGAAGCCAACCTATTAGCAACTTTATTTTTATCTCTAAGGATAGAGATGATGTTGAATGCTGTAAAAGACTCTATTAGGTTCCAGACTTTAAACTTATACCTCTTGAGGTATGATAGTTTACATTAATACTTGTTTCTCACTTGGTTGACTACAAGTTTAGAGTCACCACAAACTAGTAGATCTTTGACTTTGTTTTTAGTAGCAAATTACAACCCTAAAATGAGAGCCTTGTATTCAACTAGGTTATTGTTGCATGAGAATTATAATCTATAAGATGCATGATATTTATATCATAAGGGTCGATTAAAACAATACCAACTCTAGATCTAGACTTGCATTTAGCACCATCAACATAAAGTTTCCACAAACCAAGTACAATAGGAGTGTCTTAGTAATTAGCCACTTTTGTAGTTTCTAAGGTGAAGACTCCTAAGTCAGAATCAAGAAAGTCCACCCTTTCATTAATAACATTGTACTTAGATATCATGTGTTTCATCTTTAGTTCTCTTTCCACTCTTATCTAATTTTGGAGACCTTTACAAAGGAGCCATAGGTGTGAATAATTAGTAGACATATATCCATTCAGGGCTTTGGTCCACTCTCTACTTAAAATTAGTCCATATGCATTGGATATGTCTACTACTTGAATATCAATAAATAATTGCACTCTAGGTTCATTGGTCAACTGTATGTGTATATTTAATAGTTCCCCAATGACATTGACCCTTGACATGCCCAATTGGGTAACCACCCTTTTAGACTTGAATAGATTCAGTTCCAGTTGCTCACATATTCTTGTAGGCATGATATTGGTTGAAGCCCTAAAATCTAGTAGTAAATTGTGGAGGTTTTTACCAAATATCCTGACTGTGAGAAGGAATGGGAAGAATTTTGCCTTGGTTGCTTGCATGGTTACATTTTCACTATCAACCCTAGGTGGCTTCCCAAGTTTCTTAGACAAAGACTCTAACAATAAGTCTCTTTGTTCATTAAATTGAGTTAACTCATGTAAGGTAATATTGGCCTTGATTTTATTCATGTCTTCAACAATGTTATAGCCAGTCTTGCTTAGTGAATCAATACTAGGATTCAAGGAACTTCCTTTGGGTGGCTCAAGGTCATTCTTTGAAGTAGTGTCAAGAGGGGTCCCATAGTTATTAGGAGGAGTTGAAGTGGTCAAAGTTTGCTTCTATTTCCTATTCCTCATAGGGTATGTCTTAAAGAATTTTTGGAATGCTTGAATCTCTTCAAGAATATTCTTAGGTTCATTATCTTCTTGAAAAAGGAATTGGAAGATTTCTACCATTTAGACATGGTCTGAAGACAAGCTTCAAATATATCTAGTTCTTCCTAAAAAGCTTCAAAGGCTTTTCATAATTCAATTCAATCAATGTCACCATGCTTAGTAGTATCATGCACTCTATAGTAGTCAAGCAAAGCAATGTCTGTGAGATTAATATCCATGGTTTTATTACTAGCAGAGGGTTATTTAGTCTTTTTTTTGTTGTAGAAGTTATCATTTTTAAACCTATTTCATGGTCTATTGAACTTTTGGAAAGTAAAGGTCCTTCCAAAACATTCACTAGTATTACCAACTTGTTTTTGCAATTAGAGAAAATTAGTGCTAATTTTTTGAACCATATTTAATATAGACTCATTCTCACTCATGGGTCTCAAAATTATGCACCTAATTATTAATTGAACCAAGAGTGGGTATTAAGGCCTTTTGATCATTAGTATAAATCCATTAGTAGCTTGGTGACTTAGGAATCCCAAATTTTGATTAGGCAAAACATAACTAGTAGGCAAAATGTTTAGATTTGGGATTTGATTTAGAGATGGGGTGTTTTAGTTATTATTTGGAAAAAGGTTTAGATCAAACATTTATGGGTTAACATTGGGAATGGATTAAGCCATTTGGCCTTGTGGTTACATTTGATCACTCAACCACTACATCAGAATGGGATTGGGCTAATGAAGCTATAACCAAGATAGATCTCTTTAGAAATATAGAAGTCATAGGATCTATTACATCCTTGTAGATCTTTAGGGATAGAACATCATTAATTTTGTAAGTTTCCATAGTCCTATTATACATTTTTTAGAATCTGGCATTGAAAGATATTATAGGCTCACTAGAATCTATTTTAATGCTTGTGAATTGATGATAAATGACACAAGGACTAATAATCTTACCAAATTGATCAATGAAAATGGTGTTGAAATCATTCTAGGAGGTAATGCAATCATCAGGAAAATTGAGGAACCATTCATGTGTTGCATCTTTGAAAGTAAAGGGAAATAGTCTACATGCTACATCCTCATGTATGAAAATTAATAACTTCAAAGTATTTTTAAAAGACTTAACATGTTCCTCCATAGTTACAACACTAGTAGGACTAAATATGGGAAAATATTTCTTAGGATTACATGGCAAATCATGGACTACCCTTTGTACATTAATGGGGGAACTCCCTAACCAATCCATACCTGGATGGGGTATAAATGTAAAGGTACCTTGAATAGGATAAGTGGGTAAAGAATTAGAAATTCTTCATCTACCTTTATTACACCTAGTTATTCAATGACTTTGTAGCTCAAGTAAAGGCTTTATTTTTTTTAGCATGATTTGAGGTGAATTCTAGGCAATTCCAGCTTGAAGATTTGAGATCCCATTTAAAATATGGTGTATCAAGTTAATGTTCATAAGAAGCAAGGACTATACATGCACACTAGGCTAATTCTATAAATATCTAAGTAAAAAATGACATAGGACATCAAATTTCCACAAAGGTATCTTGAGGATGCATCCTAGTGTGCAAAGATAATTGACCTTTACAAGTTTGAGATCAAGATGAACCATAATTTACAAGGGATCACCTGATCTTTGATCAGAATAAGTTGTTCTAATTTCAAATGTTGCAAATCTTCAAACTCAAAGCTATATTTAATATAATTAGCAATAATTTATCAAATAACTATGATATTTGCCTTAATAAAGCACAAATATATGTTAGAAACCTCCAAGACTACCAATATTTACACTTGGGATCAGAGATCTATCTAAAGGCATAAAGATGACACCAATTTTTGCCTAATTAGAATCAAGGCCCTTCTAGCACTAGTGGAGCTTCTCCTATTAATGATTCTAAATGTACCATAGGTATTTCTAGTGTTTAAAAAACACTACTCATTTTATAATTCCAAGAATTCAAGGCATGGGTTGTAGGTATTTGGAAATTATAATGCCTGTGGTGAAATAGTAGTAGGTCAAAGCAGACCATTCCAAAAATTTATATTATTTGGTGATTAGGAACCACCTTGGTTTAGCGTTTTTGATGGTTTCTTAGTCAAAGATTGAAGTTATACTAAAATAAATGGATATTTATAGTGAAAATTAAGCTATAGTGAAGATCTTTTTTTAAAAAAAGAAAAGAGGAGAGGGTAAGGTAGAAAGGGAACAAATGTAATTAGAAGTATTTTCTTCAAACATTATGAGAAAGTTTTAATTTCTTAAACGTACATCTAGACCAATTTATAATATAAAATAGCTAAATCTCAATTTCCATCATAAACCAAGCCAATTTCTAAGGATAAATTGAAATTACAAGTAAAAACCAGGTTTACTTTTAATATTTTATTTCTATATCTAAATAGCTAATGCACGTCTTTGATATAGGACAAATTAAAGCAAAGCAACTCATGGTCTTTCCAACTAACCTAGAAAAGCATAAATTATCAACCCTATAAATGAGTTAATGTAGTTTAGGAATTAAAGAAACCATTCAAATTTAAGATCTAGACAAACAATTAAGAGAAAAGCTACAACTAGATAAACAATCTTTGAAAAATTCCTTTAGATGTATTAATTGGTGTGAGCATATAATTTTACTCCAAAATCTCTCCCTTTACAAAATGGTAACACTGCCTATTTATAGAAAACATAGGTGGTGTACCAATCAGTTATCAAGATAAAAGTGTTTACATTAAGGACAATTATCCTTGTATGATAATTCTATTATACACATGACCTTCTATGTTGGGCTGACCTAAAACTATATATGCTAATAAAATAGCATATAATTATACAATAGAATATTCCATTTTTACAAAATATATGCAGAATTACAATGTATATAATCTTCTATTGGGTTGGTGGTGGGCCTATTGGCTATCACTGTTGTAGGATATCCTTAGCATTAGTATGTTATTTGTTGATCATATCAAGATCTACTATAGGCTTCATCAAACATCCATTTTCTTGATCTATTAGTTTGTCAAATTATTTGTCATTCCTTAGCATGGCCTCTTTGATGCTCTGGGCCTTTGTTATCCTCTCTCTTAAATTGAAGATGATATCCATTACTCTATGGTTATTATGCTAGATTGGCCATGGCTTCTCCATTTTATCTCCAAGATGTTGGCAATGGCTCTTTTCTTGAACTCTTCATCATGAATCAACCCCATAGTAGTGGCTTGTGAAGTTTCTAAGAAAATTATTCCCAGGATTTTCTCAATCCTACTGATCAAAGCTCTATCATCCCCTATGATCTCATTCACATCATTTTTCCATGTTCTCAATTCCTATACCTTGTCGACAACAATGCCTAGGAAGGAACTTAAGTGTCCTAGACTAATAGTCCTAAAGTTTGGGATCTTTCTATTTACTTGTACATTCATGAGCTCAAAAATTTGGTCTTATGAGGCCTACCTCTGGATAACCAAAGCCTTAGTTTCTTGATCTTATTGCATTAAGGCATCATCTCTGAGCTTCATGGCCTTTAAGGCCTCAAACATGTCAAAGAAGGACTCACCAAACCTCTGTCATTTCATGAAGAATAGAGAGGATGGCTTGGGTCTCAAGTTTTTACTTCTCCATCCTCAAGTTAGAAATTTGTTGCTTCAATCCCCTAATTCCAACCATTGACTATACTAACTAGGCTCTCCACATCCTCCTCATGGATGGGATGTTCTCCCACTGCTTGTACTCCAACTAGAGTTAGGCCTATGAAAGTTTCCACTTTTTGAAAGGTGAAATCCTTAGTACTCACCACAACTTTCCTTGTGGTTATCTTCTCTAAGCTTGTGGTATCTAGATTGAAGAAAATGGTAATGGTAGGATTAGTTAGTTGGGTGAGTTCTAGGATTTCCACTTTGGTTCCACTAGATTCTTTGGGAGCATCCATTCTCTTGCCACCAGCTCCTTCTACTTCCATTATTCTTCTCTCTTCTTGATCCTTCATCATTTCCACAATCTAAGGCTAGAGGTCCTCATCAATGTTGATACTTTTAGTTAATGCCCAGGAATGGTCCATAGTAGGAATCTTTTATAACTTCCCATTTATGAACTAATTAAGAATGACTAACCCATGAATGGGGAATTCATCACTAAATAAATTTATTTCCTAGGCAGGGTATAAAAAGGGGATCTTTGGCCTTTTGGAAATAGTGGAGACAAGGACCAATTCAACCTTCCTCTTCCTTTGGATAGGTGTTGTGACTAAAGGTGGTTCATGTTCTCCCCCATTCTCTTTCTCATCCTCTTCCAATTATCCAAGGGCCTCTATAATTTTCCTTGTTTGGATAGTAGGGTCCTCCTCTATTTCATCCTTATTTGACCCAAATGTCTTCAAGAACCTTGAGGACTTCTTCCACTATCTCATATGGCTAAAGAGACACCATGTCGACATGTTTCATCAAAGATGGTGGTTATTATGGAAGACCTAAAGATGATGCTCCCTCCCCTAGTCTTTCCTCCAATTTCAACTTACTAGCATCTTGAGGAGGTGGTAAAACTATCTAAGGGGGTGCTCATAATGTTGGCACCTCTACTTGTGAAGATTATTGAGATGGTCTTAAGGTAGATTGTAGAAAATGATAGTGAAGAGGGTGCATTTGCCAAATTTCCTCTATTGGCTTATGCTCATACATCAACCTATGCTCTAGTTTGGCATTGCACTCTCTCAATCTTGCCAAAACCTCCTCAAAATTGCTTTCCCTGGTGTAAATGTGGTCAAAAGCTCTAGGTTGATGATCATATACCTATTTGAACATATTCTTATCTTGAAAATGATTCCTTATTGTTCCTTTAGGGTCCCAAATATTAAGTTCATCCATCTAGAAGATAAAATCTCCTCTTTACCTGGACATGATGTCTATTTACTTCCAATCTTGTAGTGTGGTCCTCCCAATTATAATAGGGAAGGGATGGATGAGGCCCTTCTTTTCTTTGCAAACCCTTTAGATCCCATTAATGAGATGGAAGGTGATTTCTTACTTGGCAAGCTTTGGTGGCATGTAGATAGGGAGTCTAAAAGGTGAGGACATCACTCCCTCAATCCTTATCATGGTGCATTATGGATAGTACCATTTATCCCCCATCATCTTCAGATATATCTTGATCAAGGGGTACATCCTAGGTATGGGAGAGCTAGTGATAGCCTCAACCAAGGAGGGATAGATGCCATCATAAATGAATTGAATGTGGTTTTTATATTTGAAGATATGGAGTTTAGAGTAATAATTAGACACTAAGATTCTATTGCTAGAAGACCAATTATTTATATGGGGGAACTTGGTAGAGGCCATCAAAGCATCAAGTAAATAAGACATCATGAAAAAAAATTTGCTAATTTTTTTCTTAATGATTACAAATTACCCACAGAGGTGGATACTTATCATTTCCCCAATGGGAGGGGTGAGTTGTTGTTCAACTAGGAAGTATACATATGAAACCCATGTAGTGTTGACATAGGTAGTTGTGGTATCTCTAAAGATTATATTTAGTAAGGTCATAATAACCCTAATCCCTTCCCTAAATTGGGCAATTGGAATTCTACCTTGGAAGTCTCTAAAAACAAAGTTTTCTTGATTGAGTCAAAGTCTAAGGATGGTATCTAGGTTATTTTTGGTAGTCCAATCCTTAATTATGGGAAAATATACATGGGATCAATGGATCTTATAGTAAACCTCAAAGGCTACAGGGGTAATATAAGCTAATCTCTTAGAGGTTCCATACCTAACAATCCAATCCTCATCTACTCTGCAATCAATAAAAAGAGGAGCAAACACATCTATGTAATGAAGTACCTTTGGTTTGGCAACCACATAGTGGAGACCAACCAATTGAACTACTACCAGGTCCTTGTATCTGATGTTGATTTCTTTAATGCTCCTCTCATTCTATGTGATGGGTTACTTTTATCAATGGTGAAGAAGAGTTTGGACTAGTTTTTTTACCCATTATTCAATGCCTCGGTATCTAACTCTGTATCCTTGAAAACTTTGTTCAAATGGTTTATGGAAAGGTAGAGTTTAACCTCTTCTCACTATTGTTGCCTTCCTATTGCCATCACTTCTGAACCCCTTAAAAATATTAGCAAAAACTTTATAGAAAACTTTAGATTTATCTTTTGTGCTTGAAATCAATTAGCAAGTTTGAATTACAATTCAACTACTCATAGTTTCCCTTTTTATGTAAGTTTTAGGTCTTTTGGGAGATTTAATGGTGGATGTGATTAGGATTAAGGATTGCTCATGTCTCAAGATTTGATTGAGACTTGATTTCATACATTTGCATTTCCAGGTGGATAAAATCTAAGTTCTACAATCTTTTGCCCATGTGGATCTTATGTGGCCTCCATTCAGCTTCTTTTCACTACAATTTTCATATTTGTTCATGTGAAAACTAGTCATTAGCCTTTGAATTCTTCCTTTTGTTTTACACCATCAAATCAAGATCCATGGCTTCAATGCATACCATTGATTGTAATCCTAGGCCTTTTATCTTATTGCTTGTTATGAGCTTCTAGTCCTGTAATTATGCCATCTAACATATTATCATGTCATTGATCCCCTCTCTTTGATATTGATCCATGTGTTGAGCCCTTGGGACTTCTAATTTTTGATTTAATATCTCACATCATTTGATCTAATTGGTATGAGTAAGCTAAGGCTATTGGATCCTGAAAGATGCATGATGCTTATATTATTACAAGGGTCCCATAAAGACTCAGGTTAAACAATTTAGCCTAAGTTTATTTGAAAAATAAATACAATACCCATTAAAAATTAGAACATGCCCCCTTTTCCTAGGCAAAAAATATTTGTTTAACTTAAATTTGATGGTTGTGCTCATGTCATAGGCATCCTCACTAAGGCCAAATGATGTGAGTGTGAATTTCAAATTTAAGTTCATGAATTCCTTGTGGTTGAATGTGAGATTACCATGCAGTGTCTTTGTTTAGATTTCTAAGGTCATGAACTCAATGTGCTTTATCAAATCAAAAGAGCGATAGCCATTGTATTGAGATCTAAGACTTTACACATGATTGGCTATGTTAAACATGCGAGACCCTTGCTAATGTAGTTATGCGAGTGGTTACAGCTTGGTGACTTCGTGAAGCTTTGAACTTTCAACCCTTGGCTCACACCATCAGATCGGACCCTATGATGAAGTGTAGACCATAAAATCTCCCTTAGTCATGTATTACTGGATAAAAATGCATGATCAAGTATGAGTGGTTAGATTCTACAAGATGCATGATGTTTAATTTAGGACCATAGATTAATGAGCTTAGGCTAAGTTTTTATTGTAAGGCCCCATTTATATTAATAAATATAAAGGGGTCTTAGGATAAAAACTTAGGCTAACTTGTTTAAATAAAAAAGGGGTTTCTACTTAGGAAGTCAGAAGGGGGGCTTGTCGAGGGATTCTATGGGGGTGGTTAGGACAAAATGAAGATATTTAAAATAATACTAAAAGACTTATTATTAATTTTACATTAAGGTTTAGTAACATTAATAAAAGAGACTAAGCCTTAATATAAAATTAAGCTTAGGTCTAAAATATTATCTTAAATATTCCCACCAATGGTTTCCTCTCAAAATTTAAATTTGAATTTTAAGGGTTCCATACCTAGGGTTTTAAAATCAAGATTTATCAAGAAGGGACCAAGGTTAAGATTTAGCAAACCACTACTAGTATGACTCTAGTAATCATTGCTTAGTAAAAACTAGTATTTTCCCTAAAACTTGCATTACTTACAAAACTAGGTGAAATTTTAGAAACATTAATCACACTAGGGTTTAAATGGAAAAAGTCACCTTATCAGAATGGATGATCTTCAAATTCTACTAAAACCTAGGAGTAAGGCAATATTGGTAACAAGGTTTTAAACATCTTAAGGGCCCCAATTTTCAAAATTAGGGGTATTTTGGACCCAACAAGGTAGTGATCATTAAATTATACATTTTGAATAGAGTATAGAAAAGGACTTAAGGTAACAAAACTCCCTATGAATTGTAAAAAGGTAGACTTACTAATGTGGAACACTTTAGAGTGTCTGGAAGTAAATGCTTCATCAAAAGAGATGAGGAAGACTTAGGTAAGTTTGAATCTAGGTCTAATGAATTAATATTCTTGGGGTACTCATCAGTAATTTTAGCCTATAAATACTATAATAAGAGGTTGTAAAGGATAGTAAAAAACACCAATGTGAAGTTTGATGATATATGTTATAAGAATTCACACTCTCAGTCAAAGGATGCATCAGAGAATTTGGACTTCAAGAATGAAGAATAAATAATAGAGATAGATGAGGAAGAATAATAAGTTGAGGAAAGACAAGATTAAAATGGTCCTTCAAGATAGATTAAAAGAGACCAGCTTGATTAATAAATCTTTGACAACAAATAAGCAAGTATGTAAATAAGGAGAAAGTTGGTATGTAACCTAAATCAAGATAATGTTAATCTATTGTCTAAAATTGAACCTAAGGACCTTGTAGAATTAAGAAAATATAAGTGTTAGATAGGTGATATGAATGAAGAGTTAGACCAAATAGAAAATAATGAGACTTGGGAACTAAATCCTAGACCTAAAGATAAGAATGTCATTGGCACAAAATGGGTGTTTAAGAACAAGTTAAATGAAGATGAATAAGTCATTAGGAACAAGGATATATTGTTATGTAATGGGGATTCTCAACTAGAAGGGTTATATTTTAAGGATAACTTTGATCTAGTAGTAATATTGGAGGATATTAGTTTATTTCTAGCATATGCAAGATTCAAAGGGTTCAAGGTGTATTAGATGGATGTCAAATCAACTTTTCTAAAATGGGAACTTGGAAGAAAAGGTGTACATAGATCAACTTAATGGTTTCTCATTATAAAGTAACAAGTACCATGTATGTATATTGAAAAATGATCTTTATGGTCTAAAATAATCTCCTAGAGCTTGGTACACTAGATTGGACAAGTACCTATTAGACTAAGGATTTAAGAGAGGATTTTTAGATAGTAATCTATACATAAAAATAGAAAATGACCATTAGTTGATAGTGGTTATCTATGTGGATGACATCATATTTGGAGGGACCAGTGAAAGTATGACTAAGGCCTTTGTAGATGTGATGAAGAAGGAGTTTGAGATATCCATGTTAGGAGAACTATCATTCTTTATTGGGTTACAAATCAATCAATTAGAAAGAGGTATATTCAATTCACAAGTTAAGTACATAAGAGAGAGATGTTGAGGAAATTTGAGATGGAATATTTCAAGGCTATTAACACACCTATAATCATAAGGTATAAGTTAATCAAGGAGTATGAATCTTCAAAGGTCAATTAGATATCATATAAGTCAATGATTATAAGTTTGTTATACACTACTTCCTCTAAACCTAACATCATGCAAGCAATAGATCTTATGGGAAGATTTTAAGTAGACCCAAAGGACAATAATTTTCAAGTAGTCAAAAGGATACTTAGGCATCTCAAGGGAAGTATTGATTTTGGGTTATGTTATCCAAGGAGTAAGGAGTTTAACTTCACAACCTATACAGATGCAGACTAGGTAGGGAATCTAGATGATAGGAAGATCACTAGTGGAGGAGCTTTCTTATTAAGATAGTGCATAGTATCATGGATGACCAAGAAGCAACCATAAATGACATTATATTTTTGTGAGGTTGAGTAAATTTCAATAAATTCATGTTACACTCAAGTCTTATAGATGAGGCAGACCTTAAAGGACTACAAATGGAGTATGATAGTCCTAGTCCTATCTTTTGTGATAATAAAAGTGTTATAAGTGTATCAAAGAACCCAATTATGCACTCAAGGACTAAGCACATTCCCATTGGGTATCATTTCATAAGAGAATAAATAAGTTAATAATGATTTAATCTTGAGTATATATCTACTTAGGATCAAATTGTAGATATTTTAACCAAGACACTTCCAAAGACAACGTTTGAACGTCTAAGATAGGAATTGGGTGTAATTCCATCCCCTAGCAATCATTAATGAATTTAAGTGCTTAGGGAGAGATAATCAAGTGGTTCATTAGCTCTAAGAGTAGGTTAGCTGTGCCAAGAAGGTATGCATGGAGATAGGGGAACATGTTTGTATGATGCTTTATTGACTCATAATCCTGTATTTTGAGTTTCTTGGTTGAAAGAGGTATGATCCAAAAAGTTGTAGGAATCTATTTCTCATTAATGTCAAAGGGGAAAAAAATTCATAATGGGGGAGAAATAGCCTATTGAGAGAATTTTATAAGAGTGGTTGCCATCAATGATAAAGGGGGAGATTATTGAGTATTGTCATTGATGTCAAAGGTGCATCTTGTGAAGGTTGATGTCAAAGGAGATAAAGGACAATTGGCATTGTGTAATGTGATAAGGTGCATGTAAGAATGTTATCATGAGAGAGTGTTGTCATGAGAAAAATATAAGGCAACTAATGTCTTATGTTTGCATAAAAGGTACAGGTCAGTGATGTCAAATGCATAGTAAGCTTAGTCATGACATGAAGAGGTATGTGCATAATGAAATGAATGGAAACATGCATGTGAAGGTTTTATGGAATTTTTTGAGCATGTTAATAAGTTATATAAGTATTCATGAGAGTTTCAAAGTGAGCCTATATGGGTAAAACCTTCAATCTAAGTCTACAGCCAGAACACTCTTTGACCCTGCCTAGCCTAATGAGGTATGAAGATCAGATTTCAAGGAAAGTATGAACATGTGACCATGGAAAAAGTTAAGTTTTTTTATGTATGATCATAAAGTTTGAGGTTAATATTTGAAGGTAAAGTGCATGAATCACTATTTTAGGCCTTCTCGAGCTCACAAAATAAGGTCTCAAACCTAAAAAGCACTTTCAGACATTCATTGGCATGTGTAACATCTACATGAGAGTTTGAGATATTAAGGAGAGATGGGTTATGGTCCTAGATAATATTTTTAGGTTGTATTTTTAAATTTAAGGGGTGGTCCTTTACGAACAATTGTTAACACCAAAACTTATGTTAAACCTCCCTAAAACCCTAATAAGGACCCAATATAAAATATTTTGTTCAAAACAACTCAATATGGATTCAAATTCTTAGATAATCTATTGTATCTTGTATTCAACTCTCCCAAGTACCTATAGGTGGTGGTGGTTAGTTAGATGAGAGAGAAAATGTATAGATACATGCCTATTTGATCAGAAGTTGTAACTCTCAAAAGTTGAACTGGTCAAAAAAACAAAATTAATGGTAGAAGAAGATAGAGACTCATTTTACATGTACATGATCATTTATGGATAGGTTATATCCTTCAAGTGTTCTAATTTGGTCATCTAAGTAATCCAATCACATACAGACCTAATGGTATGAATAGTGTAAACCCAGGTAGAGATGAAGAGATAGATTTGAGGGTCTATGTATGATATATTGATGAAATAAAGTACATTAAGAATTTATTTATTAATTATAAGTCATGATCAGGCTTTTATAGTATTTAAATTTTACTGTACGTGGTCAAAAAGTTTCTCACAAAATAGCATGTTTGGTTCAGATAGGACTGTGAGATATAAGGTCAAGAAATTGGTCTACAAGACCAATATTTTCTATTAGAAGATATGAATTTTATATCTGAAGATGTTATGGATATATCATATGATCACTTTTATTCATCATAAGTCATGATAAGTGTACACATGTTTGAGTTCTAATTCATCATGACTAGTTTTTGAGATGAATTGGTAGTTCTAAATAAGCAAGTTGTAGAGATGTTCTTGAGCCTTTATCTCCTGAGTGAAGGTGTTCCAAGAGTTTGGTGATGACCTTGAGGTCATGGATAATTTTTTTACATGTTTAATTTTTCATATTTTAGTATAGTAAGTGTGTTTAAGCTTCATTATTATTATACAAACTTTTGAGGTACACAGGTCTAATAGGTCAATTTATCCTTAAGGAGCTTTCATGGTATGAATGAAGCATACGAGTCTAAAAAATCATGGAGGAGGTCAGTAGATTTCATTGGATAAGTTATTCAATGCTTTTTTATTGTTGGATAAGGCCATATTATTCCAAGAAGATCAAGTTTTATAACTAAGAGGACAAACCTAATGCAATTAGGTCTTCATGAGACCTAAAGGAGAAGTAAGGCCTAATTGAGTTTTGGTAGACCAAAAGGAGTTCAAATTATGATTTAACCATGTTAATAATATGTCATAATACCTATTAATTGACATACCTAAGAGTTATAATGTATATGGCTGACCAAGTGGTGTGTGACCATTAGACTAGTATATATACAAAGCAGTTTAGGCCTATTTGAGTGTATGCAAATAAATGAATAAATCTTGCATGGTTGATTAGAAGGAGGTCTTGAAATGAGTCATAACCAATAAAATAAGAGCATAGGTGTTAATGTGATCAAAATTTATGAGGTGTTTGAGTTTGTGCTAAGTCATTTAGGGAGTTGGTGCTTCCTTGCAAGTAGGTACTCGCTAAAGCCTAGTCATGTGGGTGCTTGACTTTATTGGGGTTGGTGCTCTAAGTTAAGTTAGTGCTCAAATGAATTTATTATTTTTTTTATATTATAGTAGTCTATTTTTATATATCATAGTGTTTTTTCTTCTCCTTGAAGGTTTCTCACTCATATATGTGTTATCTTGTTTCATATTCATTTGAATGGTACATTATGCATTGCTAGATCACTATGTTGCTTTCATGGTTCATGAATGATCAAGTATACATGAAATAAATTTTTAAATCACTGATTCACCCCCTCCTCTTAGTAATTATGTTTCCAATATTTTTTCCCATTTTATAGTGAATTGGTGCCGACATATTGAGGGACCCCAAGGCAAAATTTAATATTAGTCTAGCACATCACTTGTAGGATTAATGAAAGTTTCTCAACACATCACCCACAAGATTAATA
The DNA here is from genome assembly GCA_037957365.1 of Torreya grandis. Taxonomy (NCBI): domain Eukaryota; kingdom Viridiplantae; phylum Streptophyta; class Pinopsida; order Cupressales; family Taxaceae; genus Torreya; species Torreya grandis. The sequence continues at coordinate 1,277,566 of JARHVA010000916.1, read as the reverse complement.
GAACCTGATTTAATGCATATGTGATGGTTTCTCATTTTTTATTGTAATTTATGCAATATCTTAGCAGAATCTAAGCTCTTGTATTTAGAATCAAGGCTTTGATAGTTGAAAGCAAAGCTCTGGAAGTCAAGGTTGGAAATGAAGGCACAAATAAATGATAACCTAGTTTCCTTGTGATTGAAAGGTACAAAATCATGTTTTTTAATTTTAAATACTAAGAGAAGTTATTTGCATTGATATTCATTTATCTTGAAATGAATAAATATAATAATAGGTTCCCTAAAAAAATATTTGTTTAAATATATTTCCATAAACACTGTGCATGTTAGTTTTCTTAGAAATTTCATATATATCTAAAAATATTTTCCTTAAACTCAAATATATGAAATGGGTATTTTCAGGTTAGTTAGAAATATGGTTGAAATGATCATGAGGATCTATTTCATTTATTCATTTTATTTGAAATAAGTATCTTTCATACCATTATTTCTTAAAGGAAATGAGTTTCTTGTTTGTTTAAAAGAAGTATGTGGTAAAGACCAACCACATAATATAATTCATTTTGTTTTGTGTTTATTATGTCATTATTTCTTAGAGTAAATTAGTTTTTTGTTTGTTTAAAATAAGTATGTGCTAAAGACCAACCTCATAATATAATTCATTTTGTTCTTTGTGCATTGTTTAAAATAAGTACTTACATGCCATTATTTCTTAGAGGAAAATAGTTTCTTATTTATTTAAAGTTTATGGTGGTATATTTAAAAACCAATCAAATAATATATTAGACTGAGTAAAAAAATGTGACAAAAAATTAGGTTATAGAGTATAAATAAATATTAAACTGAGTAAAAAATTGTTACAAAAAAATTGTATGTGTGTGTGTAGTCTTGCCCTATGGCCCCATAGTTAGTTTATTATTTATACTATATACCTTGATTTTGTGTCACAATTTTTTCTATACTTAGTTTAATATATTATTTGGTTTGTCTTTAACACATACTTATTTTAAACAAACAAGTAACTAATTTCCCTAAAAAATATTTATTTAAAGATATTTGCTAAAAACACTATTCATGTTAGTTTTCTTAGAAATTTCATGTATATCTAAAAAACCTTTCCTTAAACTCAGAATCTATGAAATAGGTATTTTTGGGTTAGTCAAAAATATGGTTGAAATGATCATGAGGTTTTGTTATGTTTATTCATTTTATTTAAAAGAAGTATCTTGCATGTCATTATTTCTTAGAGGAAATAAGTTTCTTATTTGTTTAAAATAATTATGTGGTAAATACCAACCACATAATATAATTTTTTTTGTTTTGTGTTTACTATGTCATTATTTTTTAGAGAAAATTAGTTTATTGTTTGTTTAAAATAAGTATGTGGTAAAGACCAACTGAAAAATATAATTTATTTTGTTCTTATGTATTACTTAAAATAAGTATCTTGCATGCCACTATTTCTCAAAGGAAATTAGTTTCTTTTTTATTTAGGGTGGTAAAACTAAAGACCAACCAGTTAATATATTAAATCAAGTAAAAAAATGTGACAAACAATTAGGGTATATGTGTGTGTATGTGTATGTATGTGTGTGTGTTATTATATTAAACACAGTCGGTTATTATTTATACTCTATACCCTAATTTTTTGTCACAATTATTTATATACTTAATTTAATATATTATTTGGTTGGTATTTACTTTTGATCATAGTCATTGATGTTTGGTTGTCACTGATGTGAAAGAGAGCATGTGGTACTAATGCATTAATGATAAAGTGATCATATTGATGGTTTGGAGAGTGTTTGGTTTAGTGAGATAATTGATTGATAATATTGATAGTATAAAAATGTTGTAGAGACCCTATGGGATGTTATGAGTGCTTAGAATGCTTATGAAAGTGAAAAAACTTTATTGGAACAGTCATATGAATGTCTAAAATCAAGTATTCATCTTGACAGATAAAGTTGAGTAAGCATATTATTGACATCATATTTCACATATGTGAAGGTTTTATAGCATTTTGATACAAGGATGGATTCCCCTATGAAAGGTGATCATATGGTTCAAATTTTAGGTCTAGACATTAAGCATAGCAAAAGTTATTAAGGTGTAAAGTTGGATTCTCAGATAAAATTTACTAAGTTCCCATACTTAGCCAAATTGGCTTTATCAAATATCTATGATGACCATTTAATTGGATCACAAATCTAATGATGAGCATTTAATCTAACTGGATAAGGATCCAATGACACAGTTTAAAGTCAAATAGTCAAGATTTCACATGATAGTGACATGTGTCACAATCATGCAGCTTGAAAAAAGATCAATAGTTTGTGAGTGTTCATATAGATGGAGATTGATAGAATGCATTGAGTCAAATAGTCAATGTGCACATAAGGCACATAGAGATACCAAGTGGCATGATCATGGATGCTTATGTCAAAGATCAATGATGAGCATTACAAGGTAAAGACCAAGATAATTTTAAGGAGATTAATGATGCATATTTGTCCAAAGTTTCCAGAGAACAAAAGATGATGAAAAAGTGTCCAATGTTTAGAGTTTGCATAGTGACCATTGGAATTTAAATATTCAAATTAACAAGGAAAAACTAGTCTTTAGTTTTTGAGCAATATCTTTTGATCTAGGATGAATTTCATGGTGGTGTAAAAATAAAAGTTGTATAGGAATTCAAGTTTCATCCATAAAATCTATTTATAAGGTTTGAATATCTATACAGTCAAATTTATTGAGCTTCAAAGTTGTCTATTTGTTTATTTATGGTGATACTATGTACAGAATATTGTTTAATTAATTTGTGCTTTAGTAAAAGAGTGTTTTGGTGGGAATATTCATTTAAAAATGTCTTAGAGGTCATATGGAGTGGACCCATGTATTTGAAAGTGATCTTGTGTTCTTTTTTTTTCTCGATGAAGTGATAAAAGGTTAATAGGTCTCCATGAAACCTATAAGGGCTACTAAGGCCTAATTGAAAGGTGTAGCTTCTTAAATGTGACCCATAAATGTTGTGACCAACTTGTGATAATTAATTTGAGCTATATATTAGCATGATATATGTCTTAAGGGTTAATTCAAGTATAATAACTGACCTATAATTTTATATTCATAAAGACTCTATAAAGAGTAGAGACCAAGGCAATGGTTTCTAGACTTGTATGTGAATGTGTTGTGAAATCAGAAGATAGAAATGAAAGAAAAGGATTAGAGAGACTATGCTTAATGGATGGATTGAAGCATAGATCAAATTGAAGATGAGATAAGAAGCCTAGAGTGGTCCAAAAGGGGTATTTGGATGCATTTTTGTATGAAAAAGTTTGAGTGTATGTGATGAGTTGAAAGAGAAATGTTAAACATTATTTCTCCAATCACATTGATTTGCAATCAGAGTTCTGGATTTGTTAATTTCATAAGGTGTTGTGTGGGTGCTCAACATCTAGAATAAGTGGGTGATTGTTCATACTTAGGGGTGGGTGCTCCTGTGAAGTAGGTGTTTTACTAAAAGGTCTCATGTTTTTTATCATCTCATAGGATAAGTAGTCCATGTGTTTGTAGGCTTGAGAGTGAGTTTTATTCCCCAAGAGGGTTTCCCATGTATATCTTGTGTTATGTGTGTGATCTTGCATAATATTTCTTATTCATTTTTCTAAACATATTATATGATTTATTAATGATTGTGGTCATTGATTAAGATTTTGAAAGGATTACAATTAAAGTTTTAAATATCTTTCATCATTGATTTACCTCCCCCCTCGCAGTGATTATACCTCTAACATTTACCACATATTACATTTAAACACATAAGAAACTAATTTAATGACATGAAAGATACCTATATGAAAGGTGAAGATAACATAACTAAAAATATATAATCATTACCTTAAGTTTATTGTGTCCTCAATATGACGGTGCCAATTCACAAAAAAGGGGCAAGATCTAAACCTCAATCCCTATAACTTTAATTCCATGTGCACCACACTCAATGCTAGAAATAAAATAAATATTAGGTTTGAAAATTATTCATTATTAATTGTTTTAATTATTAAAACCATAAATAAAGAAGATAATGTGATGTCAAAAACTATTCAAAACATTTTCACATACTTATCCTAGGTGGTCCTTATATGCATACATATATACATACATATCCCTGGTAATTTTAGACTAACCTATACATGTCTCATATAATTTACAACTAAATAAAAACCATACAAACTATATAATAAGGTCTACCAAAAAAATTTAAGTGTGAGTTGTGGTTCGTACTCAATTTATACTAAGTACTGCACATGATCATACCATATGTATTACATTAAAAGATCATGGAGCGGCATGATCATACTGTGTTTTATATTTAAATGTTTAAGGTAATAATTATATTCTAATTGGAATGCTTTTTAAATTTAAATAAAAAATATTTGAAAGGCCAATATGGATTGTGAAAGAATAATGCATGACTTGAGGATTTTAAAATAATACTGCATGGTTTTCTTACGCTGGATGTTGTTATTTCAGTATGTTTGTAAAGAGGAGGGAATGATTAATTTTTATGAACAATGACGGTTATATAAGTATTATTTTCATTTTATTTCAAATTGAATAATTTGATGCATTGTATTTTTAAGATAATGAAAACTAGGAAGTATTTGAGCTTAGTTATATAAATTGCTTATTTTAGCATATTTTATTAGATGTCAGGATGGAATCCAAGTTCAAATGATTTAGGTAGAGATGTTTGGGGTCATGATGATGATCAACATAGTGAGGCTACTCCTTCATGGAGTATATCTTGAGGTGGTCAATTCTTTCATGGCTGCAGGGTTGATAACACACTTGCTAGGCCATTTAACTAGAAAACCCATATTTCCTTACATTTTGATGTCAATGACCCTACCTTTTGGAATGTTCTCAGCTATTTACCTACTAACCCTTTGAATTTATATAGAAATAGAGAATGGATGGAAGAAAATTGGAGGAATAATCGTCACAAATTAGGCATTCCAAATGATCCCTCTCAACACATGCATGCCCATTCTGCCATTCAGCCTAATGAGCAAAATGTTTCAATGCCCGGGCCACCTCAACATGAAAATACTATTGATTTAACTAAAAAATTGCATCCCAATGAAATTTTTTCACTTATCACTAATATTTCACCCCTTGATCCTAAAACACCTGCTTCATCTAGTAGAAAATGTGTTAGTATCCCTACAACACAACCTATGGAGGTCAAAATGTTAAAAAAAGCTAAGTTGGAGGTGGATGATTCTAAAGGGTCCTTGACCCACTTGGTGGAACTTTTCACTGCTTCCATGGAGTACACTGAGTACTTGAATGATAAGGGTGCCCCTTTAATAAAATTTTTTTCTGATACATACTCTGATTAAAACTTAAATTCTTTTGTTTAAATTTTTGTTGATACTTGGTATTAATTTTTAAATATTGTCTTGATATTTTTAATTATGTTGATATTATTTTTGGAGGTTTTGATATATACGTGTCATTATTTTATGTCCTACATAAAAGTATTTTTGAATGGTTTACTTTTTATTGAATAATTGTGGAACCACACATGGATTTTAATGTTCTATAATAATTTTTTAAAGTTTTTTCTACATATTGATTATGTTTTAGTCTTGCCAAAATTAGTAAATAAATTTATTTAACATAATCAAGATTCAATATGATCTTGAGGGAGAGTTTGAAATCAATATATTTTTTTATCCTTCATGTCCCAAAAATATGTTTCTTAATGGATCTTTTTGTGTAGTACATACGGTAAGATCATGTGCATTTCTTAGTATACATTGAATACAAACCTCTGTAAGTATTTCAAATGACTAATATAAGATATAAAAGGGATATAAAGATATTGATATATAAGATACTAATCTGTAAGTATACATTGAGTCTTTTTCTCTCTTGGTTGCTTTTATTTAATTTATTTTTTCCTCTTTTCAGTTATAGAGATATAAAAGGGATGTCAAGTGATTTATAAAACACTTTGATAGAATCCAAAATATTTCCTTCAATATATTGCCTCTTTTATAGGATTTACTCTATTGGATAGGTTAGATTATATTATTTGAAATCTGATCACATATACATATTTTTGATATGTGAGATATAAACTATAAAATAGGGTCTACCAAAAAGTCTTAACCATATCAATAATCAATAATGGTCTTTCAAATATTTTTTTATTTCAATTAACAAACTATGCTAACCAAAATATTATTATTACCTTAAACCGGCTATGGGGCCAAAGGGAGAGACAACTATGAAAATCAAGGATGGCAAGCCAATATCTTTAAAGAAATGTTTTTAAGGGAACTTATCATTATATTTATTTATTTCAAGATAGATGACTATGCATGCAAACAATTACTCTCAATCTTCTTTTTGATTACGAGAATATGTTTATAATAGTTGTAAACTCTATTATAGAGATGCATATGTATTCAATCATACGTAAGTTAATCAAATACATATATGATATTTTATTGATTGTTATAGTTATTGATACAAGTTATTAGAATAAACAAAGCTCTGGTAGTCAAAAAAATTGGACACGAGGTTGGAAATAAAGGTGTACATAATTTCTAATCTAGTTTCCTTGTGATTGCAAGGTATGGATTTGTGTTTATTTTATTCTAAAAACTGATCGCAGTTGTTTGCATGCACAGTCATCTATCTTAAAATGAATAAATATAATGATAATGTCTTAACCATATTCATAATCAATAATGATACGGTTTGACAAAATATCTTAACCATATTTATAATCAATAATGGCCTTTTAAATATTTATTTTATTTCAATTAACAAACCATGTCAACCAAAATATAATTATTACCTTAAGATTATTGTGTTCTAACTCACAATTGATCCTTAACACATTTATAAAAATGATCAAAATAAACATGATCTTCCTTCTATATGGGTTTAATGACTAAAAAACTTAATAATAAATAATTTTTAAACCTAATGTTTATTTTATTTCTAGCACTGAATATAGTGCAAGTAAAATTAAAGCTACTGGGATCAAAGTTTAGATTTTATCCCATTTTTTAGCGAATTGTCACCAGCATATTTAGAGGCTCTAGGGAAAAATTTAATTTTGGTCCAACACATCACCCATGGGATTGTGTAAGTTTCTCGAATACATATGTGATGGTTTTCTCAAATTTTCTAGCCATTTATACAAGCTATTGGTGGAAGTGAAGTTGTTGGTCCAAAATAGATACTTAAAATTCATTGCACTATAGATACATCAAATAAGTTTGATTTAAAATAACAGGGGAACACCAAAATATACTTATGCATTTATATAATATATCTTTCAACTATTATAGACTTGTTCTCTTAATCAAATAAAACAAAAAAATATACCTACTTGGTATAAAATAATAAGGGAACACCATAATATACTTATGCATCTCTATAATAGAGTTTACAATTATTATAGACATATTATCTTAATCAAACAGGAACAAAACTACATAATTTTTTTTCATTTTGTTCTTGATAATTTTATTTTTATTCTCTTAAAAAGTGATTAGACTTGGATCTAGTATTACAAAACTATAGCGTTTTTGAATAAGTATTATTCAACCCTCTTATTTTAGATGTTGACTATCAAATTTCTAGAGCTTGGTCAAATGTAAAATTGAGGACACTATATCTATTTTTATAGAGCCTCAATCAAGTCTCCAATTTTTATCAAGCTTGTTTCTTAACTTTGACTTTAAAAATTATAATGCACTAAAAATTCTCTCATCTTTCACTGAGCCCAAAATCATTGTTTGATATAAATTAGCAAGATTAAAATATTCAGAGATACCATCACATAATATTTCACTCAAAATTAAGATATTCCATAGTCTAATGATAAATCCATCTTTGAAATCATGGTCCAAAACTTGTGTAAAATCAAACATATCTCTCCCTTAGCTTTGGAAAATCTAAAATGACTTCATTTTTATCACCATTCAATCCTACACTCTCTTAGAAGGGTTAGGCCAAGGTTTTGATTTTATTTTAAAAATATGATGAACTAACATTTTCCTAATATTGAGGGTACATCATAGCCATGGATTCTATTAATTCATCTTGAGGAAAATAATATCTAATCTCTGAAGAGAAATATATTTCAATTTCCTTCAAGGTGTAACTTACAGAGGATACAACCTCAAAGAATGTATCCCTTGTAATAATAATTTCTTTGAGTCCATTAGATCAACCAACTATGTCAAAAGTGGGAGTTATGGTCTGTACTCAATTTATACTAAGTACTGCACATGATCTTACCATATGTACTACACAAAAAGAATCCCAAAGCCTCATGATCAAATTGTATTTTATTTTTAAATGTTTAAGGTAGTAATTATATTTTGGTTGGCATGGTTTGTTAATTGAAATAAATAAATATTTGAAAGGCCAATATGGATGTGATTAAGACATTTTGGTAGACCTTATTATATAGTTTATAATTTTAAAACTATGAAAATTATATGAATATTTTTTCTAATTATGTCATCCTCACTTTTCATAGTTGTCTTTCTGTATGGCCCCATAGTTGGTTTATATTCTATAGTCTGAATTTTTGTCATTATTTTTTCTATACTCAATTCATTATATTATTTGGTTAGTATTTACCACATATATTAAACAAACAAGAAATTGATTTCCTCTAAGAAATAATGGCATACATGATACTTATTTTTAATAATGCACAAAGAACAAACTAATTAATAGAAACAAAGCCTCCTGATCATATTGTATTTTGTTTTTAAATATTTAAGGTAATAATTATATTCTAATTAGCATGGTTTGTTAATTGAAATAAAAAAAGTATTTGAAAGGCCATTATTGCTTATGTATATGGTTAAGACATTTTGGTAGACCTTATCATTATTGATTATGGATATGGTTAAGACATTTGAAAGATAATGTTTTGAGAAAATATCTTTAAAGAAATGATTTTTAGGGAACTTATCATTATATTTATTCATTAATTCATTATATTTTTTCTATACTCAGTTTATTATATTACTAGTTGGTCTTTACCACATATTTATTTTTTAAAAAATAAGAAATTGATTTTATTTGAGAAATAATGACATGAAAGATAATTCTTTTAAACAATGCACAAAGAACAAATTAAATAAACGTAATAGAGCCTCATGATCATACTATATTTTATTTTTAAATATTAAAGGTAATAATTATATTCTGGTTGGCATGATTTGTTAATTGAAATAAATAAATATTTAAAAGGCCAATATGAATGTGGTTAAGACATTTCATAGGCCTTATTATTTAGTTTATAATTTTAAACCTATGAAAATATTTTGAATATTTTTTCCAATTATGTCATCCTCTCTTTTCATAATTATCTTGCCCTATGTCCCCATAGTTAGTTTATACTCTATACTTTGATTTTTTGTCACAATTTTTGCTAAACTTATTTTATTATATTATTTGGTTGGTCTTTTAAGAGACTTAAAGAGGTCTATACTCAATTTATACTGAGTCATATGACCATCAAATTTATCACTTAAAAAGGAAAAATTTAATCTTTAAAAAGAATAACAAATTTAATCATTAAAAAGATGGAATTGTAAATAAGATCTTGACTTTAGACTTCTCCTCCTCTAACCTCTTTCTCCATAGGTTTTTATTCCATTATTTTTTTATTTGAATGTGATTCTTGATTCTGCATCTATTTATAAGTTCTTTGAAATAACTAATAGAAATTTCTAAAAAATCGATGCTGACATGGTGATTTTGCCAATGGAATTATTCCTAAAATATAAGATTCACCAGGATTTTATAATAAGCTTTTAGTGGTCCCTTCTTAAAATTATCCCTAATGCAAACTACTAGAAGGCCTTCAATCAATTGAAAGAATTTTTGACCAAACCTATACCAGATAAGCCATTGTTACTCTACCTCTTAGTAATTGAAAATGCCCTGGGGGCACTGTTGGCCTAGCATGATGAGCAGAGGAAGGAACATGTTGTCTAACCTAAGCCATACACTATTCATGTATGAGCACAATTATACACCAATCGATAAATATTGTTTATCTATGATCTTCATAACATAGAATTTGTGCCACTACATGCTAAATATTAAGACCATTATCATTACCAAAGTAGATATACTCAAGTATCTACTTTCAAAAATAGATTTAAAATGTCATATGGCTAAATGGATTATGATTATAAGTAAGTTTAATATCAAATATATTAACCAAAAGGCCATCAAGGGATATATAATTGCAAACTGACTCGTCAAAGCTCATATTCCTAACACTCAACCATTTACACTTGGGTTTTTGGATGAGTCCATAATGACAGTAGTATAAACACCTCATGAAGAGAAACAATGGAAGATTTATTTTGAAAATTCATTAACATCTCAAGGGTCAAGAGTAGGATTTTTATTCATAGCACCATAGGGGGTCTCATTCCCAAGTCCTTCTATATCAACTTTCCTTGTACCAATAATATGGATGAGTTTAAATAACTCATTATATGGCTTCATTTAGTGGTATAGTAGAACATTTGACATATTTTAGTTAATGGAGATTCATATCTTATCATTAATCAAGTCACGAACCAATTTCATACCAAGGATGAGAAGATGGTACCTTATAAATCCATAGTGGACACTCTCAAGCCACAAATTTCCCACTGTCAATTTGAACACATAACTCAAGCCAATAATAGTACAATATATTCCATGGCTATAATTGGTTCTATTATCTACATCACATATAAGGTAAGAGACTATTAATTCCTCATTGAACATATTCTAGCACCTACTTATGAACTCTTGACCATTGAGATGATTTGTGATATTATTGGTCCCAGTTCTATCTAGTACTATAAAATATATAATTACCTCCACAAAAAGTCCTTCCATTAGAAATTTATCATAAAAATTAAAATTATTTCACCCACCAAGCCTCTCAATATACCTTACTTGGACATATGCTCTATCATAGAAGCTTTGATGTAAATTTACTTTTTTGTTTAACCTCGATAGAATATGGACTAGCATTGAGGGAGGTATATGAAGGGGTTTATGGGGCCCCCAATAGTGGGGTTGTCATTTCAAAAAAATTATTATGTATGGGTTATTTTTGGCTGACCATGGAAGTAGATGCAACTGCTTATGTTAAAAAGTGTAAACAATGCTAGAAGCATGCCAATTTGATACATGTTCCAGCCTAAACACTCAATCCATTGACTATGCCATGGTCATTTTTTATGTGGGGACTCAATATCATAGGTAATATTAACCCTAATTTCTCAAATTTCCATAAATATATCTTTACAACCATTGAGTAATTCACTAAGTGGGTTGAAGACATTCCCATCACTTACATGATAGGCAAGTAAATCTCCAAAGTCATTTTCAATCATCTCATTTGACACTATGGTATGCCCTTAAAAAATATATTTGATAATGGTAGTGTTATAACCAAATATTTCACATTTGGATGAGGTTTTTTAATCTCTCCAAATTTGGCTAACATGGGATTACCTCTAGGCCTGTGGGTTGCCTATAGCAGATGTAAACCTCTAGATTATAGGCTAGCTCCCTTGATCTATATTTCAGGCTCACATAATACACTATAATAATCAGTATTAGGTGTGAAAATGGAATAAATAACCTATGAGGTTGATACACTAAATATAACCCCACAAACATACTTGCATTTACACTAAGAAAGAAGACAACTAAAACTGACCTCAACTCAATGATCTTCTAGCATAAGTGTTTCTACATGAAGGTAGATTGTTATGCATATGTATAGGAGGGTGAAAATTAGGTCTAATGTTAGAAACTACTATTCTCCCTCACACTTAAAAACACACCTAAAACATGTACTCTTCATAAGACTTGTTATAAGAAGCATCACTCACATAATGCATATAAGAGCAGAATGGAACAAAGGAGAAGACATTTATCACTTAACATAAAAATTCACTACTTGAAATAATTAAAAAAGATTTTAGAGAAAAAATAAATTTCATAACTTTATTCCAAGGCAAAACAAGATGCCAAACTATCAAGTTTTTGCCATACCAATTATGGATTGTTTACAATGCCAAAATAGCTAGTATATATAGATTATAGGAGAGGAGAGAGAAGAAGTGAAGTTGAACAATCACATTTTCAAGTTTCAATACTTGAAAAATATTTATAACATGAGATAAAGAGTTATAAAATAGGCTATGAAGTTTTCTTAGATAAGTATCCATCACAAACATGACATCTTTCCTCAAGTTGGATTAGAGATCTTTATTCTTCTTCTTGAAACTGGCTTGAGGATGAGGAGTCCATTCAAATATCGTGAACTAAATATAAGTATTTGAAACATATGTCCTAACATGATAATGTGGAAATAATATTATGACATCCCTTATATGTTCCTCAAGTGATGAACTTATCTGCACCACTTGTCATTCAATCTCTTGTAGTCACTCATTAGCGTTCTAGGCCTCACTCTTCACACTTGTCACTTAAGTGACCTATAATTATTCATGTGTATTAATTTTAAGAGTGTTATACACATTTTAAATACATATTTTTCCTTTTATCTATCAAATATACCTTAAAATATTCAATATGACACTTCTCACAATCACACATAAGTCGGCATCCTTCTTTTCACTATGTATCCAAGATTACTTGCAATGACTAACCTATTAGATGGGTTTTCATGCAAAAAAAAGGTATTATTTTAGTATAAGGAGTTATATTACATCCACACACACCTCTCACAATGAATTTCACCTATTCATTCTATTATGTACCTTAATTTCAACTTAAATCCTTCAAGAAACACAATATTAGGCCTATTTATACAAGTGATAGTACAAAATTACTCAGTGATGAGGAGCCTGGGAGAGTGAAAAATAGTTCCAAAATACTTTAAAGTTAAATTTAACCTTACCATATACATTTTAATTCATCTTTTATTCATCAGGTTCATATGAAGGTTTTAGGAGGGTTTTAAGCCACTTGGATTGTTAACAATGATTCATAAAAGTAAGACATATAACTACTCAAACCAATTAAAAATATTGAGTTAAAGACCATCCTCAAATAACCCTAAGTTATTGAGTCACCATGTACAATTTTTGTATAAATATGACTGAGATAAGTTGGCTTCTCGAGTTCTTGCTTGCATCTTGGATGGCCTTGAGATAGGTTTAGGCCAAAAATGACCAATTTGAGTTTATCTCTACAAACTAATGGGTCTTATCAGTCCTCCACTATCATATGAATTACTTAAATATTCTTTAAGATATCATATAGTCATATTAATGACTTTGGACATCATGAGGGTTTAGGTCTAGTTCTAAGCCTAATAGACCTAAACTGTGTATTTGCATATATGACCACCTCTGAGTGGTATTAGTGGTTTTAGGTGTTAATATGTAATTTTTTGTCAGGGGATCTCTATCTCTACCAATTAGAGCACAATTTATTACTTTCTTATATGCAATTAAACATGAAATTATACCAGAATGATAAAGTAGCTAGAAACTTGAGATAGCAAAGAATTTGAGAGACAATACACACTCTTGTATTCAATATTACTAGAAGAAAATACAATAAGGAAGATGCCACTTCTTTCTCCACCTCAAAGGCTTGCCACACCTCAAGACCTTCTTCCCTCTCTCTCTTGCTCAACACAACAACTCTAAAGCCTGAGTTGCTATCCCTCCTTGAATGCTTCAGCTGATCTCCTTGACCTTGTTAGCTTCAATGCTTTTACTTGCCTTAGAATAATTACAATACATGCCTTATGGGTCTTTAAATAGGATCCCATGCTTACAAAAATAGAACTCTAGTTACAATAATTAGACACGCAGCTCGTGACTATAATTAGTCACTTGACATGCAAACACTCACTTCACTTAACTGACTGTTCGTCAATAGCAGTTCTGAAAATACGCAGGCGACCGACGCCGGTCCCTGGTTGTATGGTGCTACCGACGTCGGCTGACTGTCTGCCGTCGCCGGTCTCCTTCTCCACTGTCTGTGATCGATGTCAATTATACTGTCGACACCGATTCCTCTGGTTTTTTAGCATCCTCTCTTGTGTCTATAAATAGTTGAAGCTTTTAGCTCTACACCTTAACAATCTCCCACTTGGAGATAAATAGCTACAACTTGTACCTGTACCTGTACACCATCTATTTTGTTCTTTAAGCTATGTATCCCTCTTCGAAGTCACTCTTGAAGACCAACCACCACGCAAACCTGTGATGCAATACCTGTATCTTATGCCACAAGAATTTTGTTGCTCCCAAATTCTCCATGACATACTTTTGAACCAAATCTACCCTTGGCTCAAAAAACTCCCTATATATGAAACCCTGCAACAAGTAACACAATACAGTAACAGGATAATGTAGCTAATATTATCCAACCTGGTAAAGATAAAATACAATGGTCAAACCTCCATTATTCTATAGCCTAATCAAGACCATATACCATAGCCTTCTGTCTCATGTGTCCATCCACTCTCTTCTCTAAAATGGGAATCCATCCCTCTATCCAATGCTTTCTTCTAGCTGACAACACTACCAAAAAATACATGTTTGGTTCTTCAAGGACTCACACTCCTCATCCATGCCAAGCTCCCACTGTTTCTGGATTCTACCTGCATTGCTTCTTCCATCTTCCTAGTTTGTGACTATCAGTAAGCAATATAAAGAAGGTGAACAATGAATATGAGGTTCACATACCTTTCCTGACCTCTACATGGGTGTTTGAGACTCATAGATCCACCCAACATCTGTTCTAGTGACCGATATCAGCCATCTCCCAGTTTGCTCCCATTCGATGTCGGTTCCCTGCACTGACCCTGACTGCTGATGTCATTTCCCTGGTTGATGCCGGCATCCCTCCTACCAACGTCGATCCTTATGACCGACATCGAACTTCTCCTGCCTGACCTACCGACCCTGCTGGTCTACACATGACCGATGTCGGTATCTGGATGACTGACGTCGGTGCCAAGCGATCGACATCAGTGTCTGTGTGTTCCTGTAAGTGATGAAATTTTCATCTGTGAGCTCTTCTTGGATCAAACCTCTGTCCATGCTGCCCTGCTCAGATTTATTTAGCCCCTGTGACTGATCTCTATCCTTCATCTCCTCCATAAACAACAAGGCTTCTTTGTTCCTGTCAAAAACATCAGATTTCCTTTTTCTGCAATGAACTCTATCTATGCTTTCCGAATTTGAACACATACCTTTTGAATCAAGAACTTCCATTCCCTTCCTGTTCATGTGACCAAGCCTATTGGGCCACATCTTTAAATCTACACCAAAAGTAGAATTAGTAATACAAGTAGACAGATAAAGAGTATCTACTTTCTTACCTCTTGCTAGAACAAGTGCTCCCTTGGTAACCTTCTAAGAATCCACTGTGAGGGTTATTGTGCATCCCTCATCTCCCAACCTTCCTACAGAAATTAGGCTCTGCTTCAGAGTTGGAACATGCATGACCTCCTTCAACACCCATGTGTTGTCAATCTGCAATCTCAGTTGCACTTTCTCTTTGCCAACTATCTGACAAGGTGTACCATCCCCTAAATAGAGCACTCTAAAGTCTCCTTGTTCATACTCATAGAACAAATCTCTGTTTGGGGATGCATGAAAAGATGAACCAGAATCTAAAATCGATGATCCTACCTGACTATCCGAAGAAAGTATGAGAGCATCCTGCATCACAATATTTGCATCCTTTGCTTCTTCCGTACCTGCATGTTGTTTCTCTTTATCTCTCAACCAACACTCCTTCTTCGTATGTCCTTTCTTTCCACAAAACCAGTAGGTAATACCTTTGGACTCAGATCTCCTTCCCAACCTTGATTTCCCTTGCTCAACCTTCTCCCTTTGCCTTCCCATGATTTCTACACTTAGAGCATTCCCTGATGATTCACATGTGCTTCTCCTATGTATTTCCTCATTCAAGATCACACTCACAACATCATCAACTTTTAAGATTTTAGAAGTAGATGCAGAATTACTTACTGCCATAACCATACCATCCCAACTTTTAGGCAAAGAACATAAAATCAAGAGAGCCTTTACCTCATCATCAAAAACAATATTGACTGAAGCTAGTTGGTTTACCAAACCATGGAAATCACTGAGATGAGTATGTACCGATCCACCTTCTTGCATTTGCAAAGTAAATAGTTGCTTCATAAGATATACCTTATTAGAAGCCGAGGGCTTTTTGTATAAATTTGCCAAGGACTTTATCAACTCTTCCATTGTCTTACACTGTGATAAGCTAGAAATCACAGACGATGCAAGGCTCAACCTTATGGAACCGAGAGCCTTCTAATCAAGAACGTTCCATTCTTCATCCTTCATATCTGTGGGCTTGTATGCAACCCCACCCAATGGTAAGTACAAATCCTTTTGATACAGATAGTCCTCAATCTGCATCCTCCAATGTTGATAATTCTTGTCGTTAAACTTCTCCATTCGTAGCCTACTTTCTTCTGCCATTGCTAAACTCCCACTCAATCAAAAAACCCTGTGAATGACCTGTAATCAAAAAACAATACTCTGCTTCTTGCAAACTGTAGCTCTGATACCACTTGTCAGGGGATCTCTAGCTCTACCAATTAGAGCACAATTGATTACTTTCTTATATGCAATTAAACACAAAATTATACCAGAATGATAAAGTAGCTAGAAACTTGAGACAGCAAAGAATTTGAGAGACAATACACACTCTTGTATTCAATATTACTAGAAGAAAATACAATAATGAAGATGCCACTTCTTCCTCCACCTCAAAGGCTTGCCACACCTCAAGACCTTCCCTCTCTCTCTCTTGCTCAACACAACAACTCTAAAGCCTGAGTTGTTATCCCTCCTTGAATGCTTCAGCTGATCTCCTTGAACTTGCTAGCTTCAATGCTTTTACTTGCCTTAGAATAATTACAATACATGCCTTATGGGTCTTTAAATAGGATCCCATGCTTACAAAAATAGAACTCTAGTTACAATAATTAGACACGCAGCTCGTGACTATAATTAGTCGCTTGACATGCAAACACTCACTTCACTTAACTGACTGTTCGTCAATAGCAGTTCCAAAAATACATAGGTGATCGACACTGGTCCCTGCTTGTCTAGTGCTGCTGACGTCAGCCAACTGTCTATCGTCGTCGGTCTCTTTCTCCACTATCTGTGACTGACGTCGATTATACTGCCGACGCCGGTTCCTCTGGTTCTTCAGCATCCTCTCTTGTGTCTGCAAATAGTTGAAGCTTTTATCTCCACACCTTAACATTTTTCACCTTTAAATAAAATTTATACATAATCCAAAAATTCTTCTTGTCCCTTTATTTCATCCTCTTTCCATTTATGTACCATGTCTATAAGATTGCCTGTCTATAAAGTGCCTTTATTCTGAGATAGAATAAGAGTATCTCCCCTATTGGCACATTCCAATAGAGACCATGGAGGTTTATCTTAGGTAATTATGATTATATATACCAATTTTAAATATTTTATCATGCTCCAATATTTCTTTACACCTCAAACTCCCAAAACTAGCTTCTAGGTTATGGCTGTGTAGGATTTTGGTCTACTGTAGGTTGAGGTTAGAAACCTATTTGTTCAACCTTTTATTTTATTTCTTCCCATTTGAGACTCTCAATTAAATATGATATGATAAATCTAATAAATTTTTCAATGTGTACATCCATCTATCACCACTACATACCAATCAAACTTGCATTTCCATTGGCTAGGCTAATCTATAGTATGTGTTGACTGTGTCACCTATAGGTATGCATTTAGGAGAAACCAATAGGTTCCTATAGGTGGTGATATAATTATGAGAACTATATTTCATTGATTTAATTTTACCCTAATTTCATTAGGTCATTTATCACTTGAAATTATGATTTCTACTTTGACATCATGTGGTCATTTCTCACCAGCAATGATATTATATGTTTACAGTACGAACCAAACTATAGATGTTATTTAGGGAATATGAGATATTATTTTAGATGGTGATATATAATTGACTAGTATGTTTTACTCATTTTGTTCCCTCTTAGGATAATAGGTTCATCTCACAACTTAATGAACTTGTCTTTGCCTTGAGACCATGCCCTTCTCTTTATACCATCAATGCACTAGAAGTTGTTTGTGAGTTCCACAATCCATTTTGGCACTGTGGCACTGTAGCTCATTGAATATCTCTAGTGAATAATTGAATGAGTTGGAGACCACTCTATCTCCTTCTCTCTCAACCAAAAAATCTCCTTCTTATTCTCATTTGTGGTCTTTGGTTATATACTACAAGAGTGAAGTGATTAAACTTATCTAGACCTCAAAATATCCACCAATAAATGACATTGTGTGGGGAAGAGAACCTTTTCAAAGAAACTAAGGTAAGACTTCCCTCTTAGAAATTTATTCAACTTGTAAACATTAAACTACATCTAACTATATGTAATAACCTCATTATTATCACAATGATCTTCTCTATGTTCTCAGACTTGATTGAATGTCTTGATTGAGTTCAAACACCTCCAATTTAACACTACTCTACCTCTTTTTTATTGACTTCAAAACACTATTTGAGACTACTTGTAGATGGATCTATTAGGGATTTTTGGCTGTATCATATGTTTTAGACCTTTACCTCCCATCAATGATCTTCTCAAGACAAAACTTATGTGGATAAACTAATCATCATGATCTTGAGTGTTGAACATAGGTATGTTATTCTTGTCTTAAAGCCATTGACAGAAGATGAAACTCTATAATTCTTAGATAATGTCTTGCATACCTCAATGGTGTGGTCTCTATCATAAGGATAATTATATTTCCTATCCATTCATATCCACATGTTCCAAATGATTTTGAAGCCAACATTAAAATAAATAACTTCTACCAACATACCTACATCACTTAAAAACATTATACCAATGCAAACAAAGAAGAAAACTAAGGTGTTGGGAATGTGCAAGTAGTTTAAAGGTGTTAAAAATCTTAGTGATTGTTCATGAAGTATGAAAAACCAATATTAAATCCATGACCATGAAATATAATTTCATAAGGACTAATTTCATCGACCAAGTGCATTCACTTTAATTCTGCTTCTCTTATTTGTACCAACTAAAAATTGTTTGACTTATTTGACCTGCCCAAGAGAGTGATGACAGAGATAAACCAATTTTTGGAAATTTTAAACTTATTAAAGATTATTTCACTTAAAAATTACCTATGAGGATCTGAAGTCACTTCTCTAAATCTTACACACATGCCAAACCACTCTCCTCAGTCTATACAACTGTCTAAAATTGACCTTTTTTTGCATATGATCTCCTACTTTCTACATTGAAATTGCAACATTCAGTTTCAAAATTTTCATTCAACACCTTCCTAACATGTTTTATGTTAGATAACATCTTAAAAACTTTTTATTTTGTGATAAACTATACATTTCACTTAAAATGACCAAAAGGTGGCCAAAAAAAGTTATTATGACAAATGTACAAATATGACAAAGATGAAACATATTATGTGAGCTCATTAATGACCATGGTGAACAATTTAAAACCTAGGGGACCCTTAAAAAGTTTGATAATGTAGGGGGGTTAAATTAATTTGACATAGGGGTAAAATTAATCAACATTTTGGTGATTTTCAATGGGTAGCATGCTTACTATTCTAAGGACCAATAGCCTTCTCCTATTCTTGGTCAATGGAGTCACCCATACACTGCACTTGACACTAAAATGCATTTGAATAGACCAAAAACACATACAAAAAATAATAATAAACAACACATAATAAAATAAATCAAGACACACACTTGTGTTTTCATGAACACTTAGGAAAAACACACAAACAACTCAAGCAAACTAGGCTATATACAAATTAACCTGAAGCAAACTCTCTCCTCCTGGATCAAATAGAAATTTTGCACCATATCTTGATCTATGAGATGAAGGAATGTATGAAGTAAGTTTTCCTTTGAGCATTGGCCTTGATATATTTAATTTTTTCATGTTTGCCACCCTTCTTGGCATGATCTTCAATGCAATCACAGTAGCTACAAACATATCACATATGAAAGTGAATTCTTCTTTAACTTCAACAATCTCAATCTTCTCAAGAGACTCATTAGTTGAAAATTTTAATGACATTTCATTCAAGAATTATCCCTTGACATCCATTGTAATTTAAATGAGATAAAATGTCTTGTCAGTTGCAATATCCTCAAGCTCTTCAAGGAGCTTTGCATAGCCAATCCAATCTTCATCATTGTCTTCCATGAAGACATATTGTTATATCTTCTTGTGCACTTGAATCTTAACCTGGTAAAGGTCCTCAAGTTCTTGGAGAAGTTCAATATGTTTTTGCTAATCATATTTTCCTTGTTTCTCCTTAATAACCATAACCTTTTCAAACTCATGATCTTAACCATATTCATGAATGTCATAATCATCATAGATTGCTCTATCATAAATTTGAAAATCTTGGTGATGTCCTTCAAGACTTTTTTGTTTGACTTACATTCCTCCTCAACAATAAAATTTTGCTCTCCTATAAGTACTAGATTCCCAAGACCTTCATATTCCTTAAACATATGTAAATAGGTCTACCACATGCCTCTCACATCTCTTTGGACCTACTCATAAGACTCGACAAACTCAACTGATGTGATATTATTCTCAAGCACCTCCTCTCTCATGTCTTGATCAAGCTCATTATGAACATATACAACATGATTTAGATATTCTCTTTGTTCACTCAAGAAGGTTTACTTGTGCTTGTCTTCACCAATAAGAATCCCTATAGTGAAATTTTCTTCATAGACACTTGAGTCATCTTCTTGATCAGTTGTTAATTTAGCTTGATCCTCTTTGATTGCCTCTCATAGGATGGATTCTCATTTAAGAGGGATGAGATGGGAGGGTAATGAATATGCTCATGGGTTGGAGAGGGAGAATGAGGTTTGATGGTGGGATCATGAATGGGCATGGGGATGGAATGAGACACTTGAAATAATTCTTGGAGAGAGAGAAGGTCTTGTTGGGCTATAGACATGTTATTTTCTTCAACAAATATCTCACCTTTCTCATAACCTTCTTGAGGCTCTTCAACAACTGTAACCTTATCTTCCAACTTCTCAAATAAGGCCTCTTTTTCACATTGAAAATCTTCTTGGATAGACCTCTAGGATGGACAAGCTATAGTTTAGTATGGAGAAGGAAATGGGGCTTGAACATACACAATTTTTTCTTCTTTGACATCAACTTCTTAGTCTTTACTCTCTTCATCTCTTTTTCCACAAGACTTCACTACTTGATTCCAAGTTGGAACTTTGGGTCTATTAGGCTCTTTTGAAGGCTCCTCTAGAGGATGGTGAATGATTTCATGAGGATAAAGGGCATGATAAAAATAATTTGTGACATAAGAAGAATGTTTAGGATGGGAGGGAGAGACTTGGTTATTCAAACAAATTTTCACCTTCTTCATTGTCTTCTTGAGGCCCTTCAATAGCTACAACCTTATATTCCACCTTCTAAACTAAGGAAAAGGATGTCAAAGTCCTTTATGATGAATTTAACATTACCAAACATTTTTCCACTACATATTACTCACAAGGTTTGGCCAAGAAGAGGCATCTAACAAAACCATTGTCAAGATTCTTAAGAAGATCTTTAACGATGTTGGTCATGATTGACACTTGGATCTCTTCTACACCCTTTGTGCTTACCAAACAAATTTCCACACTCCAATAGCAGCCATGCCATATTAACTATTTTATATCATTGAGGCCATTCTTCTTATCGATTTTGATTTACCTTCTTTGTGCATTTCATTGAAACATATCCTTGATGATGAGGATTGTAGAGTAGTTCATCTACAAGAGCTGGAACTACTAGATGAAAATGCATGGAAGCTGTGAATAGTCTCCAAGCATACCAAAATAAGTTTCATGTTCAATATAACATGCATGTGAAATATAGATAATTCAATAGTGGTGATATTATACTGAAATAAAACCATAAGAACACCAATTTTTAATGTAATAAAAATGTTAAGTTTAAGCCTAATTGGTTGGGACCTTATGTGATTATTACTAACTATGACTCTAGAGCATATATGTTGGCTATGCCAAAATGAGATGAAATTTATGATTCAACGAGCATAATACATCTCAAGTTATTTTTCACTTGAGTGACATGGAGTATTATCTATAAGGACCTTTTAAGTTGTGTTGTAACATCACCTTTAAACCATACCATATAGCTTCCTACCATACCTTCCCTATTGGACAAAGTTTGTTTTACCTTTCTTCTTACCATTTTCACCTTGGTTTTGATTCATTGATACTTTAGACACCTTTAGTGGCTAGATTCAAATGCATTTTCAAAGAATGATTCAATCTTATAACTCTTTTAGTGCATTCATTCACAAAGGGGTAGTACATTAGGGTAGTATAACAGTGGTTTGGTAATTACATCCTTCATTTTAGTAAATGTTCTATGTTTCATTGTTCCTTATAGCCTAGGGTAAATTTACTTGTGCCATTGTTTCCTATATCCTAGGAGCAACCTTTTACCATGCCTTGCCTTACCATTGTTTCATACCTTGTCATTTGTCTATTCACAAACAAGATATTACTTAATCAAATTCCTCACTTTAGGGTGAACTATAGTGGTTTGAGATCTATTTGAATTATGTATCCATCACTCAATGTTTTTTAGGGCATCTTGACCACCCTTTTTCCAATGCTCTCACCATTTTATGAGTAATTTAAGTTATGCATCTGATGTTTTATGAGTAACTTAAGCCTCACTCTCACCATTTTTTGAGTTAACCCATTTTATATCTCATAATTATCCATTGAAATGAGATGGTTAAAACCCCCAAAACATATATATATATATGTCAAAAAAACTTATAAACAAACCTCTAACACTAGGCCATTCAGATTATATCCATGTTAGTTAGGATATGCATCTCCTAATTGATCAGTATAATTGAAGCTTTCATATGGGTCATGTTATGACCATTTTCATTTGCCTATTCTATTTTCCAATATTTTTCCCTCTAATCTATAAGAGAACTACATTTTACCTGAAGTCCATATTGGATCTTGTGTCCATGGGACTATGTAGGTAGCATCCACTTACCTAAGACATTTGGAGTTAGCTCGACCAGTCTTGATGATTGATTTCATTCATTATTTTATGAGTAATATACCTCTTACGCTCTCCCCATTTTTTGATTCATAAACCTCTTACGCTCTTTTCATTTTATGGGTTAGTTA
Organism: Torreya grandis; assembly: GCA_037957365.1. Taxonomy (NCBI): domain Eukaryota; kingdom Viridiplantae; phylum Streptophyta; class Pinopsida; order Cupressales; family Taxaceae; genus Torreya; species Torreya grandis. Next base: position 1,254,182 of record JARHVA010000916.1, on the reverse strand, counting down.
TGCTCTCACTATTTTATGAGCTTATTCTCATTATAAGCCTTAGACATAGTGATCACAATGAATTGTCAACTAAGTTTATTTGTGAACATTTTTATTTTGTATTTTAGTATGTTTTTAGCCTAAATCATGCTATCATGATTTCATGAATTCATATACCTGACATTCTCACAATCGTGAGTGCTAACCCCTTTGTCTTACTCTCTCACCATTTTGTGAGCCCATTCTTACTTTCTTCTATGAGCAATCTCTTTTACTTATCATCAATTTTATTATATCCCACACATTGGGAGAACTAAATTTCACCTAATTTCCATGTTGTAACTTGTTTCCATGGGACTATGTAGGCAGCTTCCAATTTCCTAGTATATTTGAAGTCAATTTAGCCACCCCTTCCGTATTCTTCTATTCCCCCTAACAATTCTAGAGTTGTTTTTCCCTATTGTTAGAGGTAAAATAAATGAGAGGTGGGGGGTTAATTAGTGATCCTAAATAATCCAAATTCAAATTCAATCTTTACAAACACTTAATCAGTTACCATAAGCATTCATGAAGTATACACATTATTCATAGCAATGAGCAAGAGAAATAATGCAAGATCAATCACATAATACATGACATATGTGAGAAACCCTCTTGAGGGAGAAAACCCACTAGAACATACAATTGGAATACTATCCTATAATAACAAGAACTAATTTAGACTAGTTTTAATTGATCAAAGAACTACAATCTCTATTTAGTGAGACTACAATCCCATAAGGTGCTATAACACATGTCTAGTTGAGTTGCAATAACAACCAAACTTTTAGCATGTTTCACCTTGAAAAGAGGATGAAACCACCTTATATGTTGACTAATACAAAAATACCTATGAAAACATCCACCTTTGAACTTATGGCTTCAACACCTGATGATGGACCTCTTATTATCACTATTCACCCTTTTTCATACTCAATCTATAAGAGCACTATTTTACCAATAGAATTATGACCTACAAATCATAAAAATAGTCCTAAATATATTTTTCTCTTCAAATCATCCACATGGAACTCTACCCCTCCTTTTTTCCATTATTCACAAAACAAGCCTCTCTTAAATCTCTCCCAAGTCTCTCACTCAAGTCTAAAAACCATCATCTTTGGTTATACTATTTATAAAGCATACTTGATAATCAACACCTTAGTTGTCCATTCGGCATGCCTTAACCCTTAAGTAATCTATCTCATCTAGACATAACTCAATAAAATCTTCATAGGTCAGCCATAGTATCTATGGGTCACCCTTAAGGAACTACACCTTTCAATTAGGCCCTTATAGCCTGTATAGGTCTCATTGAACCCATTCACTCCTTTATCACTCCATCGAACAAAAAAAGAAAATATAACCACTTCAAAAATAATGTAACCATTACATATGATCTATATATCCCCCTTAAGTGTCAACAACTATCACATTACCCTTCTGTTTAAGCATAATTTCCTCAAACAACTTTATGTGCACATAGTCACTATGAATGAATACATAATCAAATTATAAACCTTTGTTCATATTGTATATGATTATTAAAATTTTATTAATCCACATATATGTTCCTCATTTATTCTAAAACACTCCCTAATATCAAATTCATCATTAAACATTGAAACAATATCAACACAAGCTCGAACATCCTTCTTGGGTCACTTGTAGAACATAATCAAACACAGTCAACTTTGGACCTTCATAAATTTTATTTTACTAATAATTAGACCTTAAAATTAATATTTATAGATGTACCTTAGAGTCTTATATCACTTTTCTTTTTACACCATGAGTAAATTCATCTTAGATCAAAATATATGGTCCAAAAACCATAGATTGGTTTTTCCCTTTATTAAATTCAATTATTTAAAAACAAATAGTCATAATTAAAATTTGAACACTATGCTCACACCTCATGTCCTTGCTAATTAGATTAAACATACACCATTGATTTTCTCTAATATTTAATGCATAGAGCACTAATTTTCAATGGTTAAACCTTGAACATGTTGACCTCATATCATGCAATCTGGCAACTTTGAACTCACATGCTTAATCAATCTCTTTTACATAGCTCAGTCTTTAACAAAGATGAATATTTGTCACTTTGACCTCTTGAATTTAATATGCATTGTTTATCTTCTTTGGTATGATCACTCGCTCACCACTGATCCTTGGAAGAAGCTTGATCTTTATCTCTGCACAGTGTTAAACATTGAACACTTCATACCATCTCATTACTTCCTGACATCTTAGAGAAATGCACTCCATCAATGTTTCTCAAAATTTAACTTGTGAAAATTTGACTATGGGAACCTTGATTATATTTTTGGAAGGCCAATTTGGCATAGTCATATCTTTTACCTCGTTCACTTGCATGTTTTCAAATTTGGACCATATGATCTCCTCACATCATAAAATCTAACCATGTGACAAACTGATCTTGTAACCCTCACACATGTGATATATAACAAAATTAAAATTATCACTCAATTTTTTCTACTACAGAGCCAACATGTCAAAAACTTGTTTGGGAGGCTAACTTTGAACATGCATAACTTTTGATGTGCTTTGGTGCATGACCTAAAATTTAGTGAAAATTAACTAGGTAAAAAATAGAATAAACCCATATGATCACATTTTACTAAAACATCCACATGTGTAATATATGACACCATCAAAATTATTACTTGGCTCTTTCTTACCTTATGCAAATTTGGCTAAGTATGGAAAAATAATGTCAAACTACATGTGATCCCAACTTTGCACTTACATATATTTTATCATGCTTAGGCACATGACCTAAGGTTTAGCACATAAGAACTAGGAGCAATACTAAACAAACCCATGTGACCATTTCCTCCTGAAACATCCTTGCATGTGAATTCTAACATCATCAACATGCTTAATCAGCTTTATTTGAACATAGAAAACACTATCAAAATGTTTGAGAGCCCAAATTTACACCCACATATCTTTGAATTCATTTAGGTACATGACCTAAGATTAAGTGCATATCAACTAGGGACTAATTTGATCACAACCATATGATCAAATCCCCTTGACTCATCCACAAGTGGAAATGGTGACATCATCAAACTACCCATTCAGATTTTCTGCCACTAGACCCAAAATGTCTAGATGACAATAATGATCAACCAAATGAAATCCAGTCATGCACTCAAGAACTCAAATCTTAGAAAACATATTAGGGGACCTTTTGCTCAATACTCCATCCTTATCCCTGAACATCTATAACCATGCTAAAATAGAAGATCAACCAAGCATACTAGGACATGTACATTGCACACTTTATCATTGTCATATATTATCAAGGCACTTCATCCACTCACCTGGACACCGTCATGAAATAATCATGACATCATTTATAATTCTCCAACAATCTCCCCCTTTATCATTGATGTCAACAACCATTATATAACAATATATAACTCATCTTCCTTCTATCTTTTCAAGCACTCTTACAACAAGAACTTTCTCCCCCTTTGACACAATGAAAAAGTGGGAAAAATATAATCTTGAGGACCTAAAAATACCACAAATAGGATAATACCACCTTATAAATATGATACAAACTCCCCCTTACCTTGATCCTACTTCTTCTTGCCTTGACAACTTCCTCTTGCTCCATGCAACACTCTCTTCAACCAAGCACTAAAAGCAATGAAGAAAGAACACACAAAACACTAAAATATAATGTAACTCACCAAAAATAATCTAATATGGACTCCCCCTAATATTTATGAACAAATTCACCTCCTGAGCATCTTCAGATCTCCATAAACCATGAAGAACCACCACATATGCTTACTATACCATAGGGACCACCAATAGAACTTCATGCCACTCAAAAAATAGGAATAATGCACTAAAACATCTTGAGAACCCATCTTAAAACATACATACCTTTCTTATTTGAATAAATTTAACAAAAAAACAATCTTCTTCATACTAGGCCTATCTAGCCTCCTTGTAATCCTACCTGTAACTTGTAGAGCCAATAATTTTTAGTGGAAACACATTCAAGACCTAAAACTTCATATATAGAGCACTTTCATATTCCCCCTAAATCACACCAATTTTAATTACCTAGTTCATCCTCTTCAACATATTTCCTTCACAAATCTACTAGCTAATTAAGCCTCTATCTTGACAAAATTTTGAATAACATGAAATCCAAAAACCTTAAAATCTCTATGAATCTTGATTTGACAACCCATTTGGCTCATTAAACATATTAAAAAGCTTTAAACCTCAAATCACAAGTCAACCCACCTTTTTAACATAGCCCAAAACCCCAACATCTTAAAACAAATAGAGTCAACAAACCTTCTTCTGGTCAACATCCATCTCTAAAACTTCTTGTACACCTAGAGACAACCATTACATACGTCTAAACCAAAAATTGAGCCTCAATACCTTTAGTAACATTGACTTCCTATAATCTATTTTTAGGCCTACTTGCCCTTAAGCCAAAAACTAAGAAAACCAATAGCACACAAAAATATCTTTAATTTGCCCAAACATACCTTAAAACCACAAAAACACCTAGATCATATCACAAATAATTTTTCAAACCTTTCTAAGCACCAAACTCTTCTTGGCATTCCATCAATCTCATTAGGCCACCTAGAAAAAACTCATTCTAACCATGTATTATAGCTCCTTCACAAATCTCTAAAACAAGCTCATGATCTTGTTGTTCCCCCTTAACCAAAGATCTTCATTAATGAACATAATTATATGTACATATTGTCATTATGATCTTTATCACACAAACTTGCTTCTCCATAAGCAAAGATGTCTCCTAAGAAGCATAAGCAGAGATACCCTACTTCATAATGTCCTAAAGTAAAGTGAAACCAAGAGTTGCCCATAACTCCTCATATTCCTTCTCCTCCTTGGTCATCTGATACTTTTAGTTCTTCTTCTTATTAGGCTTAATATAAGTAGCATACTCAACCACTACAACATTCTCCTTTTCTTCTAGAATTGGATTGACAATACATGGAGACAACAAAGATTCATGGCATACCTTTTCATCTAAAGAATCCACCTTGTAGTTTGGAACCTCATCACTAGGCATAAACAATTTATATTCCTTTTATGATACATTTTCAACAATAATAATATATTCACTTGGATCTATACACACCTCAGAACTAGCCTCAACCAGTATCTTGGTCTTCTCTTTGAGTTGGATTTCTTCATTCTCAACGTGAGTAGATAATGAGAGCCCTTGGTACTCTTCAACTTTTGAAGCATTCCCAACCATATAAAAGAGATTAATTGGACCTGTATACTCATCATGACTCACACTTATCACCTTTGGCCTCCATGTGTTGACTTGCCTTCTTCCTTTCACTCTAGGATGTTAATTAAATCTATTTTGTCTTATAGGTCTTTGCTTGTAGAATCTAGCAATGTCACCTCTCTATTGATAATTGAATCACATTTTAAATTTTTCAAGAAATGTATCTTGCCATAGCTTATTTGGACAAAAACTTTAAATGTGTCTTATGTCATGACAAACCAAATAACCTCATCTTTTTGAAGAGGACTCGCCTTGTTTAAACTTATGTGGACAATGGTTTGCAAAGTGTCCCACATCAAGATAGTTGAGTCACTTAAATTTGTTCACACCTTTTGACTAATTACCCCCATAAAATTTCCATTCAAATTCATTTATAATAGGTCTCTTTCATTCTCTATCCCTATAACCAAATTTATTACATGTGTATCAATAACCATTGAATCTTGCATACTATATGGCATTTGGTTGTCTAATCTAATTTATCTTCATGTTGCTAGCACCTTCATTCCTTGTCTAATGATTTATCTTCAAAGACTGATCCACCTTGGTCTTATTTATATTCATGTCAACTCGAGTAGCAACTTTGGGATCTTCATTAAAACCCAATCTAGATCTATCACTAGTTGATTTTTGACTCTTTAGGAGATCATCTAGATCACTAAAAATTTTATCAAACTTGAAAAATGATTTCACCTTGTTTTAGATTTATCTAACTCATATTTTAAAGACACAATCTTAGAAGCATACATTGATCATTCTTCTTCTTTTACTCTTAGACTTTTAGACATATACTCCAACTTAGAATTAAGAAACATGACATCACCTTCATGCTCCCTAGATGCTTCAACCAATCTTGCCTCAAACACACTAAATTTCTCTTCATATTCCTTGAGCTTAGATTTCATCATATTATTTATCTTCTTCTCAATCTTCAATTATTCAAGAACATTCATCAATATAGTCTCATAGTCCACATCATCTTCATCATCATCTGAATCACTCCAAGTAGACTCCTTATGTGAGCAACTTATTCCATTAGCCATGAACAAAGATTCATTCTCAATAGGACCATCATCTTCATGATCATATTTTGATTTATAGTCTTCACTCTCATCTAATGAGCTACAATATCATTTGGTGTAGATACTCTTCTTATTCTTGAAGGACTTCTTGTTGTTATACTTTATGAATCCTTTCTTCTTGTAAGTCTTCTTATCTTCATCTTGGCCTTCACCATGATCTTCATCAACATTCTTCTCATGCTTATGAGGGTATTTATGAGTAAAATGTCCTATCTCTCCATAGTTGAAACATTTGAAGGGTAGTCTGCTCTTATACTTACCTGAGCCTGTGTTCAATTTCTTAGTAATCAAAGCAATTAGTTCATCCTCATCAATATCAAATATGTCATCCTCTTTGGGTTTCTTACCTTGGAATTCATTCTTAAGATTCATCTCTATCTTGAATTTTATTTCCTTATTTATTGGTATATCATTATTTACTCTCATTTCATAGCTAGTAAGGGTGTCATACAATTGACCAATTTTCAACTAAATAAGATCATGATTTTCTTCTATAGTAGATAATTTTAGATCAAATTTGAGGGTAGAGACCTTAATACCTTTTGGACTACAATAGCCTCTTCAATATTATCTCCAAGACCTCTGATGATGTTCACAGTCTCATCAACTCTCTACAAAAAAGAAACCATAAAATTTTCTTCCTTCATCTTGATACTTTCAAATTGCCTTCTATGAGTCTATAATTTATCAAGCTTGACCTTTGAATCTCCTTCATAAATGATCTAAATTTTTTCCCATATCTCTTTATCAGATTTAAAATGGATTACTTTGGTGAAATTAGTCTCTTTAATCCCACAAGTGATGGCATTCATTGCCTTAGAATTATTCTTAAATAGCTTCTTGTTTGCAACACTAGATAGAGGAGTAGTAGGAGTAACATAACCATCAACAACATATTACCATACATAAAAACCTAGGGACATAATGTATGTCCTCATTATTTAACTCCAAAAATCATAATTAGATCCATTAAACATCAGTGCTTGTTTAGTAGAGAAACCTCCTTGATGACTACCCATATTATACCTTGGATCACATTGAAGTTGTCAAGCATTTACCAAAGGACCTACTCTGATACCAATTATTAGAGGTAAAATCATTAAGAAGGGGGGTGAATAAGTGAGCCTAAATAATCCAACTTTAAATTCAATCTTTATAAACACTTAATTATTTACCACAATCATTCATGAAGCATACATATTATTCATAACAATGAGCAAGAGAGGGAATGAAAGATCAATCAAATAACACATGAATTATGTGGGAAACCATTTTGGGTGAGAAAACCTACAAGAACCTAAAATTTGACTACTATAATATAATAACAAGAACCAATTTAGACCAATTTCAATTTATTAAGGAAACTACAATTCTTATTTAGTGAGACTATAATCCATAAGGTCCTACAACACATGTCTAGCTGAGTTGCAACAACAACTAGACTTTTAGAAATTTTCACCTTGTAAGGAGATAGTAACTACCTTAAATGATAATCTACCAAAATAACACCTATGAACACATCCACCTTTGAACTAGTGTCTTAAACACTTAATGATGGACCTTTAATTATCACTCTTCACCTTCGCTTATACTCAATTTACAAGAGCACTATTATGTCAACAGAATTATGACCTATAGGTCATATTAATATTCTTAAATATATTATTCTCTTAAACTCATCCACATGGCACTCTATCCATCCTTCAATCCATAATTCACATAGACAAGCCTCTCTCAAATCTCTCCTAAGTCTCTCACTCAAGTCTAGAAACCATCATTTTTGGTTCCACTATTTATAGAGCATACTTGATAATCAACACTTGGTCAGACATTAGGCATGCCTTAACCCTTAATTCACATATCTCACTAATACACAACTTAATATAATCTTCATATGTTGGCCATAATATCTATGGGTCACCCTTAAGGAACTATACCTTTCAATTAGGCCCTTATAACCCTTCTAGGTCTCATGTGAACCCCTTCACTCCTTTAGCAATCCATCAAATAAAAAAAGAACATAGAACCACTTCCAAAAGAGGGTACCCACTATACATGATCTATATATCTCCCTTAATTCTAAAAACCATCACATTACCCTTTTGCTTAAGCACAATTTGTTCAAATAACATTTTTTGCACATAATCACCATGAATGAATACATACTTAACTTCTAAACCTTTGTTCATACTGCATAAGATTATTCAAACCTTCATAATTCACATAAATTTTACTCATGTATTTTACAACACTCCCCAATATCAAGTTTATCATTAAACATCGAAACAACATCAACACAAGTTTGAACATCCTTCTTGGGTCGCTTGCAGAACATAATTGAACACACATTCAACTTTGGACATTTATAAATTTGATTGTAATAATAATTAGACATTTAAATTCATATTTAAAAATGTACCTTGAGTCCTCTACCACTTTTATTTTTACACTATGAGCAAATTCATCCTGGATCAAAAGATATGGTCCAAAAACCATAGACTAGTTTTTCCCTCTATTAAATTCAAATACTTAAAAACAAATGATCTCAGTTAAAACTTGAACACTATGCTCACATATCATTTCCTAATTACTCAAATTAAACATGTAAAATCAATATTATATAATATTTAATGCATAGATCTCTAATTGTTAAACATTAAACCTTGAACATGTTGACCTCATCTCATGTAATTTGGTAACTTTGACCTCGTGTGCTCCATTGATCTCTTGTACGTAGCTTGATCTTTAAAAAAGATAAATAGTTATGATTTTTACCTCTTGATTGTAATACAAACCATTTATATTATTTTTTATTTTCACCCAATCACCATTGATCTTCTTCAGTATGATCACTCGCTCAACATTGATTCTTGAAAGAAGCTCAATCTTTATCTCTACTTAGCATTAAACATTAAACACTTGACACTATCTCATTGATTCCTAACTTCTTGGATCAATGCACTCCATCAATGTTGCTAAAAATTTAACTTTAAATTCACTCCATTGATGTTTCTCAAACTTTAACTTGTGCAAATTTGACTATGGGAACCTTGCTTATCTACCTGAAAGGCCAACTTTGCATAATCATATCTTTTACCTCGCTCACTTGTATGTTCTCAAATTTGGACCATATGATATTCTCACATAGGAGAATACAACCATGTTAAAAACTAATCATAGAACCCTCACACATGTGAGATATAACTACATTAAAATTCTCACTTGACTTTTTCTACCACAGAGCTAACATGTCAAAAACTTATCTAGGAGGCCAAATTTGAACATGTATAACTTTTTATACACTTTGGTGCATGACCTAAAAGTTAGCACAAATTAATTAGGTGAAAAATAGAACAAACCCATATGATCACCTTCTCTTGAAACATCCACATGTTATATATTATACCATCAAACTACTTACTTGGCTCTTTGTTGCCTTATGCAAATTTGGCTAAGTATGGGAAAATACTATCAAACTACCTGGAAGCCCAAATTTTCACTCACATATATTTTGTGTCGTGATTAGGTGCATGACCTAAAATTTAGCACATAAAAACTAAACACAATACTAAACAAACCCATGTGATTATTTCCTCCTAAAACCTCTATGCATGTAAATGCTAGCATCATCAACATTCTTATTTGACTCTATTTGAACATAGAAAACACTATTAAAATTCTTGAGAGCCCAACTTTGCACCCACATATCTTTGATTATGTCTAGGTGCATGACCTAAGATTTATCACATAATAACTAGGGAATAATGTGATCATAAAAATGTGACCAAGTCCCCCTAACTAATCCACATATGGTAATGGTGATGTCATCAAACTACTAGCTCATATTTTCTGCCACTAGACCCAAAATGTCTAGATGACAATAATGATCAACCAAATGAAATCCACTCATGCACACAAGCACTAAAATCTTAGAAAACATCTTAGGGTACCTTTTACACATTCTCAATAATCCATAATCATCCCTAAACATATCTAACCATGAAAAATAGAAGATCAACCAAGCATACTTCAATCATACTAGGATAAACACATTGCACACTTTGTCATTGTCATAGATTATCAAGGCACTTCATCCACTCACCTAAAAACCTTCATGACATCATCATGACATACTTGATAATTCTCCAACACCTATAGCCTAGGGGTAACCTTTTTTGATCCCCATCTATGTCATTTATCCCTATAGCCTAGGATCAACCTTTGTATTGAGCATAACACTTCTATTACACATGCAGAAATAGTTAGATTACTTATTTATTCATTTGTAGTTAGATTAATTTTTTGTTCCTTTTCTTTAGATTGTTTGTGTGTTCTTTTTCCTTAACCTAGGTTTTTAATTTCTCTTTATTTAACTTAATTTTTTATTTAATTTCTTTAAATTATATTATTTTTTGTATGCCTTGGAGTAGCTATTTGGTTCATGCGTCTTAGATTAACTTATATATTTGTTTTATGATTGTTCATTTAAGTGTGTGTGTCTAAAGACAATTATTTTACACTTGAATCTTGCTTACAACTTGGGCTTTTGTTATTTAATTTTTGAATTAAAATTGTGATTTTGTGCGTCCCTTCCCCTTAGTTGTCGTAGGATTATTACACTTTATTTGCACTTGAGTCTTGATTAACCATATCTTGTACTTGAGTTTTGAAGATTTTTATTCATTCCTACACTTAGTTTATTGCATTATATTTACAATTGGGATTTTATTGTTCATATATTACACCTGAGTGGTTTGTATTTGTGTTTAAATTAAGTTTTTCATGTTTATGATACACATTGTTATTATGGTTTTCTATAACTATGATGCATAATATCACAAGCTACAAAAAAATCAAGCCAAATGGAGTTATCATGTAATGTTATCGGTAACACTTCCCATTGTTCATAGTATACCTACCCCAAACATACCCTAGACCTATCCCAAACACCACCCAACCACATAGTAACTAAATCACAAATGAATAGTAAAATTTGATAGTTATAATGTGCATCTTTATACTAGCAGGTAACCCAAATTCATACCTATCCTCTTGTGTTAGATCATCATTAATCTATGATTATAATTTCATTACAAGATCTCCTTTTGCTAATTTGGAATAATAGGGATTAGAAATTCATTGATCACATCCACCCTACTAGGGAAAAGTAGAATTGTATCATTCTTGTATCCACCCTACTGGAACACCTTCACTATGCTAATGATTATAGCTACCTTTGGGAAAATCATTATTTCCACCCATCTGGCCTACCATGTCATCTTCACTGTGTGACTGATTATAAATTCATTTGGTAAAATTAGTATTTCCACCCCCATTACACTAGATCATGTCATTTCCTCTTTTTCAGAGCTCATTTGACAGCACTATTTGTTCCCTGGTCCTTAGAGGGGGCATCCAAGGTTCATCAACTACTCTCTAAGGCATTAGCCAAAGCATAACTTTTTCATTATTTGATAAGATGTTACCATGCTTGTGTCTCACAATGCCTACTCAAATAGGGAAAAATGTGGACACCCCTTTTCAGCAACATCCTTGTCTAAAATGAATTTTAGACTAGTTTCTACCATACCATGCAAATTAAGTCTAGAAAACACTAAACACCCAAATTCTTATGCACATTGTACATAAGTGCCCATAATTACATCAAAGCATCCATATTTGGGGTATTAACTTGTATTCACTTATAAAATCCCATAGATTCATCCCTATTTAGGTTTTGGCCTAGGAAACTAACATTTTAGACCAATTAAGTAGGGCACTTAATCAAATTCTTGAAATTACCAAAAGCCTAAGCATTATTAATTAAACAAACAAATCACAAAAATAAATGCCTAGTTAAATAATCCATGTTGAATTAGTGAATTTATAATTTCCAAAAATCAAAATTCAACAAATATCAAAGGAAAATGAGGTCATAATGACATCATCATCCTCAAAGTTAAGAATTCTAAAATATCAACATAAATGCCCTAAAAATTAAAAATGTTGAGCATTGTCTCCATAAATTCATAATTAAGGACATTATTAATTGTATTTGGCCTCCTAAGGCTAACCCAGGTTTAACTTAAGCATAACTACACATAGGTTGGGGTTAGTTTGAAGCCTATAAATACAAAGCCTCACACTCACTTCCAACAAGCACTTTTGTCTAAATTTACTATGAAAAATTTATAAAATAGGCTTCATAGACTGATACATGCCAAGGCACAAACCATAATGCACAAAGGGGAGGTGTTGCCCACAAAGGAAGCATTATCATCAAAATTTGAACCCTTTAGGAGGTTGTTCAAGGATCCTTACTTAAGTGATATCATGGGAATAATTCTAGGTTTCCAGTGACCTAAAGAGTGTATTGAACCTCTAGATTAGGGCTAGTTACCTTGATGCATCACTTAAGAACTACAAACTAAGCCTATTGTTTGTAAGGGAAAAGGGAGAGAGAATTGAAAGTAAACTAAACTAGGGAGGTTATGCACCAAATTTATCTCCTCCACCTACCTGTCATGCACTAAGAACATAAAATCGAACTAATTATGATTGAACAACTCAAATGGAGTCTCTAATCACGAATGTTTCACATAAAGGCTATAGCATGATGCATAGAATAAGGGGCTAATCAAGAAGTCTAAAATACACTAATGAATTATTACACTTTTAATCCATACAAGGCTATTGGAATCACTTTATGTAACCTAAAAATATGACTAACACCTAAAAATAGGTAAGAGATAGGAAAAATGAGAGGAGGTTGCATACACCATCATTATCACTCATCAACTAACATGAACCATACACTAGTCACAAGCATAATAGAAGGATAGAACTTATTTTGATTCATCTCAAATGAAAATTATAAGTCTTCATTTAGACAGGGGTTATGCCATATCAAAAAAAAAGGATTACAAAACAATTCTAAAATTAGGCATACATATAGGGGGGGGGAGAGAGAGAGAGAGAGAGAGAGAGAGAGAGAGAGAGAGAGAGAGAGAGAGAGAGAGAGAGAGAGAGAGAGAGAGAGAGAGAGAGAGAGAGAGAGAGAGAGAGAGAGAGAGAGAGAGGAGAGAGAGAGAGAGGTGTCAAGAGCCAATGATGGATTTGAATTAGTAATGGAATAAGTTACAAGAAATAATAAACATACCAAATAATAATTATGAATTCTCTTTTAAACATGTATATGCTCTATTTGATGACAACTTGAGTAAGGTGGCATAAGAGTTATGTTTAGCTAAGTGACTCACTTTTGAGCTCTTAAAACTACTTCTTAGAGTTATTATGAAGTGAATATTCATATTATTGGGGTATAAATTCATTTTACACCTATTTAACATACAAAATCAATCATCTCTCCATCTGTATTCCAAAATTGTCTTCATCATTCTCACACTTGCTCTTTTGGAGGCATATTCCTTGTAACCTTGTTATAGTACAAAGCTCCTTGGTTTGATAGATACATAGGAATTAAAATTAAAATAATGGAATATTGTCATACCCATTATCCCCTTACAACTTCACACAAAATTTTATGGCCCAACTCATAACATAGACCTAGTTTCTCAACACCCACATTTCCTAATTAGGCTTAATTAGGCCTAATGCAAACCTACAATACTATAGACCATAAAAATCCATACAGTACCACTAAAAAATCATAAAAATAATTTATGTAACATTTTAAAAGGTTTTATAAAAAATATTCAAGATATTCCATGGATTATAACTCAATTTAGAAGAGTTGCAAGTTTTCTAGCCCTAGTTGGCAAAATGCAGGCCTAAGTAGGTCGAGAGCTAAAAATATTACATGGAGAGAGTTATAATGTGTTTCAAGAAAAAAAATACCTATTTTAGTTTTTAAATAACCTAATTTAACTATTAATAACCATTATTTTTTTCAATATCAACCATTTTACCTCTCTAACATTCTAATTTCTCACCATTTTGTGTGCATTTTGGACTGTATGCATGGTTGTAGGCATTTCTTGGTGTTTTGATCCAATTCTAAACCATACCTAGATTTAAAATGACATTATTGTATTCCTCAAAACTTTATATATCCATTAAAATAATCAATTCCAATGCAAAAATTATATATTCTCTTGAAATCTTGAAAATAGGGTTGAGAAAGGGCTCTTTAACAAGCTTATAAATGTTTCTTTTGGTTTTGATGTTTGTTAGAGGTTAAATGAATTTATTTCATAAATTATTCTCTTCCATATACCTAAAATAGACCCTATCAACATCCTATCATGGTAATTAATTCTAATTTTCATCCTCAAACATCATCTTCTATGTAAGGTTTATTGCACTTGCTTGAAAATGTAGACCTACAGGTCTGGAGACTTGTAGGTTTGTATTTATCCTAGTTTAAGCCCTTTTTTATGTTATATTTGGTCATTTAAATCCCTTAATTTATATCCTTGGACACTTATAAAACATTTAAATATCAAATACCCATTAAAATAACTCAAATTATCTTCAAACACCTAACTTTTGCTTACAAACACTAAATTGGTACTCTTTAGGCTTGTAGCCTACTAGTGCACTTCAAGAATGGTTTTAAGAGCTTGATTCATTGGAAAATTATATATGACATAATTATATCTTAATTATAGTATATAAAATCTAATTCACATATATTATCAATCAAAACTTCAAAAATTACTTGCTCATGAGACTTTCTTTCATGCCTTGGAAACTATAGATGCTCATTTGGATTGTTCTTGACAATTTTAATAATTTTTGTGATTCTTATGGCATTCCAAAATTATAAAAAATTATTATGAGGTCTCACACAACCTATTATTAAAACTCATATTCACTTACAAATTTGAGATTGGATCCTCTTAACTAATAGGCAAACATATAAGTGATTGTGCCTCCTCATTAAAAGCATACCATAATGAGTTAGCTCAAAAAGATCACTTTATATGATGAAATTAAGTTGAGTAAGGATATAAAATAATTGTAAAAATTGGGTAATACCATAATATGTCTTTTTAGTGCATTGAAATCATTTGTTTTTATCTCTCTATGGCCTCAATAAGGTCTGCCTTGGACTGTAACATGTAACAACCTTTTTGAATGCATGATCTTCTCTCTCCCCTCACAATTTTGGATAATTTTATGCTTGGGTATGGTATGAGGAGGATAATAGGAGTATTTATAGGTTGATACTATTTTTTTGGATATCACTTTGAGTGAGCAAAAAATCAAACTAATAAGAACCCTACCTGTCACCCTTCAAGAAGCATAAAAACATTACATTTTTATCCTTTTGGCTACTCAAACGTGCCATTAATGATGGAGGATGATGTGAGAGGGATATTAATACCCATGAGGATATCAAAAAACCAACCGTTTTTATCCATTAATATTTCACACTTGATGAGACAAAAAAACCTATGTGTGGGGTTTTAAGAGGGTTTTGGGCTTCTTAACTTGTTAACGATTATTCAAAAATTTAATTAGATATAACCTAAAAATAATGAATAAAATATTAATTTCATAAGGGCCCATATCAACCCCCAAGATAAAAAATTTCCAACTCCTCTTCCTCTTTATGGAATGAGCACCTAAAAATGGCCTTCACAAGCTTGCAAAGGGGTCAATAGAGGAACTGGAACATTTTTTTACATTATTATAAACTAAAATGCTACCAAAATCCTAATTTGACCTTGAAAAACTATGAGAGACCTGATAACATCCATTTATAACTTGAACTAACCACCTCCACATGGAAAAAATGCTTTGCAAGCCATTTATAAGTGTGTTTCACCCTTATATTTCATCTTCTTAATCTTTGAAGGGTCATACCACTCCTTTCACATTGAAATAACCTAGGTGAACATGTGTGAGGGAGAAATATCCTTTAAATATCTTATAAATACATTAGAGGCCTCAAAATTCACTTAATTATTCATATTTGCAAAGGTAAACATTACCTTAATTTCTCCAAATTTACCTTAACTTTTTCTAAACATAAAATGATATTGTTTTCACCTTGCCATAATTTGTCTTGTGAAGCTCACTTTCACCATAGGACATCAAATCACCTTGGAAGGTGAATACACCAACATCTCACCATGGGTAAACATACATTGAACTTTGAAATGTAACCTTAAACTTTGCTAATACACTTTAACTTCTCCAAAACACAAACAAAACCTTCATGAAGGAGAAATAATGACAAGACTAGGTGTATGACTCACTCTTATAGACCATGCAACAGACATTAATATGACTAAACATTTGATAATAAACCTTGTTATGACCAAGTTTGACCAATAGACCAAGACTCTCAAAAGTCTACTAACAAGGTTAAACAAGTTCAGAAGCAAAGTTTTAAATTACCCTATCTCATCTATTTTTGGCTAACAGCAAGCGCATTGACGAAGACTCTAATTTGGACACAAGAAAAACAAGTCAACTACCCTTTCAACAAGTGATTCGGAGCTATAGGGAAGGTGAAAGTGATTTATCTTTTGTTCTCCTAGTTATGTTTTGATATGTCTTGTTATCACCAAGTTCCCCCTAGTATCTAGGTTTGGAAATGCTTTATCTCAATCTTAGTTTTGGATGTTTGATTCTACTAACAAGTGACTAAAGCATCTTTTCCCTTGTATTCCTATTACATATATAATGGGGCTAATTTTCATATAAAGTAATGTTATTTAGATTTTAAAAATGTAGTCATAGTATTTTCTAAATCAATAGTGACCTCTTTCAAGGATTTTATCCATGAATTTTTTTAAAAGTGTATTTGGATGTTTGTGAAGTATTTTCACTCTTCAAAGAACATTTTTCAAAGATAAAAATCATGATATAATGATGTATAACATTGCGAATCACACTAAATCTAAATAAGTGGTTGTTATTTAAATATTATAGAGTGATATTAGGATACTTTGTATGCAGTGTTGAAATTTCTCTTAACTAGGCCAAGATTGAAATTATTATTGGGCTTAAAGCACCAACAATCCTTCAAAAATGTAGTATTTTTTGGGTCATACAATATGTTATGGCAAGGTCATTAATGGATATGTATAAATCACAACCCCCATTGAGAAATTATTACATAAGGACACAAAATTTGAATGGACTTTGGAATGTCAAGGTGAATTCACTGACCTTAAACAATGATTGATCATAGTCACAATTTTGGTCTTCCTAGACTAGATCAAGACATTGCATGTACATTTAGATGCATCAAGAATTATGATTGGCATAATTATTAAAACTAGACAAAGCTGACTTAGACCACCCAATCCAGTTCACAATTCACAAGTTATTTGCTAAAGAGAATACCTAGACCACATTGTAAAGAGAATCTTTGGCTATGGTTTGTGTACTTCATAAATTTTAATTCTATCTATTTTTAAATCCATTTGATTTATTCATGGATTATCAGTACTTTGAATATATGGTGAATATTTCATAGTTGGGTGGTGATATTTCTATATGGTTGATGATTTTTCAAGAAAATCAATTCATTATCAATGTAAATCCTTGAACAAAACGTGTGGGATCAAATCATCTAAACATAATGAAAATTGGAGTATAACCAAAATATATGCATGAAGATTCAAATGATTGACACTTATTTATAATCAAATATATCCCAAAGAATTTGGAAGAGATGGTGGCATTCTCTAAATAGGTGATATTTCCAATTCAATATACATAATGGGGAAGTTGGTCACAAGTGGCTTGTCAGTTAAAATTATAAATAAGTTTTTGTATAAACTAGGCAAGGGTGATGTACTTCCCACAAAGAATTTGGAACATGAAAGAGAACAAGTCTCATATGAAGCTTATAAAGGGGTTTTTTCAGGTCAACATACCCCCATTTCTAAAAAATGAGGACTCTTGTTCAATTTTATAAATTGTGTTAAAAATTGACAATCAAATTGATCAAAATTGCATTATTTCAATATCATGGTTCTCATCTAGATTGATTAACATGTTTGCATATAATACTTGTTTGACTTCATCCAATTTTTCTAATGTTTGATTCTGGTGTTTCCATGTTGTAGGTTTAATGGAGTCCTATTTGAATGAATAATGTTTAGGGTTTTATGATTCAATGTCAAATTAACCCTTAGTTGGTTAAATAATATGATCTCATTTGATTCTTATATATTAAATTTTGGTCTCAATTGATTTATTAAATACATGTTTAAATGATGTTAAAAAAACCGTAGTCTAAATATTTTAGCCTAAGTTTTTATTTTGAAATGGGTTTATATTTACATGAGATTATTTTTAAAATGGATTAAAATTTATGAGAGAACATTTTATATATTTTAAACCTAGTTTAAACTTTAATCTAATATCTAATAATGTTTATTAATATGATTAAAACCTTAGTCAAAACATTTATCTTAAGTTCTTTATACTCTCAAACCCTTACCTTACCAGTTTTATTATTGGTAAAATTGAATTAAATGTAATGTCACCAAGTGGTAAGATCTCAGGAGTTCATATCGAATATCAATGGTGCATGGATAATTTACTGAGTCAAAATGTCAAAGATCCTAAGGAGCAATGTAAGAATGGAAAGTGTCACAATCTTTTTGAATCCAAAAAAATCAACGATACATGGATGTGAACTAGAGTCAATAAGTCAAGCCAAAATATTGATGGTTCATGTTTAATAGAGAAATGGAGATATGATGATGAGAAAAGGTAAATAATTCAAGGATATTGAGAAGGAATGAAATAGTGACAAGTGTCATAATCTCGACAAGTGATTAAGTAGATCAATGACCCACATTTGAGCTTGTGCATAAAGATAGAGATCATTAATCTATGTTTCATCATGTATTTGATAGATCAATGGTGTGAGTCTAATCTAGTAGAAGGAATATCAATGGGCTAAATTTGATCATAAATTCAAGATCAGTGATGTGAGTGGAGTCAACAATTTAAAGAGCCTAGATCGAGCAAGATATTTCCACATGATGTGAGAGCATTTAAGTGATAAATATTGTTTACAAGGTACATCGAGAGCTCGTAGAGATACCAAGTGTCTTGATCTCAGAAGCTCAAAAGGAAGATCAATAGCCAGTGATAGAGTCAAGGCCAAAGGACTTTTTAAGAGATTAATAGTGTGAATTTAATTGAACTTCAATATTTCATGAGGTAATGACATGTGTCTAAAAGTGACAACAGTCACATTTTAAATAAATGAACACATGGTAGTGACACATAGGTATAGCACATCATATTAGGAGATTTTATGGACCTAATCATGTAAAAGGTATAAATTTGTAATCCAAATGTAATCTAGGTCATCAAATCTCACATTTAAAACTTACTTGCCACCATTATAGCTCTATGTAAACCTCTAAAAATCTATAAGAGTGTATGAATAGCCCTAATTTATCCCTAGATTCACTAGTTTAGACCTAAAGAGTTAAACTATTATGTGAAAAAGGATAATTCAATTGGAATTATAACAATGGTGACTCATAAACATGTTTTAAAGCAAGAAGTTGATCTATATTTTCTATCAACTGTTGAAGGATGAGTCTTCAAGGACATCAAGTTTGTAGCTGCTTCTTTGAATATTGTTCTAAATTATTTTGGATAATTGAAAACTAGCTAGTCATCATCAAGGAAGAAGAGAATATCCTCTTATCAAAGATATTATATGATGACATTGTATCCATCTAGATTACTAGACTTCACTATGCAGTTGTAAAACTAGAGGTACTTCATTGCATTGATATTCTTCATCCCATTTTTAAGGAAGCTAAAATAGATAACGGTATGTTAATTAAAGAACATAATTAAAGGAAAGTTTCTTACATTTCCCCAATTGCCTTTGAGTCTTATTACAAAGTACCCAATCCCCAAATTAACCTAACCTCTATTAATTCAAGGGTTAAAGAGCATAACATGATGGATACCCTAGCTATGTCATTAGAATTTGGTAACTAGGTTGTTATAGACACTATAAAGAACATCCCAATAAGTCAATGTAGACCTAAAATTAAGATGGTGATTACCATGATGAACAAGTTGTATGGATGTGTAACTACAACATATGTAAATCTAATATGGGTGCCCATCATGTATTTCATCATTGAAAAGGTGATAGTTCCTCTATTGGGTGAGATAATCAACATCTCCTAAGTAGATAAATATATGTAATCAGGCATAGGAAGAAGAATGATTTTTACATGATGTCCTATCTTTTAGATTCCCTATGTGCAACCACAAAGATTCCCAATTAGATAGAATGGTCTTCAATTGGTACTCAGACTATTTCCCAATACTATTTAAAATTACACATCTATAAATATAGAGATCACATCCAATTCATTTTTTATTATGTCTACCCTACATTAAGTGAATCTATAATTGGTATTTATATGGATATATTTAGGCCTTTGATCAAGAAATATATTTAAGTAATGGGGGATATATGTCTATACCCTAATTATACTATTGTAAGGATTGAAAGAACTCAAAATTCTCTACTCACACTACTAGTCCATGTACCTGATAAGTCGGTTGAAGAGAAGTAGACTATCAATTGTTCCATGGTATAGATGGTCTTTAAAAAACTAAGATAAAAGGTCTCTTACACTATTTTTATATGCAAATTTTCAAAACTATATTCAAATAGTGGGATCACATTGATGCTACCTCAAAACATAGGTTGTCTTTCAACCTATATATGGATGATCTTAGACAATGGGACCCTTATGGGAGGGTAAAAAAATTTGAAATTTAAGGGTATTTTGAATGTACCATATGAACATGATCCTATTTCATTTAACTTTATATACATTAAAGCATCCTCAAGCTATGAAGTTACCAAGAGATTAAAGGATCACAACATAAGACCTAAGTCTAAATTGAATAAGGGCCATAAAATGGAAGATAGGTAGAAACTAGGCCCTAGGCAGTACCACTTGATTAATGTTGGTTTTTCCAAGGTTTTCATAGAAAATTTACAAGTAAAAAATAATATTTAAGAGAAGAGTCCAAATTAAATTACTTCTCGTTCATTAGCTCCTAGATCTTCTAGAGTAGTAGAGTAATAGTTACATCAGCAAGAGGTACATATGATAGCATTAGACCCCAATGAATCTATTAAAGATGCACTTAGGATGTTATATATGGATTATGAGACAAATCCAGATGAAGAGGCAAATGTTTTAGAATTAAAATACGATAAGGTAATTTCCTTGGACCTAATGGTTATTAACACCCCTAAAAGAAAGGTTGAGATGGCCATTACTCCAAAGGCAAAGAAACCAAAGGTAAACATTACACCACCTTTGAGTGAAGTCAATTTGTTTAGTGAAGAAAACATATTATATGGTCCACCTATCCCTAAGTGGTTCATTTATGAACCAAGGTTAGAAAACATTCCCACTATTCATCATCCATGGGCTATGGTGAAGGCTACTAACATCCCAATACAGTAAGAATTGAGTCCATAGATCATTTTTATACAAGTAGAAGAAGCAAAGAGATTAGATACTCCAAGTCAATCATTTGAATCACAAATAGATGTCCTAGTTCCACATGTGACCCAATATCTAGTTGGGGTCAAGTTTGACCTAAGAACTACTAGTTTGTAAAGGGTGATTGAGAAAATGGTCATGCAAGGTGGTGAATAAAACATATATCAAAAGGTGGAGCCCTTGACTAATTTAACCTAGGAGAAAGGATAGAGACTTGGTGTGAATACAATATTTGAGGAGGACATACTAGATCTGGCTCAAGCATAGTCAAAATAGTTACAAGATGTTATCAAAGGCCTGAAGCAACAAAAGAAGAACTTAGAGTAGTTTATCCTATCAGTGCTAGGGGATGTTGTCAATAAATTTTAATCAATCATTTATGACACATTTAGCTTTTTAAAATATATAAGGTCCAAGAAATACATGGTGAACAAGTAGCATTCCATGACTATACAATAGATCAATCAATGATAGGCTTCAATAAATAAGGTGAAGGAATTGATCAATACATTGATAGATTGTCAAATTCCTAAGTTTAAAACAATCATCTTCGCACATTTAAACATGGATATGATTATCTTGTCAGAGAAGATAAAGGATATGAACAAATGGTCCAAGGGCATGGAGGATATTTCTAAAGACTTCAAGTAGTTAGAGAGTAAAATGGTGTATATACTAGGAAGTTTGATCAAGGACCCAACTTCCCTCAACCCCATTGGCTTAATAACTAATGAGGAGTTCAAATACAGGGCTAAGCAATTCATGCAATAGGTGAAGAAAAAAATCCAAGGCATTATAGGGGTAGATAATCAAAGGATCTTAGATATGATCCTATCTATAGAAGATAAGGTTGATGATGTTAGAAGCATCAAAGAAGCAATGGGTAGGGCTGACAAAAACTTAAAAGACCTAGTAGACCAAGAATAGGAACTATTCATAGAGCCTATCATCAATTCTAGACTAATTGATGAACAACATGATAAAGCAATGATGATGAAGCAACAAATGTAAAAGATTGCAACTGGAGGAGCTTCTCAAAGTAAAATATATTGACTCGGCATATTCTTTTTGTAACAAAACATGTATATCATTTCAAAAGAGAATATTCTATTTTGGCATGTGCATCTTGTAAAGTGCATTGCTTAAAGGTCAGTTTATTTGTAAACTGTCTGATTCTAGAATATTGTAGAAAGACAACCATCTTTGACACTTGTTCAATTATCATTTGATATGACTAACCAACATACATCAAAGTCTTATATAAAATGGTTATTTTCATTGGTAAAAGAGGAGGGAGTTTTAGAGCAAAACCCACTTTGTAAATTTGGAGAAAATTAATGCAAGGCAATTCTGTAAGGACTATCTCATATTTATTTGTGTATTTTGTTATCATAGTTGCTTCCTCAAACATTTGGTTTGATGTTCATATTTGAATGTCTTATATTAATCTTATATGTTCATGTGTGAATGTAGAGTTTTCCATTTGTGCTTATGCTAGGTTGATTGAAAGAATTTAGATTCATTTCATTTCCATTACATTTCTTAAAGATGTGTTGATGTTATTTTCTTGTGGAAGTAAATCCTTAAAGTGAATTTGAGTTCTTATTTTCATTATTTTAAAATATTTAGACATTTTCTTGGTATATGATAGGATCTGTGTTTTGTCTATTTCATGTCATATATTGGTTTAAGTGTATATCTTTGATGAAATTTAAGCTTTGTCATAATTTCTAGACTAAAGATCATAAGTAACTTTCTTCTCTACCCTACCCTTCATTTTGCACATTTTTTAAATCAAATCATCATAGTTTAGCTTTCATTATAAATGTACATGCTACATTAGACTTTATACTTTAGGTTTTGATCATAATTCACTATACTTAGTTCAAATTACTATCATCTTTCACAAGCAAGATTTAAGACCATAGTTGCTCCTAACAACTAGCTACTCATGCAATAGCTTCTTGAATATAGAAATAAGAAGTGTTTTAAACACTCTATAAACCCTATGATACACTTTTAAGAATCAGATTATGATTTTTCACTGGTGCTAGAAGGAGGGCATGAAGCTAAATCTTTGTTAATTTGAAGTATCTTAACTAATTTTAGTGAATTTTATTCAAATATCAGTTGGTTCTTTGCATATTTAAGTTTTAACTAGCTTGAATTATGTAAATATCATTGACATTCATGGTTTTAGACCAATATTTAGGCATATCTAGCTAAAGATACCTATTCTTTGAAGATTTATGATAAATTATTGCAAAGGAAGTTTAAGATTTGTAAATCTGATGCGTTTAAGGTTAGTGATGGCAATTTTGTTCAAAGATTGGTTGATTCTTTGAAAATTTAGGTTTATTTTAACTTAGAAGTGTAAATATCACTCATGTTTAAAATTTTGAAGGTATCTTTAAGCTAATTTAGTTAAAGATAATTGTTCTTTGAAAGAATTGTATGAATTTGTGAAAAATTTGCTTAATGTATAAATTTAATCATTATTCTTTGCAAAGATAAGGTTTATACATCATATTCTGAAAAGGATATACATCATATTTTGAAAAGGATTTAGAGTTTACAAGATGGAACTACTAAGAATAAGGACTAGGTTGAGGTTTGAGACAAGGTTACCTCTTCTTTATTTGGAGATTCATAGGCTAGTAAGAGAAGATAAAGGTAAGCGTAGGGTTTCTAAATCTCAACCTACTTCACTTATTCACGGTGCTCCTGTGTTAAACCCTTATCAAGGTATGGCATGGTTAGGTGGATAATCTATCAATATATCTAGTCAGGTACATGACTTACCTAGAAACCTTGAGAAATATTTGTCATCTTTCAATCTTACAAGTGTGTTTGTCGGTGAAGAACATATCGAGTCTTTTAAGGTTGATTTAAGATTGTTGAATGTCATTCATGAAGATGTTGCTTGTAGATTATTTTCTTTCACATTCAAAGATGTTATATATATATATATATATATATATATATATATATATATATATATATATATATATATATATATATATATATATATATATATATATATATATATATATATATATTTAGTTTATTAACCTTCCTAAGAATTAAATTACCATTTGGAATGATTTCAACATTATTTTCATTAATCAATTTGGAAAAATCATCAGTCCTTATGTCCATTATCAACAATTCACTACTATGAAGAGAGATTTAAGAGAAACCATTAGAACTTTTAATGATAGATTCTAGAAGATGTTTAGAAAAACTAGAGATCCCTATATACCTAATGAATATTTAAATTTAGATATTTATAAGGATGTTTTAGATCTCATGACTTATATTTTTCTAAAAATATTTATTGAAGTCATAAATACATTGGCCTTAGCCTCTGTTGAAGTTGTGAAAATAAGTGATCAAATGCAACCCTAGGGTTAGTTATCATATGTTATTCCTAATGTTAATCCTAATTTTATTACATTGAATGTCATCCCTAATGTTAATCAGAACATGCCTATTTTAAATCAAATACCAATTTTAAACCAATTGCCTTTGAGTCATGCTCATCCTAGTCAAAACCTAGGATTCTTAAATAACAATGCAAGTGGATCTCATCCACAAGATCAAAGATCTATGGTGCCAAAAACTAGTAGTAGTACTCAAGTTCACAATGCAAAGGCACCTAAAAATGAAAATGACTCCATACTCAAAATGGTTCAAAAACTAAGCACTAATTTTATTTAGTTGTAAAGACAAGTAGGTAACACAAGGGAAAAATCTAACTAGAATTATTCTTATCAAAGGTTCAACAGACCTAAAAATAGGTTTCATAATAATATCAATAATAACAATGAGTCATCTACAAATAAAAATAGTCCTTAAATAAACATATATGATGTAGCTTAAACTGAATATTGTAGAGTTCATAACACTTCAAAGCATGGCAAATTAGATTGTATAAAATTTTGTATTGATTTTGAATTATTTCAAGATGAGTTAGATACATTTGAAGGTGGACCTAACAAATATAATACTGTAGGTACATCTGGTTCTTCAAAGGCATCTAAATCTACTGACCTAACTCTAATGGTGGAGATATTTGATTTTCCATTCCAAGATGAGAATGAAGTTGAGGATACTCCAAAGGAGATTCATGCTTTTCAATAGTATCTAAATAAGACTTATCCACTGAGGAATAGAGAATAAAATCAACCATTGACTAGTTTAACTCCACCAAATAACTTGATACTCCTCCTGATCTTGAAGCAAAAAATAATATAGAACCTCCAAATGAAAGTAACTTTATAAATAATGTTGATACATCTAGTTATTCTACTACGAGTGGATATAATATAGTTGAGGATATGAAAAATATTAAAGCTAATATCACTTTACATGAATTGACTCAAATTACTAAACAAAGAGACTTGTTGCTTGAATATTTATCCGAAAAGCTTAATAAATCACAAAAAGTTGCAAATGCCAATGTAGTGATGTATAATAACAAATTAAAGGTTAGACCTTTCTTAATAACAATTAGAGTTTTTGTTAAAAACTTACACAATTATTTATTATATTCAAGTGCCTCTACAAATATCATGCCAAAAGGTATTTGTGAAAAACTAGGTTTAACTCATATTAAGTCTGATAGAGTAGTTACTCAATTAGATTAATTTAGAGTTAAAGTAATTGGTTAATTATTGAATGTTCATATGTATCTTTCTTCAGAGCCAAAGATACAACAATTCATAGATATTCAAGTTTTGGATATTTTAGATGCTTATAGAATGTTTTTAAGCAGATATTGGACTAAGTCTTTAAATGGATACATGTCAACTGATTGTTCTCATATGTGACTTCCATGGAAGGGAGTTCCCAATCAAATTCAGACTGAAAGAGAGCCAAAAATGAAACACATGATCACCGAATACAATGCATCAAATGAAAGGGTCAACATGGTTAATTCTAATTTGGGAGTTTACACTCTTGATACCCACCAAGTATGTGACTCTAAAGACTCTCATTCCATGCCTGGATTTTGGAAATTATATTTTGATGGTGTTAGATGTACATCTGAATCTGGAGTAGGAATTGTTCTAATCAATACTATTGGGAAAGAATTTAATTCTTCTTGCAAACTTTAGGTTCCTTGCATTAATAATTTGGTATAGTATGAATCTTTAATCTTAAGATTATAATTTTCTATCAAACACAAATTCAAAAAACTAATAGTATATGGTGATTTTGAACAAATATCTAATCAAGTTAGAATTAAATACCAATACAAATTATCATATATTAATAAATATAAGTTTAGAGTATGGGACTTGATTGAATGTTTTGATGTTTTTAACATTATTTAAATCCTAAGAGTAGAGAATCAGTCTGCTAATGAACTCACTCACCTATAGCCAACCTCATACCAAATTAAGATTCAAAACTATAAAACCTTAGCATTGAATTGGTTCCATGTCCCTCAGTTCCTGACAATGTCAATCATTTGCAAGTATTTAGTGATGATCAATAGATCCTAGATTTTATGAACAAATCAAGAGTATTTGAGTCTCATATTATTGATGAGGTCAATGAAAATTATCTTGATGAAGATAATGCTAATGATAATATTATTCAATTGAATGATAATAAAATTCTCAAAGGCATAATTACCTTAGAAATATTGTTTGACACAGACAAGCTAGTTGAAATTGTTAAAGCTCCCAAAATGAATGGGAAAGATTATAATGTCATTGACATAGGAACCCAAGGTCAACCTCAACTAGTAAACATTGGTACAACTTGTATAAACATACAATACATAAAGGCTAAATATTTTTTGACCAAGTACAAAGATCCTATAGCATGGTCCTATGAAGACTTAAAGATCTTTGATCATAGAGTCATTACCCATACCATTCTATTAAAACAAGCTTGTAAACCTTTTAGATAGAAACAAAGATCTGTCAATCCTATTTTAGAACCATTAATATATAAAGAGGTAAAAAATCTATTTAATTCAAAAATAGTGTTTCCAATTAGACATTCTACTTGGGTAGCTAACTTAATACCAGTTAGAAAGAAAAATGGAGAAATTAGATTGTACATAGAATTTGTAAATTTAAACAGGTGTTTTGAAAAAGATAATTATCCTTTACCTTCCCTTGAATAGGTCATTTAAATTTTTAGTGGTTCTTCTATGATGTCTTTCTTAGATGGTTTTTCAAGTTATAATCAAGTACTTGTAAACAAGGAGGATATAATGAAGACTGCATTCACAACAAAGTGGGGAAATTTTTCTTACAAAAGGATGCCTTTTGGGATCATCAATGCAGGAGATACATTTCAAAAAGATATGGACCATGCTTTTCAAAGTCTCACAACTAAATGCATCATCATATATATGGATGATCTAACCATGTTTTCTAAAAATAGGGAAGACCATATTATGCATTTACAATAGGTATTTGAACATTGTAAAAGGTATGGAATTTCCATTAATCCTAATAAATGCATTTTTTGTGTTACAAAATGGAATTTAATAGGAAATTTTATAACTAAATATTGGATTTATATATATCCTAATAGATTTGATGCCATATCCAAAATAAAACCCCCTAATAGTAGAAAATAATTAGTCTTTCTTTGGGAAAATCAATTTTGTGAGAAAGTTCATTTCTAGTTTTGAAAAAATTATGAAGCCACTAAATGACATGATTAAGAAGGATGAAAAGGTCATATGGAATGAAGTGATAAGGAAAACCTTAAAGGATATTAAATAAGTAATAGGATAGGCATTAGTGTTGATAAGTCTTGATTTCATAAAAGAATTTTATCTTTATTTTTTTGCTTTTGATCATAATATTTTAGTTATTTTAACTTAGAAAATAAATAAATATGATCATCCAATTTCATTTATGATCACTAATTTTAATAACGCTAAGTTAAATTATTATTTGATTGAAAAACAAGCATGTGCTTTAGTTAAGGCAATAAAAAAGTTTAGACACTATATTCTTAGAAATAAAGTGCTTTCAATATTATCAGACCCTGAAACTAAACTTATGCTTAGTAAATGTGAATTGGGAGAGAGAAGAGGTAAATGGACGTCTATACACCAAGAGTATGATCTTGAGATAAAAACTACCAAGTTGGTAAGGTGTCAAGGATTGATTCAATGACTAATCCTAAATTAAGTGTCATGCAGGTTGATCAAAAACAATTCCAACCAAATGATTGGTATGATGCAATTATTCATCTTCTAATCAATGTTTCTTATCCTATAGGATTGATTAGAGAGCAAAAAATATCTTTGATTCTAAAAAAAACACACTTCTTGATCATAAATGGGGTATTCTTTAGAAAAAATTATGAAGGAATATACTTAAGATTTTTTTCAAAGAAAGAAGTAGCTAAGATATTGAGTACTTTTCATGATAAAATTGGAAGTGGACACCCCTCTAGAAAAATAAAAACTCATAAAATCCTAAGGGTAGGATATTATTGGCCCATAATCTTCAAGGATACACATAAGCATGTTAGATAATGCCATCAATGTCAGATCTTCAACACCAAGGATCTAAAAGCAGTTATGCCATTGAAGTCTATTATGATTGATAAAACTTTTACTCAATGGGTTTTGTAATTTATGGGGATAATCAACCCTAATTATTTAGAGGGACACAAATATGTTCTTACTGTTACTGACTATTGTACAAGATGGATAGAGGCAATAACAACTAAACAATGTAGAACTGAAGATGTAATCAAGTTCTTAAAAGAGAACATTTGTATAAGATTTGGGACACCAGTATCATTAGTTTTTGATAATGGATTGACATTTATATCTATAAAATTGATTGAGTGGGCCTATGATAACAACATCATTCTTAAGTTATCATCAAATCATTACCCTCAAGATAAGGGAGTCTCATAATCAACAAATAAGAACTTGATGAAAGCTATCAAAAAGTTTGTATCCCAGCAACTGAGAACATGGCATAAATTGCATAAATATGATCTTTGGGAACACATAACTAGAGTGAAATAAGCTCTGAAAGAATCACCATTTATTTTGGTATATGGTCAAGAGACAATATTTCCAATCACTCTCAAGTTGCCAACTTAAAAGTTCATGCAAGAGTATATGAAAGAAGATCAAGAGTATGCTAATTCAAGGTTTCTTGACATCATTTAGATGGAGGATGAAAGGGAAGAATAATTTTCCAACTTTAGTGGACATCAAACCACAGTCAAAAGATGGTTTGGCAAGTGTTCAAAGATTAAGGTGTTCAAGCAGGGAGACCTAGTTCTCCTATGGGACAAATCCTTAGAGCCAAAAGGAAAACATGGGAAATTCACTCCTTTGTGGATTTGTCCTTATCATATTGTTGATAAATTGGGAGATAATACCTTCAAGCTCAAAAACTTACAAGGATGAAAGTTCACTTTTCCAACTAATGGGCAATACCTCAAGCACTATTTCTCTAGTATCCCACCATAATTCCTTATGGAGTAACTTGTAAGACTAGTTATAATTAGTGTAGGTAGGTTTAGATTAGTTTTATTTCATTTTATTTGTTTGTAAATAATATTTTTACATATTTATTTGTTTGTTGTTTGTTTGTGTGTTCCCTATTTTGCTTGTTATGTGTTTGTTTTCTTTATTTTGTTATATGCTTTCAATAAGTCTTTTTTCAAGATAGTTTCCAAACCAATACATGTAAATGCTCAAAATAAATTCTCAAATCAAGAATGTAGGTATTAATCTTAAGCATTGGTTTATCATGGATTTTATAAATTTGAGCTTGATGTTATATTTTTGATAAATTGATGAGGATTGATATCTAAGTTAATTATTCCTTAAAATCTTAAACCTTGTTCTAATCTAAGTCTGATTCTAATAAGGATTGCATATGATTGAGTTAAATTATGAATTATTTAAGCCAAGTCATGTTGGCACTTAAATAATATTATTTTCTGAGATGAAGTTTATAACCAAATATGATTGTCTAGAAATCAAACATTTGACAAAATCCTAAAAACCTAGCTAATTCTAGTTCCCAACCTTTGTTGGAAAGCTCAATATATCTAAAAATTATAAAAATAAGAGATTTATTGAAAATTTGAAAGATTTATAAGAAAGGGTGATTTTGGTAACCTCTATTGGGGCTATGGATGCTTGGATAGAAGTGGAACAAGGCCTTGAGTAGAGCCAAAGGTGTCTCTGTCAAGGTTATGGACACCTAGTTGGTAGCAGAGCAATGTCCAAGCCTTACTTTTTCATAAAAATAGTATTCATAATGAATATCTAAATATGATACAAGTCTATGTTATTGATTAAGGTCATGAAATTTGGAAGTTGTCTTTTAAATCCCATGACAATCAATGAACTAATCAAAACACACACACAACATGATTAGGCTTTGATGTTTGAATCTAACTTTGCATTTGTAAAATTTCTTTTAGTCATGAATTGATATTAAAGATGGTGATTGATCATGTGGAATGATTGGTCTATTTATTAGTTAAAATTAATAGTATCTGATTTCTAATATTTGGAAATGTTACCCCCAGAAGTCATCATTTATTGAGGTCAACATACCCCTACTTCTAAAAAATGAGGACCCTTGTTCAATTTTTCAAATTGTGTTAGAAATTAACATTTAAATTGAATAAAATTTCATTATTTGAATATCATAGTTCTCATATGGCTTAATTAACATGTTTTCATATAATCCTTATTTTACTTCATCCAATATTTCTAATGTTTGATTCTAGTGTTTTGATATTCTAGGTTTAATGGAGGTTGATTTAAATGAACAATGTTTAGGGTTTTATGCTTCAATGTCAAATTAACCCTTGGTTAAATAATATGATATTGTTTGATTATTATATCTTAACCTCTGGTCTTAATTGTTTTATTAAATCCATGTTTAAGTGATGTTTAAAAAAACCTTAGTCTAATTATTTTAGCCTAAGTTTTTATTTTGAAATGAGCTCATATTTATATGGGATTCTTTTTCAAGTGGATTTAAATTTATGCGGGAACATTTTCTATATTTTGAACCTAGTTTAAAATTTAGTATAAGCTCTAATCATGTTTATTAATACAACTAAAACCTTCATCTAAAACTTTATCCTTAGTTATTTATACTCCCAAACCCTTACCTTACTAGTTTTATTGTTGGCAGGAATGGATTAAATGTGGTGTCACCAAGTGGAAAGATTTTGAGAGCTTGTATAAAATATCAATGGTGCATGGATAATTTCTTGAGTCAAAATGTCAAAGATCTTAAGGATCAGTGAAATAATTACAAGTGTCACAATCTTGATGAATCCAAAAAATCAATGGCATGCAGATGCGAATCGTAGTTAATAAGTCAAGCCCATAGATTGATGATGCACATTTAATAGAGCAATAGAGATCTGATGGTGAGAAAAGGTTAAAAATTCAAGGATACTGAGAAGGAACATGAGAGTGACAAGTGTCATAATCTTAGTAAGTGATCAAGTAGATCAATGGCCCACATTCGAGGTTGTGCATAAAGATAGAGATCAATGATCTATGTTTGATCGTGCATTCAATAGATCAATGGTGCGAGTCTAATCCAATATAAGGAAGATCAATGGCCCACATTTTATTATACATTTAATATCAATAATGCAAGTGGAATTAACAATTTGAAGATCCCATATTGAACAAGATGATGCCATATGGTATGAGAGCATTCAAGTAATGAATATTGTTTGTAAGGTACACATAGAACCTATAAAACTGCCAAATGTCTCAATCTTGGAAGCTCATAAGGAAGATCAATGGCCAATGATAAAGTCAAGGTCAAAGGACTTCTTAAGATATAAATGGTGTGAATTTGGTCAAACTTCAAGATTACATAAGGCAATGACATGTTTCCAAAAATGATAATGATCACATTTTAAATAAATGAACAGTGTGACATGGCAATGCCACATAGGCAAAACATGTCATTTTTGGAGATATTATGGACCTGAACATGCAAAAGGTATAAATGTGCAATCCAAATACAATCTGGGTCATCAAAGCTCACATTTTGAACTTGCTTTCCACCATTATATCTCTATGAAACCTTTGAAAATCCCTAAGAGTGTACGGATAACCCTAATTTATCCCTGGATTCACTAGTTTAAGCCTAAAGAGTTAAAATATTATGTGTAAAAGGATAATTCAATTGTAATTATAGCAATGGTGACTCATAAACATGTTTTAAAGCAAGAAGCTGAGTTATATTTGGCATCAGATGCCTAAGGATGAGTGTTCAAGGACACTAAGTTTGTAGCTTCTTCTTTAAATATAGGGGATAATAATTATTCTAAATTATTTTGGATAATTGAAAACCAGCCAGTGATTACCAAGGAAGAAGAGAAGATCCTCTCAACAAAGAGATTATATGATGACATTGTATCCATCCAAATGACTAGACTTCAATATGTAGCTACAAAACTAGAGGTACTTCATTTCATTAATATTCTTGGTCCCATTTTTAAGGAAGCTAAGATAGACAAGGGTTTATTAAGTAATGAACATAATCAGAGGAAAGTTGCTCAAATTTTCCAAATTACCTTTGAGTCTTATTATAAATTTCCCAAACCCTAAATTAACCTAACCTCTATTCGTTCATGGGATAAATATCATAACATGATGGATATCCTAGCTATGTGGTTAGAATTTGGTAACTAGGTTATTATAGACCCTGCAAAGAACATCTCAATAAGTCAATTTAGACCTAGAATTAGGATGGTGATGACCATGCTAAATAAGTTGTATGGATGTGTAAATACAACATATGTAAATATAATGTGGGTGACCATGGTGTATTTCATCATTGAAAAGGTGATAGTTCCTCCATTGGGTGAGATAATCAGCATCTCCCTGAGTAGATAAATATATGCAATCAGGCATAATAAGAAGAATGAGTTTTACATGATGTCTTATCTTTCAAATGCACTATGTGCAACCACAAAGATTCCCAACTAGAGATAATGGTCTCCAAGTGGTACTCAGACTATTTCCCAATACTATTCCAAATTACACATCTATAAGTATAGAAATCACATCCAGTTCATTTGTGATTGTCTACCTTATATTAAATGAAGCTATAATTGGTATTCCTATGGAGAGAGTTATCCCTTTGATCAAGAAATATATTGAAGCAATGGGAGATATATGGTCATACCCTAACTATATTTTTATAAGGATTGAAGTAACTCAAAATTATCCTCTCAAACTACCAGTCATGTACTTGATAAGTTAGTTGAACAAGAAGTAGCCTATCAATTTTTCCATGGTATAGATGGTCTTTAAAAAACTAAGAGAAAAGGTATCCTACACATTTTTCCTATGTAAATTAGCAAAACTATATTCAGACAATGGGATCACACTGAGGTTGTCTCAAAACATTGACTGTCTTTCAACCTACATATGGATGATCTTAGATAATGGGACCCTTATGGGAGAGTAAAATAACATTTGAAGATTAAGGGTATTTTGAATGTACCATATGAACATGAGCCCAGTTCATTTGACTTCATATACATTAAATCATCCTCAAGATATGAAGTTACTAGGAGATTAAAAGAACACAACATAACACCTGAGTCTAGATAGAATAGGGACAAGAAAATGGAAGATAGGTGGCAACTAGGCCATAAGTAGTATCACTTGATTGATTTTGGTTCATCCAATATTTCCACAATAAAGGTAAAAGTAAAACATAATATTGAATAGAGGAGGCTAGATGAATTACTTCTAGTTCACTATCTCCTAGATCTTCCAAACTAGAAGAGCAAGATGTACATATGATAGCATTAGACCCCAATGAATTCGTTGAAGATGCACTTAGGATGTTATCTATGGATTATGAGACAAATTTATATTAAGAGGCAAAGGTTGAATAAGTCAAACATGATAAGGGAAAGTCCTTGGACCTGATGGTTATTGACACCCCTAAAAGAAAAGTTGAGATGGACATTGTTTTAAAGGCAAATAAACCAAAGATAACTATTAAACCACCTTTGAGTGAAGTTAGCTTGTTTAGTGAAGAAAACATACTATATGGTCTACCTATCCCTAAGTGGTTCATTTATGAACCAAGGTTAGAAAAGCTTCCTACTATTCATCATCCATGGGCTATGGTGAAGGCTACTAACATCCCAATACAGTAAGAATTGAGTCCATAGATCATTGTTATACAAGAAGAAGAAGTAAAGAGATTTGATACTCCAAGTCAATTAGTTGAATCACAAATAGATGTCCTAGTTCCACATGTGACCTAATATTTAATTGGGGTCAATTTTGACCCAGGCACTACTAGTTTGTAAAGGGTGATTGAGAAAATGGTCATGCAAGGTGGTGAATAAAACATATATCAAAAGTTGGAGCCCTTGACTAATTTAACCTAGGAGAAAGGATAGAGACTTGGTGTGAATCCAATATTTGAGAAGGTCATACTAGATCTAGCTCAAGCACAGTCAAAATAGTTACAAGATGTTATCAAAGGCCTGAAGCAACAAAAGAAGAACTTAGAGGAGTAGTTTATCCTATCAGTGCCAAGGGATGTTATCAATAAGTTTTAATCAATCATTTATGACATGTTTAGCTTCTTAAAATATATAAGGTCCAAGAAATACATGGTGAACAAGTAGCATTCCATGACTATACAATAGATCAATCAATGACAGGCTTCAATAAAAAAGGTGAAGGAATTGATCAATACATTGATAGATGGTCAAATTCATGAGTTTAAAATAGTCAACTTGGCACATTTAAACATGGACCTGATTATCTTGTCAGAGAAGATAAAGGATATGAAAAAATGGTCCAAGGCAATGAAGGATATTTTTAAAGACTTCAAGTAGTTAGAGAGTAAAATGGTGCATATACTGGGAAGTTTGATTAAGGACCCAACTACCCTCAGCCCCATTGGCTTAATAACTAATGAGGAGTTAAAATACAAGGTTAATAAATTCATGTAAAAGGTGAATAAAAAAAGATGAGGCACTACAAGGTTAGATAATAAAAGGATCTTAGACATGACCCTATCTATAGAAGAGAATATTGGTGATGCTAGAATTATCAAGGAAGTAATGGGGAAGGCTGACAAAGATTTGAAAGACTTAGTACACCAAGAAGAAGAACTATTCATAGAGCTTATCATCAATTCTATATTGATTTATGAACAACATGATAAAGCAATGAAGATGAAGTAGCAAAATCAAAATATTGTAACTGGAGGAGCTTCTCAAAGTCAAATAAGTTGACTTAGCATATTCTTTTTGTAACAAAACATGGATATCATTTGAAAATAAAATATTTTCTTTTTTAAAAGCATGTGCATCTTGTAAAGTGCATTGCTTATAGGTCAGTCTATTTTTAAAGTGTCTAATTCTAAAATGTTGTAGATGGATAGTTGTACTTGACACTTGTTCAATTATCATTTGATATGACTGATCGACATACCTCAAAGTCTTATATAAAAGGGGTATTATCATTGGTAAAGAGGAGAGAGTTTTAGAATAAAAACTACTTTGTAAATTTTGATCAAATTAATACAAGCAAGGGAATTATGCAAGGATTGTCTCGTATTTGTTTGTGTATTTTGTTATCATGGTTGTTTCCTCAAACATCTCATTTGATATTCAGATTTGAATAGCTTGTATGAATCTTAGATGTGCATGTGTGAATGAAGAGTTGTCAATTTGTGCTTATGTTAGGTTGATTGAAAGACTTTAGATTCATTTCATTTCCATTGCTTTTCTTGAAGATGTGTTGATGTTATTTTCTTGAGGAATCAAATCCTTAAAGTGAATTTGAGTTCTTATTTGCATTGTTTCAAAATCCTTAGACATTTGCTTGGTATATGATAAGATCTATACCTTTGACTATTTCATGTCATTTATTGGTTTGAGTGCATATCTTTGATGAAATTTAAGCTTTGTCATAATTTCTAGACTAAAGACCTGAAGTAACTTTCTTCTCTACCCTACCCTTCCTTTTGCTCATTTTTTTAATCAAATCATTGTAGTTTAGCTTTCATTATAAATGTACATGCTAGATTAGACTTTAGAATTTAGGTTTTGACCATAATTCACTATACTTAGTTCAAATTACTATCATCTTTCACAATCAATCTTTAAGACCATGGTTTCTCCCAACAACCAACTACTCATGTAATAGATTCTTTGAATCTAGAAATGGGAAGTGTTTTAAACACTCTTTAAACCCTGTGATACACTTTCAAAAATCAACAAGGTTGTAGGAGGTTATTTTAAAGGTGAATTAACTATGAAAAATATATTAAAAAGTGGATTATGGTGGTCTGTTATGATTTAGGATAAAAAACAAGTTATGAAACACTATGATGTATGCTAATGCATTGGAAAGCCTAATTAGAGAGATGAAATTCTATTTAATCTAGTTCTTGAAACTCTAATTTTGAGAAACATTAGATTTTTGTAGGCATATTAATCTACCCTATAAATTATCCAATGCTCATTATATCATTATTGTAATAGATTATTTTAAAAACTAGGTTGAAACAACTATGAATCTAAGTTGCATAGTAAAGGATGTTACAAAATTTCTATATGAGAATCTTATAACAAGGTTTAGATGTCCACCAAGGCTAATTAGTGACCACAATACACATTTCCTCGACAATATCATCAAAATCCTCATATATTATTTCATGTTTTCACACTAGAATATAATTACCTACCACCCACAAGCCAACAATCAATCTAAAGCCTCCCCGAGGCAATTTGTCTGGACTCCCCCAGGGGTTCTTGGATGTAAATGTTAGATTTTGAAGGTTTACCATTTCAATGCAGAAAGTGTCACCTGACGGGGCATGTTGCAACCCGGTGTATTGCAGGGAAATCCAAATCTAGAAGATCACCTTCTTGGTGGTCTGAAGCTGATCATGATCATTATTTTGCTAAACAACCCGAGGAAGATTCGACTGATTCAGAGAATGAGAATGAAAAGAGTATCCATTCTGAATCGATGGATCAAAAGACTCTGCTGGAGACAAATCCTGTTAAAGGTTCGGTGTAAATTGGATTATGTGATCTCTCTAAACCGATTACTGAGGAGGTGGTGGTTCCTCCACCTGTTTTGAAGGATTCTCCTAGGAGCCAGATGTTGGCTGGTTCTCATATGGATTTTGCTGAGGCATCGATGTCCCCTGGACTTCATGGATCATGGCCTTCTGAGGACTAGGTTGCTAAGGTAGCTAAGGTAGAGGATGGTTGGACAGCTGTTAAGAGGAAGAAGTCTAAGCCTTTGGTCCCCCCTCTAGACATGAAACTTCGGTCTTGTAAAAAAAATATCCATTATTTGTCCAGCTCTTGAAAGCTGTTTACAGATTACTGGTTAATCTGGTATTGCTTATGCAGGTTCTAGGCTATTTTATATCCTGGGTGTGCTTAAGGTTTATCTCTCTTCTAATGTAAAGGGTTTTGGGGCCCCTTCAAAACCTATTTTTACCTTAATCTAAAACAATCAATCTAAAGCATAAAACAAGGTATTAGAAAGAATGCCAACAAAAATTTGTAATGTGTAGAGAGACAATTGGGAGGATCACATTCCTACAACTTTGGGGGCTTATATAACTAACTATAAATTAGTTATTGGACATACATTATTTCAATTGGTATATGATATGGAAGAATTCATTCCAATGGGACACATTTTT
Source organism: Torreya grandis (assembly GCA_037957365.1). NCBI lineage: Eukaryota > Viridiplantae > Streptophyta > Pinopsida > Cupressales > Taxaceae > Torreya > Torreya grandis. The sequence goes on along the minus strand of JARHVA010000916.1, from coordinate 1,215,544 downwards.
TCCAGTCTATGAATCATAATGGTAACATGGATTGGAGATAAATAGTCACTAGAGAATAATTTTAGCATAATCAATGAGTCTATCATGCACAGAGCAAGCACATATGATGGAAAATTGGAATAAATATATGTAAAAACATATATTGAAGGTATAACATGGTCACAATCCATAAATAAAATAATTTTAACATAATTAATGAGTCTTATTGTATGATAAAAGGTTCAAGATACACTCAAGAAAGTTGTGACTCAGATGGAGATGACTATATGTGATCTGTCATATGATAGGATAGGGTTACCATAGTATTGTGAGATTTGAAATGATATGTTATTTTAGGATGAGTGAATAGTATTATGCTTAAGTTTTACCATCAATAATGTAAGAAAAATAAAAGAACACAAAAAAGTGCCAATTAACATAACTAAGGTAGGATTTCAATTTTTAAATATGTGTGGTAATATAGAAGAGCATTGATAAATAAAATTTTACTTTTAACTATAGAAATACAAATATAACAAGAAGGTTATTATTACTTCACTAAAACATTAGGATGTATTGGATTCATGAGAGGAATCTATGACACCTTATGAATTTCATAAGGTATGAATATGTGAAAAAAATCATATCAGAGATCTATAAAGAAAAACGTTAAAGCAAATGGTGTAAAATTTAATTCATTTTCAAATCCAAAAAAAAGGTCACATGAAATGAAATAAGATAAATTTTTTGGTGCATTAAATCGAGAAATTAAATACCTTTGAAGAAAAAATGAAATGGACATGTGTTACTTTTCAAATGGATAATTCATCAATGAAAAGGAAAAATGGTGTGGGAAGTAAACGAACAATAACATCACAAGGTAATGTGAAACAAAACTAAAAGGGGCACAATGATTGGATATAAAAACTTTGCATAACATTTGAATTGAAGAATTCATAGGATAGTTCCAATCAATTCTGACATTCACAATACCGAGTGTTATTTTAGAGTAGTGGAGGACTGAAAAAAGGGAAAGAGACCAAAGAAGAAAGAAACACAAAAGTATTGATAAACTAAGACACAAATATAGAGAAACTAAAGAGGTATCAAAATTAGTTCTATCTCCACTACAGAAAAATAAGAAATGGTGATCAAAATTTTCTCTTAAGTAGGTAAAATGGGATGATTTAGAGCCATTCAATTTAGTAAATGAGGTATAGAAGTAATATATCAGCACTCTTTATCCAAAGTTGGTATTGGATAAATAGAGGTTGAAATCATACAAATCGAAGTATTCAGAGGATCTAATGCATAATGACTAATTTGACTACTAGTATTTGAGTAGAATCTAAAATTGTGTCAAACCCTACTCAGTTGATACAATAATGGATAAATTTGTCTATCACCATACACAATAATTCACATCAACTCCTAGATGGATTTGAAAGTGATTGAGTTAAAGGTAAGAATGAACCTGTTTATGCTATAGAAATATACAAGCCCACCTTCCATCTAAATATTAAGGAAACATTCTCAATTGTGAAGACAACTCAAGGCACTTGGTCATAGATAATTCGATGAGTTTATTTACAAAATCTATCATGGTATGATAGTAGAACAATATAATTGGTGAAGATGTATGGTTCATAAAGAGTTTATTAGGGATCAATTTTTAGTGTTATCAAAACTTGATATGATATAAGGGATGAGGCCAAGATCGTATCCCTAATGAATTTGATAGAATGAATACCCCTCAAACATTAATTCTTAACATAAAATCACCCTCATAAAATAATTATAAACAAAATAAAAAATAAAAACAAAACTATCAGAGTATTGGCAACCCCTCCTTAAAGTTAAAATATAAAGATTAAAGGAGGAGCAAGAAGATACTTGGCTGCCATAAAATTGAACCATGAGAATACATAAAGTTGATGTTTAAGACATCAAAATTTTCAACATGGGAAACTATTTCAATCTAACGGTATTTGAGAAGAAATTTGTGGATATTAAATTTATATGAATAAAAGGAATGCAATTCAGATTCCACTCATTTAAACCATCAGCATGGATGTCATGTTTAGTATCATGAAAAAATTGGTGTAATAATAGACAATATTCATAATGGTGTAGGGAGGACTCACTGACTTGAGAACATACAAGGCCAATCAACTAAACTGCATACACTCCCTAAAATATCAAATTGATTAGACAAGTTACATTACAATGGCACAATTTTTGTGCACAATGTAAAGTCAACCAATTTAACATCATTTTTTCTCTTGGGAATAAGAGAATTAATTTAATTTGGGAAAGTGTTGATAAGGAATTGTGACTATTGTCATGTAAGCATTGGGTAGTGTTATAGATATAAAATATATACATTTTGGAAAAGATATTGTAAATGGATAATATGAATGTAAGTTTAAACACATTTTAGGGAGAGAAAGAAGAGGAAATGAAAAGTCAAGAATAGGAAAAATTAAGAGAAGATTTTATAAATATTTAATAAGTTATATAAAGAAAGAAGTAGTTGGTATTAGTAATTGTAAATTATTAGTTAGTATAAGATATGTCTCTAGTTTATATATTTTATTTATAATATTATTTAAAATATTTTGTGTATTTTATTTATATAAAGTATATGTATCTTTTGAGTGCTTTGGTATATTCTTATCTTGTAGAGGATGTATAAATAGTTGGTGTGTATTATTTTCATACTTGTTATGAAGTTTATTTTAAGTAGTATTGTTTTAGATTATGGTAAAAGTAGGTTTTGAAGGGACCCCGAAACCCTTTAACAGAATCAAAAAAGATAAAGCATTAACAACCACCAGGAAAAGTAGTCCTGAAACCTACTAAAGAGCAGCATCAAAATCAGGTTTTACAGGGACCTGAAACCACAAACATAGTCCAATAAAAGTACCCAGGTTTTACAAGGACATAGAACCTCAAATAAAAAATTTAGACCAAGAACCAAAAAATAGGACCAAAAATAAGAACCAGTTACAACAACCAGCAACAAGGACCTGAACAGGAACAAAACCAATAAAGAAGACCCTAAGCTTCTATTGCAATTCCATGATCATCTTGATAGCCTCCTTCCCAATCATAGCAGTGTCTTGGATAGAGTTAGTAGCCAAAGTAGCAGCATCTTGCAAGGCTTTCTTCCTCGAACTCTATGTTGTCCTCTTACTTGGACCCTCCAATGATATTGTTTCTTCATTTGCTCTTTTACCAAGGCTAGCTGCAGTAGCACAGATGCTTGATGTTACCTACTTGATTTTAAGTAGTATTGTTATCAAAGTGAGATTTAATATATGTACAACATTATTTAATGTACATTTAATGTTGGTAGCTATCCGCACATGTGTGATAAGAGTTAAGTTTAATTTATGGAATGATCCTAGCTTTCACTCCACCAATAAAAATCTCCCACTCATCTCTTGCTTTTCATATATAATAAAACTTTGTGTACTCATTATGGAATAGATCTTAGAGGAGCATATCTTGAGTTGATTGTGATGTATTCTCTTAGAAGTCATGTTCTGATGTAACTATTTTTGGTTACAAACATACATTATATACTAATTTTTTTAGTTAATCTCTTTTGAGGTCATATGTGTGGATGGTTTGTTATTGTGGAGTTTTCTTGGGTCCTCTTCAATTATAATATGATATCAAATCCATTTTTAATATGGTATCAGAGCGAGATTCTCAATCTCCATATCACATTGTTTTAGATTTAGTTCTCTCTTCGATTAGATTCACATTGATTAAAGATATACATATGAAGAAGTTCTATTGAAATAATATCTACCATTTTTCATCTATGAGTGTTCTTAATGCATATCTATCATTCCCATTACATTCAATATGCCAAACAAAGTTAGATTTGACTTTTTTAACCTAAATCTGACACTGTGAATTTATTTTTGTAAGACATGTAGATCATATTTCATGCAAATATGTAGAACTTGTAGGGGTAGAAATGATCAAACGGGAGTGAAAATGATATTTTCAACTCATTTGACATGTTTTTTAGACCAAATTTTTTGTTTTTAAAGTAACTCATGAAGAGTTGTCAGCATTTATATTTGGATACATATTATATTTGGATCCATTCAAAGGGTATTGTTTTCACCTTGACTATTTTTCAAGATCTACACAATAATGAGGTTTTCATATGTATTTTGTATTTGCACTGATTTATAAATTTCTACGGGGAGGTTTCTAGCCTTGTTTGCTTTCATACTTGTGTGTGTTTTTTTGTAATTCATTTTCACATTTTAGTTGCTTAAGTCCTTCATGTGGCATATTGAAAAATCTCACATGAGGATTTTGTTCTGCTTTTTTCCACACCTACCACATTGAAATTTTTTGGATATATTAAGCTATTTTTTACTCACTCCCTAATTAATCTTATAAGGGGTGTTGTGTACTTCTAATGCTTTCTTTGTTGTTAGAGTATGCTATGTATCTTGTGTTTGTTCTTGTATACTATGTACATGTAGAGGTTGGTATCAAAATTTAGTTTATTTTTTCTAAGCCATCTTTACTAATATTAAAATTTATAACATTATCTTTGAGTCAAAATTTGTTGTTGGTATTAAAATTTAAGATATTTTTTATGAACCAACATTATTTTGTATTATTAAAATTTAGAATAGTATTTAAGCTAACTCTCATTGGTGTATTTTACCCATGCATTTTAGTCAGATGGAGCACACATCTATAGTTACTTTTGTTTACTAGGATCACCGTCATTTATTTTCAATCGAATGATAGCCATGGCATCATTGAAGTTTAGAAGGCTTCAATCACTTTTGTGCCTATTCACATTTATAAAATTTAAAATAGTATACTGCTAGTCATACCTAAAAAAATATATAATTTGTTAAATTTATATATATTATTAAGTATAATGTGTTAAAAACTTCTATATAATATATTATCACTTTAAATTTATATTTTTTTGTTTAAATGTTTATGCCTTTGAGATTATAATTTAAGTGTTTATAGTCATTAGGTTTAGAGTTTAGTCTAATTTAATGTTGTTAAGATTATTCAAAGTCATTAGAATTTAGTTTTCCACTCTAAGTTAATGTTATCTTTTATCCAATAATTTTTGTATGATCTCAATAGTTAAAATTCAAAATCAATCATGTCTTAAATGTTTACAAATGATTCATTCTCAATCAAAACCAACATCTATGATGTTTTATATTATGTGGGGATGTGACACTAAACATAATATCAAAAAATTTAAACAATGTCAAAAAAATTAAAGCCAAGGGTGATCTCCAATGGTAGTGGTTGTCACCTATGTTATTCATGGTCAAGTGGCAGTGGTCAATGACAAAGGCTACCAATGAAATAATAAGGACCCTATCCTCAAACATTCTATAGTTTGTTTGTTAGTTTGTTTAGTGTATGGTGTATTAAAATCACCTGTGTTATTCATGATCAAGTGGCAGTGGTCAAGGATAAAGGCTACAAATGAAATAACAAGGACCCTATCCTCAAACATTCTATAGTTTATTTATTAATTTGTTTAGTGTATGGTGTATTAAAATAAATTATTCTACTTAGTATAAATATTTTTCCCTATTGTGATGATAAAATAAAGGTTCATATGATAATATTATAGCAATCATGTTCTTGACAAGGGTTGTTGATTTATTCCCTTCATTTGGATTGGTTGATCTAGTTCCCATTTATGAATAAAACCATCAGTATGTGTGCAAGATCCAATGAAGCACATATATATGTGAAGGATTGAATTCAACACATTTGTGTGTGTGTGTGTACAAGCTTCAATGTAGGACATTTGTGTTTTTTGTGAAAGCTGCATAGAAGCAAATTTATGTGTGTGTGTGTGTGTGTGCACGTGCATGTGCATATCTATGTGTAAGCTTCAATACAACATAATCATGCATGTCAAGTCCATCTGCAAGCTCCATAGTAGCATACTACAATTATTTGAGTGTGGTTCCTTTCCCTTTATCTACACTAAGGGGGGAATATTGAATATTTAATATTTTTATGCTTATAACAGAATACTATTTTATGTGTGTATGAGTTATTAAAGACAAATCATATTAGAGATAGGCATAAGTGATATATTCTAGGGATTATCTTATCTATTGTGATAAGGCTAAACTCCATAAATTTAAGAGTTAACTAGCCTGTAAAAAGTAAATTATAATATTTAATATAATAACAAAGCTTTTTGTATATAAAATTCTAACCAAAATGGTACCACTGAGTTGGCCTAATGGTGAAGAACATGTGTTCCCAAAAGGGAGGTCATGAGATCTAATCCTACAGGTGGTAAGGTATGCACACCTCCTTGAAAATTATCCACATGCGATGGGATAATTGTCTTGGTGTTCAATTACATGGGAATCATCATGTAACTTGAAACCTATGTTCAATGCAACGAACTAAGTCCATAGTCCATGGCTAGGGATACTATTCACTACTAGTTTAGGCATTCTAGTTATAAAATGTCAGTACCCAAAATTTAGCATGATGGTAGATGGAAAGCAATCACTAGAGGAAAGTGGTGAAGGGTAGGAAATCAATAAAGAGTAGGTGTAGGCCCATGAGTATCATATGGGACTAACAACTTCAATGGAGAAGGCATTGGAAGTGGGTGAGCAGCAGTGATGACAAACAAGGGCATTGGATTTTAGACAAAATAGGAGGAAGGTAAAAATAGTGAAGGAGGAGTAGGTTTGGGGGATTAATTGAGGGATAAGAGGTTAGCAGAATGGCTCAATCTAGGTAGGGATGAAAGATTAAAAAATCCAAAGACTATGCTAGGTTTTTTGCTTCTCAATTTATTCAAGATAATATGTATTTTGAGAAGTTTTTAGGGTTGTAATAGTTAGCTATTAATAGAGGCTTATCTGATAGAGGTTCCTCTCCAAGGAATTAGGTATCTATACCAACAATAGAGGTGGTTAGGGTTTCTTCTAAGGCTTTGGTGTTTCTTAGTTTCATTAATGTTACAAAACCTTTTCATACCTATGGTGCTTTTTACAAAGAGTTGATTCTTATAAATCAACCTAGTTCAAATTTAATTTTGATATCCAAAAGCTAGTTACATTTGGAAAAGACTCTTGAGAAGGATATTGAAGTTGTGGAGGGTTTTAAGGGGTTTTCAAAGGTAAAACATTCTCAAAAAGGATTCCTAGAAATAATTTTTTTAAGTGATATTCCTTTGATTTTTTATGATTCTCCCCCTATTATATAAATTTTAGATCAACACATTCAATGCTAGGTATGGAAAAAAGGCAAAAATATTTTATTGGCATATGTGTAGGGAAGTGGTTGTCTTGAAAAGTTCTTTCAAATTGGGTGCAGGGAACTTGGTCTGTATTAAAAGCCCATTCTCTTTCAATGTTGTCAAATGGTTTTTTTCTACTTTCATTTCAATCTTCAGAGGATAGAGAATTTGTTTGGGCAAATGGGCCTTGGTTTATTGGTAAACAAGGGATGTTTTTGTGTCCTTGGAACCCTTTTTTTGATCTAGTAACTTTGGCTATCTCACAATCTCTAGTTTAGGTTAGATTGTATAATCTCCCCTTAGCCATGCATGATTATGTTCTTCTCAAATACTTGGTGAGTAAGCTAGGAGTTTTTGTTAAATTTGATGAATCCATTGAAGCTAATCTGAGGTATTTTAAGGTGTGTGTTTTGGTAGATCTAGCCAAGCCTCTACATCATTCTATCCAAATGTCTTCCTCTCTTGGTGTTTGGACCCAATTTATTAATTTTTAAGGTCTTCACTTTTGATGTTTCAAATGTAATCAAGATAATCATAATATTTCCTCTTTTCCTAAGAAAGGCCTTAAAGGGTCTCTTATTTTTCTCTTGAAGAAATGGGTCAAAAAGATTGATTGTCTGAATCAAGATTTGGTTCATTGTTTATAAACCTCACCAAAATCCACTCTTGTTGAGATCCCTTATTTAGCAACCATTTAGGATATTTAGAATAACCCTATGAAGGGTGAGATTTTGACATCAAGAGAAGATAAGAATGGCATGAATTAGGGTAACCTTCATCTCCCTTTCTATAAGGGGGAGTATCTATTGAGAATTCAGAGCCAGAAGGTGTAGCCAAATCTTCCCTTTTAGCAAATCAATTCTAGAAGAAGGAAATATCAGAGGGAGGTTGGTGAAGTTTATGAGGAAGAAGAAGAAGACCTATTTATTAGGGAATTTTTGTCCATATTTTAATAACCTAGTGTTTTTAAAATGCCTAACTATAGCAAGAAAGGGAAAAGAGGTAGGAAAATCGAAGCAAAGAGGCTACAACTTGATGCTCAGAATTTCATTAATAGTGGTTCACAATGGATAATAGAATCCTTATTCTCTAGCAAGAATATGCATATGTTTGTAGCAAAAGGTTGATTCATCAGTTGGACATGTTATGGTTTTTCAAGCTTTTTGTTGACTAGTTTCTTCTATTGAGCTTGTAGTAGATTTAGCCTTTAAGACTAGTTTGGTTCTTATATTTTTAGCTTTTATTATCCTTAATTTACTGAGGTTCTCTTTGTTTTTAGTTTTTTTCCATTTTTTATCCCAATTCTTGATTAGGGTTTTTAAATGATCAAGTGATAACCATTATTTTTGGTTTAATAAGTACATGGGGACTAGGCCTCCAATTTGTACCCCAGATCTAGTTATAGTTCTCGTCAAAAACTAGAATCAATCTAAAAAAACTCTAACCAAAACTTATGATCTTGATACTTTCTCTCTTTAAACTCATCACCACTATCATTGTACATAGGTACTACATCAAGCTTAGCTTTTGAGACCTAGACATATGAGTTTAATACTTCCTTTCTTTTACCACATCACCTAAGTTGATCTTCGGGAGGTGTTAGTGTGTGTCATGATTACACTTGTTGTGAAGTCCACCTTAGGTATTTTTATTAATAAGTTTAGATTTAATGTCCACAACACATTTTAATGCCTATTTAATGTTAGTAGCTATCATTATACATGTGAGAAGGGTTAAATGTAACTTGGGGAATGATCCCACCTTTCACTCTATAAATAATAGTTTCTCACTCATCTATGGATTTTCATATATAAGGAACCTTTGTGTCCTTGTTATGGAATTAATCTTAGAGGAAATTATCTTAAGTTGGTTGAGATGTAGTCTTTTATGAGTCTTATTCTATTGAAACAATTGCTAGTTGCACACATACATTTTATATTACTTTGTTTACTTAATATAATATCTTTTGTTGGTGAATCTATTTCTCTCTTCTGAGTACATGTGTGTGGATGCCATATTATTGTAGAGTTTTCTTGGGTCATCCTCAAATCTAATATAACTATTATATTCATATGTATAGTTTATAATGGAATAGGTAATTAGAAAATATTCCTTTTCTACACTTGATATCATGAAAATGGTTAAGTATCTATAATAGACTACAACACTAGTATGTTCTAATGGGTATTCAATGGACCACTTCTAACATCACTAAAATAATAATATAGGATATGTTTATGGTCTAATTATAATGAGTAACGTAATATACACCAATGGTTTAAATACATGGTCAAGTATAGATATAGATATTTAAGTATACAAGTGTCTTAAGGAAATCAATAATACAAATATTTAATTAATATTTATCATCAGCCATGACCCCATGTCCTTGTTTCCATTCTATATGATCATAAATGAATAAAGGTTCCATATAATATATATGTGGAAATCCTTAGGAACCGTAAAATATAATATCATGATTTATAAGTTGTTCTACATTGTAAGATGCACTTACCACTTGTGGATTTTTAGTAGGTCTATCAATCTCAATGTCACCAAGTGAATTAATAATATCTTGGATCTTATATTTCAAAGTAAGGAACCTATATAGCATATAACTAGGAATACAATGATAATCATAAAAGGATTTTGAATTAAATGTTCATGGTACATGAGTTGTGTCATAACATCTAATAGAAGGTAAGACAATCATTTTATTATCAATTGATGTTTTCAATATTTCATTTTGACTATTCTTAAGTTTATAAAAAAATTATGATCCTCTAAGAGAAGGTGTAGGTCTTGTTGTAGGTATCACTCTAATCTTAACTAATGGTTTAGAATTTTTATTAATAGGGACATTCTTATTATTGAAACTTTAAGTATTTTGAATAATATAAAAATGTAAATCATGAGTCTCATAACAAAGTTCACATGATTTGAAAATATCACCCTTTAGTGCCATGACCTCATAACGAAGATAGTCAAAATATTTATAATCATGAAGAATAACTTTATCTTTGAGAGGAGGCACACAATTTCTACTAGTTATATATTATTTCTCTAGATCCATTGGTTGATATGTCAAACAATGCATGCTACCCTTGATTATAAGAATATATTTATGAATAGGCTCACGTTGATGTTGATGAAGATATGGAATATGCTCAAATGTAAAATATCATGATAATAAATCTTCCTCTAATCTAATAAAGGTATCCAAAGAACCACTAAAAAGAGTGTGAAACCAATCTAAACCATGACTTGTCAA